>OX101784.1:11016466-11173398 GCA_944452715.1 Ophion slaviceki | reverse complement strand
AACTTCAATGTTCAATTACTCGATAACGGCACAATGAAAAAATCTGAAAAAAATTGTATTGACATATATAATACTAAAGAATATATTCACCAAATTTTATTGATCTATCACCATTTTGAAATTTTACCATGGTTTAACATGGCAACATTGTATGAAGCTGGTGTACCTCCTTAACATCTGTAGTGTAAGTGTGTGTATGGGTATGAGTTTGTTTGCGTTTGTTCGGTAACCCAAACAAACCCAAACAAACTCACATGCCTCCTCGTGGGTTCACCTGGGCGTTCCTGCATCCGGCAGGACATGAAACTAACAAACCCAACAAAGACAACATGAATACGCATGGACAAAACAAAATACCCTAGGTGGTCCCCCCCCCCCCCCGACGGGAGTTATCCACCCTGAGCTCCGACCGGGTGCCATGCCGGGTTGCACTACGCAGACGCACGGATTCTGGGGGCTACAGAACATGCCTTACGTCGACCACTGATAAGACAAACGAGGTCAGGATGGACAGTGACCGTAATCTGCTGGAGGCTTATAAAAGCCGGACGAGAAACAGCAGCGTTTCCAGCAACGCGAGCCTCGCCAGCTTCGGGAGCGCAACCGGCGACGGTCTACTGACGAACGTGATGACAAAATGCTTGGAACTGCCGACGATCGACGATCTCAAGGAGCAACTGCAGACAATCTTTGAGAGAGTCAAAGGCATGCAACAAAAGACAGGTATATAGAAAAACGGGAACAAAGAGACGAAGGATAGTATAAAAGTCATCACGGAGGCTGCTGAGGTTACCCTGGTCAAATGCGAAAGGCTCGGGAACCTAAGGACAGTCAGACAAAACGTAAGGACGAAACCAGACCAGACGCCGAAACAGAAACAAGACGTGACTACAGCCAGCCCTCCCCAACAGCCGATCAAAAGACTGACGGTGACTGACGACCCGTAACCGCCAGAGGGGAGCTGGCAAATCCAGACAAAGAAAAAGAGACACAAGAAAGAAAAAAGAGAACCGAACAGACAGACGAACAAGGACAAGAAACAGGCAAGACAGGACAGACCGCATCCCACGCCTCGGGGGATGGCGTCCTCGTCAAGCCCTAGCACGGAAAGACCTACGTAGACTTACTGCGACCCGTAAAGACAAAGGTAGACCCTACGACGGACATCGTGACGGTCAGGGGATACCGCAAGACCGTACTGGAAGAAAGCAGGATAAGACAAAGACATGACGAAGGTGTTCCAGGGAAACCTGCGACCTCTTTACCGAGGAGGAGCTCGCAAGAGCAACTGTCTCGATGAAGGACGCGAAGGCCCCATGACCAGAAGGCATTCCGGGAGAGATACTACGCACGATGGGCAACCTGAGGCCGCGAGGTAGGCCAGGAGGTGCCGAGGTTGGTTCTTATCGCCTAAGGTAAGGAGGATCCCCACTCGCCGTTGGCTTACCGCCCGCTGAGCCTACTCGACCCGACAGGAAAACTGTACGAACAAATGATAAGACCCAAACTAACGGAAGCAATAGCAACTGCTGGAGGATTATTGGACAGACAGCACGGCTTCAGGAAAGGACAGTTGACAATTGGAGCGATCCAAGACGTGATGGCCTTCGACCAGACTAGACAGCACTGCCACGGGGCTCGCCCGATGGTGCTACTGGCAACCCTGGACGTACAGAAAGCCTTCAACTCGGCGAGGTGGGTGGACTTCGTGGATGCGCTGAAAGGTGTTTGCTGGGTCCCGCCGTACCTCCTCCGAGTGTTGAGCGACTACCTGCGAAACAGACGTATCGCATACGAAACGACGGACGGACCAAAAACAGGGACGATCACGGCGGGGGCCGCCCAGGGATCAATACTTGAACCGGATTTCTGGAATGGAGTATGCGACAGTCTGCTGCGGCTTGAGATGCCGCCAGAGACTTTCTTAGTTACCTACGCCGATGACGGGGCAGCTGTGATCGTCGAAACCGACCCATTTACGACTAACCAAGTGGTGAGACCGGTGGACGGATGGATGGCGGAAGACGGACTCCGACTGACCACAGATGAGACAGAACTGATGCTACTAACAAGAAAGAGAATATGAACGATCATACCAATGACTGTTGGAACCAAAACGGCGGTGACCAGAAATGAAATCAACTATTTAGGGGTTACTCGGCATACAAAGATGACTTTCTGGCCTCACATCAAATGGACGGCTGAAAAGGCGGCGGAGAGAGCAAAATCTCTGAGCTGCCTGATGGAAAATACAATAGGACCAAGACCGAGTATACGAAGACAGCTCATGTTGACGACCCACTCGATCCTCCTATACGGCGCCGAAATATGGGCGGAGGCACTCCGAGTAAAAAAAAATACAGACAGGCAATGACCCCGGTACAGAGACAAAGTACACTCAGGTTCGCCTGCGGCTACAGGACTATCTCAGTATCGGCAGTTCTGGTCCTGGCGGTGGTGATCCCTGTCGATCTCCTAGCGTTTGAGCGCCGGAGAATTTACCTTCAGAGTGCACAGACGGGACGGACAGATGCGGCAAGAATGAAAAGGAAGACGACAATACAAGAATGTTAGACGAGATAGACGAATGAGATGGCAGGGACGTGGACGAAACGACTCATACCGAAACTGAAGCCGTGGATCGGAAAGAGCAGTGGAGAGGTGAACTTCTAGCTCACACAGTTCTTGACGGGACACGAATACTTTAGACGATACTTATACAACATGGAGAGGATACGGACTGCAGACTGCAAATACTGTGAACACGGCCGAGACGACGCGGAAGACACGTTCTTTACATGTGACCGATGGACCGAAAAAAGACGAAGACTAGAGGCGACAGTTGGAGAAATCACGCCAGATAATATCGTTGGCGTGATGATCCAGGAGAACGAACGGTGGACCCTCGTGTCTACCTTCGTCGAGACTGTCCTTATGAGTAAAAATGAAGATGGGTGCTTGGGAGACTGAGCCAATAAGAAGGGACGGCACTCAGTAGCCAAGACCCGACGAGAGGATTCGAAATAAACAAGGGGACATGGACAGGATGCCCGACCGGAAGTAATGCTAACGCAGTCTACGGCCGGGCATCGGACAGATGTGGTTTTCCCCCGTCCTGACAAAAAACATTTCATTTTTTGGCCAGGGCAGGGGGGTGGTGGTTTAGTCGGTATGCGTGTTGTGGAAACCCTTGGCCGAGAGGGATGACCCCCTCCGACCCCTATGAAGCGGGATGAGAGCCAGGTACACGGGTGTCGACGGTGCTTTGGGTTTATGGGGCAACCCCTGACTCCCGGCGCAACGAAGTCGCCCATGTTCTTTAAAAGATTTTTCCCCATTTTTACCACGATAAAAAAACAATAAGTATTATTTTTAATGGATAAATCTGTCCGATGAATATTAATATATACACACGTACGGAAAGAAGTAACAAATTACTACTTGTGTTATTAGACGTTGGATACAAAATTCTAACTGCAATTATGGGCTACAGATTGAGCGGCGGGATAGAAAGACAAAAAAGTAAATGAAAGCCAAAATGGATTTTGGGTAGGGCGATCGACGAGGCATCATATATTCGTTTTAAATTCACTGATTGGGAACAAGCTAAGGAATAAAGGAGGAACGCTGTTTGTTGGTGTCCTTGACTCTAAATTCGCATCCGACGTGGTAGAAAGCGAGATACTTATCGAGTATATGTCACGAATGGGAGTGAAGGGGAGAATGATGGAAATGATACAGAACAGGTACAGGAAAACTAAAAACGAGGTGATAACGTTTGCGGGATATACGGAAAGATTTGAAACAACGCGAGGAGTGAGGCAAGGTTGTCTGCTAAGTCCCACACCTTTCAACGTCTTTCTGAATGACTTGGATGCGGAGTAGAAAAGAAGAAACGTGACGGCCACAGTTATCGACAAGGGAAAAATATTTGCGCTTAAGTTTGCGGATAATGTTGCAATAGTCGCAGAAAGTGCAAGCGAATTAAACGCGATGTTTAAGATTCTAGAGAGATACATAATGAGAAATAGGATGTAAATTAAGGGTCTATACCAGTGTGACACTTTCAAACAATCGATTTTTTTGGCCTTTTTCGACAGTTTATACTTTCAAGAATATCCTGTAAAAATTTCAAGGCCGTAGCTCTAATAATTTTATCTTGAAAAAATCGATAGTTAAATCTTCAAATGCGTTTTTCTCGAAATTAGATTTTTCAAATTTCCTGGCATTGTAACTAAAAGAGCAATTATCTGAATTTGAAGTGAGTACTCTTGAATATATTTACTCTACAATGACGTAAAATATTTTTTATTGGATGAAAATTGACGATTTGGCATTGAAAAAACGACCATTTTATACACAAGAAAAAATACTTTTTTCATAACTACGCCATTTTGTTCGAAAATCCTACGTCCTTGTACGGGAAATCCTTTCAGTTTAACGACATTTTTTCCTTTTTCTGTTTCAGCTACTCAATTGGCCGGAATCATGTCACGGTGGAGGAACTTTTTTTTGGCGCCTTCGAAGGCAGCGCATAAGTCGCTTGGATCTCATTATTTTTGTATGGAAAAATTATGTAATATAGGTTAAATATAGCTAAATATATTCCTAATTTTCGGGAACATTTAATTGGGTACTTTTATTCCAAAAAATCCCAAAAAATCATCCAAATTTTCAGAGTTCACACTGGTATAGCCCCTTAATGTAGCTAAAACGATGATGGGGGTTTTTAGGGGAGGCGGGAGAAAGAAGGAAAACGAGGAATTGAAATATGCAAACAACATAATTGAGGAAGCAAATAGCTACAAATATTTGGGATACTAGTTCACAGTAATGAACTCGTACACAAAACACCAGAAAATACTGACAGGTAAGGGGCGTACACAAATTACGTAACGCAAAATTTCCTAATTTTTGACCCCCCCCCCCCCCCCACGTAACGGGATCGTTACGCTTGGGCACCCCCCCCCCCTCCCTATTCGGTTACATAACGGGTGCTTCGTCGTCAATAATTGCGCTTTTTTTCATAGCCATAACTAATTATGAAAGAATCGGGTTTTAACTCATTTTATGAAATATATATTCATCTAGTTTTATACTAATTTGTATGACAAAATCTTGAAAATTAACCGAGATATATGCCATGATTTAACGACGAAATAAAAAAATTCGCTTCATTGTCCCATCGATATCTTTATGAAAGGTTATCTGTAAATTAAAAGTCAACAATTTATCGATATCTATACAAATGTAGATATCGTTATGCGTAGCCGTTTTTTTTTTTTGGTTTTTTTTACAAAATACCCAGAGTTTGGACATTTTTTTCTATTTTCAAGGCCCTTTTTTCTGTATTTAAGCAGTCTTTAAAAATAGTAATTATCAAATGTTAAAAACGCGGATACGTACAACCTTAGGCACTGCGATTACAAGAATAAAAAAAATTGAAAATCGGTTGATAAGTTTTTGAGTATTTGCTCGGACAAGGTAAAAAAAACTAGTTTCAAGAAAAACGTGATAAAGTTTCGAAATCGAGAATAAAGTTATGTTTTTTCTAGAATATTGATACTTTCATTGAAGTATCTAGTCGCGGGTAATATGACGGTTCTTCATCTTCATGATCGTTCACAGCATAATAAGAGACTGTACTTTAACTATTGTAAATGATCCCACGCCTGTAGGGACTGAGAGCACTAACCGGTCGCGCTACCTGTTCTCACTAAAGGTACTATAACTCCGTCAATTTTCTTACTTGTGAATAAAAATGTTGCCAACATATTTTTCAATACATGTACTTTAAAGAATTATATTTAAAAAAATGCCTTCAAATTTTGCTTTGGGGATGTGGGAAAGGTACTGTGCTAGTTCTTGCACAGTGACTTTCTCCGTAACTGACATTGCGTATAGAAAGCTGTGAGCTGCCCACGGTAAAATTGCACGCGAGGTTAAAATTAAAAACTTGAACATGCAGAAAATTGGCTATTTCTGGCAATTTTAGAATCGTAACGTAACGCAAACCTTGACCCACGCCCCCACGTACATAGACCGTAACGCCTCGCCGACCCCCCCAATTGCATTACGTAATTTGCGTAAGGCCCCTAAGGCATAAGCAACGACAAATGTAGCGTGAGGAATAATGAAACGAGCGAGAGTAAACATCATGAAAAGAAAAGCGTACCCACTGGACACACTAGTGAGGGTGATTTTAACTTACGGTGCCAAAACTTAGGGGTGGAATGAGAAAAGTGATAGCGAAAGAGTAGCGGGGGCACATGAAAATGATCATGGGGTGAATCCTAACACACCGGCCTGTATATGAAGAATGGAGACTGGGAGGCCGAACAGCGAGGTAGAAGGGAGAACGAAAGCAAGTGGCTACATATTAAGCATACTAAAAATGGATTGCGAGCGATGGCTAAGAATTTGTCTAAGTAAAAAAATAAGGGACTGGGCAAATGGAAACCCTTCCAAGTGAGGTAGAGAAGTGGAAAATGCGTTTAGAAAAGTAACAGATGGGGAGCCGATGCTAAGAATAGGAATAGGTGAAGATTTCAGCCGACTAGAAGCTAAGCTAAAAACGGAATGTGAAATACTGAATGATAAAAGAATAGAAACCTCAAAAGACTGTATAAAAAATAAATATCGTATGAGCAATCCTAGGGTGCGAAAATATTGGGAACAGAAAAAAATTAAAGGAGAAGTTAGGAAAGAACAGTGTGCCAGAATGAGGTGTGGCAACGTGGGGAGGGAGGGAAATAAAGGGTTTAAAGAAAAGTCATGAAGGCATAAGACTATAAGGCAATGTGAGACATTTAGGAATATGATAAGTAGAGATATGAGGAGGAAGATGGTCGAATTGTTCATAGAAAAAAACAAGCAGATAGGATAGAACCTGAAGTAAAAAGGGTATGTATAATGTATAATGGAAATGTAGTAATAGGGCATAAAGAGATTAATGTAAACTAAAGACAAGATTGTATGTAGACTAAGAGTATAGTATGAGAGAGAACTATGCAACCGGTATAAATGGATGTAATGTTCTTAAGCCCGAGAGGCAAGAATGGCTAAATAAACCTATATATATATATATATATATATATATATATATATATATATATATATATATATATATAATATGATCTACTTAATATATAAATATGACAGACACAGGTGGATGGGCGGTCGGGGTACGGCAAACGTGTTATAGCGTAGCTTAAGATGGCTGTGGGCACAATGGAAGTGTGTGTGTGTGTGTGTGTGTGTGTGTGTGTAATAATAACAATAATTATTATTATTAATGTACAATATCCATCTGATAAATACCAATATAGATACAGGTGTATGATGTTTAGACACATGACATATTCGATGTATCCACACATATATAAAATATAATATATACATTTATCCAATTAATATACAAATATATGAAAGAAATGTTACTATACATACTAATTTCGGATATAACGAAAGCCATATGAAGAATTAAATATCAATATAAAACCACATTATGTACCGTATATAAGATATTTGATATACGTGTATAATAATTATACTTAGAATATATGAGTATATCAAGAATATATTAATGCTCGCATAGCCAGTGTTATATATACTCTACTGACTCTCGCATAGCCAGCGTAATATATACTCTACTGACAAAAATTAAAGGAACAACAAATTTCCGAATTTATAGGTAATTTTCGAAGTGCTCTATCTCCGCGAAAAATCACTGTAGGAGAAAATTTTTAAAAGTATTTTGAAGCTTGAAACGTGTAGTTTCCAAACATTGAAGTCATTTTTTTTACCTTTCATTACTAATGAATCAAAGGAAAAAATGCGAAGGAAGAATTTAAATTTTTTTTTGGTGATTTTTTAAAATGTGTCCAGACAATGGAATTTTTGAAATTAATGACGCAATCAGATCCGTTTTCGTTACTTTTCCCCCCTTTAATTTGAGCTTTGAAAGAGGTCTGTAGAAAGATTTGTCGCACAGTTATGGGCGAGCCACGCCGAAATTACGCTTTTGTCTTTGATAATTAATATCACATAAACCAATTATCGTACAGAAAGCGAACGGGCCGTTCCGGAAAGCTGAAAGTATGACCTTTAAGGGATAAAAATAAATTGTCAATAATTAAAAAATTCAATATGAGATATTAATCCAAAGAAATGTAAAACAATGGCGTTTATTCCTTAAATTATAAAAGTTGCGATATTTTCGGAGATAATCATCGCAACCTTTGTGTTTAGGCATTTTTCTAGGTTCATAGTATCCACAAAAAGTATGCAACGCTCCGTTTTTTAAATCCCGGTGGCCCGAATGTAATGATCAGAGTTTTGAAATTTCGTAAACAAAATGAAAGGAACGTCATTATTATTTTTAACCATGAATAATTCGTTTTCACGTAAAAACGATTATTTTTCGACATTGAACGGTATTTTCGCTAATGTAAAGTGGCCATGTGTAGAAAAAAAATTAATTTTTGTTTCTTTTCGTTTTTTGTTGTTTACAAGAAAATATTTTTGTTTTTAAAGATGTAATTTTATTTGTTTGGCCATTGCTCATTGAAAAATAACAATTATACGCTCTCAAAGTGACAAATCCCATTGTTTTACACTTTTTTTTTGTTTCAAAATTACCTTTGTTTTAAAAGTTGTATACCCCCTCTGTATTTACTATACTTTTTTTAATACGGTATTTCTTTTTTGCTAAATTGTTATAGTGTGAATTGAAGCTTTTAAAATAAAAAAAGTATGTTTTAGTACTCAAATAATTTTTTTGAAGAAATTTATACACAAAAATAATGTCTCTTTTTTTGTACTGGTCACTAAACTGTTTAATGTCATAGCAATCGCAAGACATGTCAAATAAATCAATCTAAATCTAATGTCTCATTTTTAAATTGATGGCTCGACGGAATTTGACTGAGCCAGAAGGTGCTGGTCTTGTCACCCTGGTTGAAGAAGGCTCTTACCGCGTAACACAAAGGAGGGTATGCAACGTGGAAAACAAAGTAAACTTTGGAACAGAAAAAAAGGGTTATGAAATGCAATTTTTTATTTTGAGAGGATATTTTTGTTTTTTTTTTTCAATGAGAAGTTGGCAAACAAATAAAATTACACTTTTCAAAGAGGAATATTTTTTAAATATAAAGAATAATTTTTTTTCTACATATTGTCACTTTACGTAACCGAAAATCCCAGTAAATCTCGAAAAACAATTTTTTTACCTAAAAACGCATTCAGCATGGTTAAAAAAATGACGTTCCTTTAATTTTTTTCACAAAACTTCCAAACTTTGATCATTTGGGCTGCCGGGATAAAAACATCGAACCAACACTTCCCATACTTTTTGTGGATACCATGAACTGAGAAAAAAAGGGCACAATTAAGGGTTGCGATGGTTACCTGCGAAGATATCGGAACTTTTGTTATGGAAGGAACAAACGCCATTATATTATACTTTTTTCTATCGATATCTCATGTTACATTTTTTTAATTACTGATTGATCATTTTCATTTAAAGGCCATATTTTCAGCTTTCCGGAACGGCCCGGCTGCGTCCTGTACGATGATTGGTTCATGTGATATTAAGGCGGACCCCTAGTTTCTCGGGTCGAAAAAATGGATTTTTTTTATAAATCACATCTACAACATGTGCAGAAAATGTGTGCCAAAGGATTTTTCGATATTCGAAGTGGTTCACAAGTAACGGCCCTGGAACGGAAATGGTACAGTGGATAAATCGGAATTTAAGGCGGACCTCTAGTTTCTCGGGTCGAAAAAATCGATTTTTTTTCATAAATCACATCTACAACATGTGCAGAAAATGTGTGTCAAAGGATTTTTCGATATTCGAAGTGGTTCACAAGTAACGGCCCTGGAACGGAGCAGGTATACGGAGCAGGTATACTTTCAAACGCGTTTTTCTCGAAACACCATTTTTCGAAACGGTGACCACGATATTTCAGAAACTACTGCACCGATCTTGTTCAAATTTATACAGCATCTTTAATATGTTATAAGCCAGCGATTGAACTAGGATTATCATGATTGCTTCGATAGTTTTTTTTTGTACGAGCGAAAAACTTTAGAAAAAATGAGTAAAAAATAGAATGTAATTTTCAAAAGTGTATAAAAAAGTCAATTTTTGTAATTTAGAATTCACTCTAGTTCAATCGCTAGTCTTAAATATGAAGATTAAAATGCCGTTTGGTTTTTTGATTTCAGATAAGCAGAACAGCCGCAATCTTGGTCACCGTCAAGCACCTCTTTTACTTGATGTCTTCCTGTCGGCCACTATAACTTTTATTCTATTATATATTTTGACTCCAAAAAATTTGTAAAGCTTATTTAAATGTTAATAAAGATTATGTAAAAACAATGAGATTGATTATTTCGATGCTTTGCCCGTAAAAAATTATTGAAAAAGCCGTAAAAAAACAGCCGAGAAACTAGAGGGCCGCGTTAATTATCAAAGCCGAAAGCGTAATTTTGGCTATGATGGCCAATAACTGTGCAACAAATCATCGTACAGATATTTTTCAAAGCTCAAATTAAAGGAGAAGAAACACGGACTTCTCCTAATTGCAGGCCTTTAAAAAAAAGGTCGAAACTTTTTCTTTCGCGATTTTTCTTTTAATTCATTAGTTGCAACAAGCGAAAAGAAATTTGAGAGTCGAAACTCAAAAACTAGAGATTCAAGCTGTAAAGCGCTTTTTAAATTTTCTCTTACGATGATTTTTCGCGGAGTAGAGCAATTTGAAAATGACCTAAAAATTTCGTAATTTTATTTTTCCCTTCATATTTGTCAGTACTATGTGTGTGTGTGTGTGTGTACGCGCGCGCGTGCGTTCGTGTGCGTGCGCGTGTGTGTGTGCGTGCGTGCGTGCGTGCGTGCGTGCGTGCGTGCGTGTGTGTGTGCGTGTGTGTGTGTGTGTGTGTGTGTGTGTGTGTGTGTGTGTGTGTGTGTGTGTGTGTGTGTGTGTGTGTGTGCGTGTGTGCGTGTGTGTGTGCGTGTGTGTGCGTGTGCACAGGGTCTCCCTCTTATCTGTCACCCGAAATAACTCGGTAATTATCGACGTCACAAAAAATGTTCCAAACAAAAGTTGTACGGTGTGAAGGGGGCCATTGATTGCGACCATTTTTTTTTATTTCGGTGGAGGCGCTGTCGTACAGTGAAGGTTACCTCCACTTTTTAAAATGGAATGGTACATTTTTCTTCAACCATCTTGTGGAACACCTCAAGCCGCATAAAAAACATTAGCGGTCAAATTCGTTCAACGTCATTCAAGGTCAGTATCAATTATACAAATAGGAATATCTCGGATCATTACCAAATATTTGTTAGTGATTCGAGATATTAAGATTTGTATTTCATTTCAATAGGTGTTCGAAATGATCTTGAACGACTTTGACCCCCCAATGATTTTTATGCGGCTTGAAGTGCTCCACAAGATGGTTGAAACCAATGTACCATTCCATTAAAAAAAGTGAAGGTGACTTTCACTGTACGTCAGTGTCTCCACTGAAATAAATAAAAAAATTGGTCGCATTTGATGGCCCCCTTCACACCGTACAACTTTTGTCTGGAATATTTTCTTGTGACGTCGATAATTATCGAGTTATTTCGGGTGGCAGAGATAAGAGGGGCGCCCTGTATATACAGGGTGAGACACATAAAGTGTTACAGAGTAATAGCACTCAAACTATTGATCATATCCAAAAATGTTTCAGACAAAAGTTTCAGTGTTCGAGAAGACCGTCATACTGGACCACCTTATTTTTTTATCGGTGGAGGCGCTGAAGCTACGTCAAGGTCAAATCCACGTTTTTGAATAGAATGGAACATTTTTCTTCAACCATCTTGTGGAGCACCTTAAGCCGCATAAAAACATTAGGGGGTCAAAGTCGTTCAAGGTCAGTATCGATTATACAAATCTAAATATCTTTCTATTTAGTTTTGTATTTCATTTTAATAGGTGACCTTGAACGACTTTGACCCCCTAATGTTTTTCATGCGGCTTGATGTGCTCCACGAGATGGTTGAAGAAAGAATATACCATTCCATTTTAAAAAGTGGAGTTGGCCTTGACATAGCTTCAGCGCCTCCACCGATAAAAGAATAGGGTGGTCCAGTATGACGGCCTTCTCGAACACTGAAACTTTCGTCTGAAACATTTTTGGATATGATCAATAGTTTGAGTGCTATTGCTCTGTAACACTTTATGTGCCTGTATATATATATATATATATATATATATATATATATATATATATATATATATACAGGGTGACTTTTATAAGGTGGACAGGTGTTTCTTGAGGGTCTTGCGCAGTGATTTTGCGACTGAAAAAAAAAGATTTTTAATGGTTTTTCACGCTTTCTTTGAAAAAAATATATCGTATTTTTGTCATGAATAGCATTTGTCAGAGAAAATAGCGTATTCTGGAAAAGAATAAAAAATCCATTTTGCGTGCAGGAGAATGAAGTTTATAAAATTCCGAATACGGAACACTCCCGAAAAACTTTATTTGTGCTCCCCGTCATGGAGAAAAAAATTATCAAACATACGATTACAGTGGATAAATCGGAATTTAAGGCGGACCTCTAGTTTCTCGGGTCGAAAAAATCGATTTTTTTTCCATAAATCACATCTACAACATGTGTAGAAAATGTGTGCCAAAGAATTTTTTGATAATCGAAATGGTTCACAAGTTACGGCCCTGGAACGGAGCAGGTATACTTTCAAACGCGTTTTTCTCGAAACACCATTTTTCGAAACGGTGACCACGATATTCAGAAATTATTGCACCGATCTTGATCAAATTTATACAGCATCTTTAATATGTTATAAGCCAGCGATTGAACTAGGATTATCATGATTGCTTCGATAGTTTTTTTGTACGAGCGAAAAACTTAAGAAAAAATCAGTAAAAAATAGAATGTAATTTTCAAAAGTGTATAAAAAAGTCAATTTTTGTAATATAGAATTCACTCTAGTTCAATCGCTAGTCTTAAATATGAAGATTAAAATGCCGTTTGGTTTTTTGATTTCAGATAAGCAGAACAGCCGCACTCTTGGTCACCGTCAAGCACCTCTTTTACTTGATATCTTCCTGTCGGCCACTATAATTGTTATTCTATTATATATTTTGACTTCCAAAAATTTGTAAAGCTTATTTAAATGTTAAAAAAGATTATGCAAAAACAATGAGATTGATTATTTCGATGCTTTCCCGTAAAAAAATATTGAAAAAGCCGTAAAAAAACAGCCGAGAAACTAGAGGACCGCGTTAATCAGTGGAACAAACGAGCTAAGTCAGGCACGACAGTGCTATAGGAAGTGCTAGTCTGCTGACGTCACAGCTGCAACTTCCGAATGGTCGGCTGTCACAGGAAGTTGGTTCAGAGTCCGATGATACGCGGTCGAGCCGAGGGATCTGAATGTGTCCCTATCTGAGAACTTGATTCAAAATAATGTCAATTTATAAAATGTTCGAGGATTCCATGCACTGCAAATACGATTTTCAATCATTTGCGATTCGCTAACAACTTTTGGAATAAATGATTCTAGCAATACATTTTAAAGTAATTTGACGTGGAATTATTAATTTTTACCAAATACTACGAGATTTTTGTTTTTCAATGTTGCATAAATTATCTGCACATGTTGTAGTTACAGAATTTTTGAATGTTTTATGAAAAAGTCAAAAATAAAAATGCTCGTATAATTTGGCAAAAAATAATAATTTCACGCGAAATTACTTTAAAATGTATTGATAGAATTATTTATTGCGAAAGTTATTAGCGAATTGCAAATAATGAGGAATATTGTTTGCGGACCATGAAATCCGCCAACATTTTAAAAATTGACATTATTTTCGATGAAGTTCGCAATCTATCGATCAAGTTCAATCGATCATCTTAAACCTCAATCCGTAAAGGTATTTCAGGCACATTAATCCCGTGAAACTGGGTCGTTTTCGTTTTTGCACTGCCAAACCAACAATTGTCGGTGGAAAAAATCTGAAAAAAATCATGGTCGATCTTTAGACCGTACTTCTACAGGAATAATAAGGTTGTCTTCTTCCTTATTTTCGATTTTTTTAAAAATGAATATTAAGTGAAGAAAATGATCTTGGGCGGGACGAAAACGACCCAGGTTTGCGAATCGCGGGTTAGCATTTGCTCCGCAATGGGTCAGATTGCGTCGAGAAATCTGAGGATGCTGCGACAACGACGGAAGGAGCATTATTTATTTAACAAGGATAAAATCGGTGCTCGCAACGGTTCTCGGAGCCTCAATCGGAAATTTCTGATAGTACTGCCCCGAATCCATCTCCGATTTTATCTTATTTCCGGTCAGATTGGGTCGAGAAGTCTGACGATCCTGCGACAACGAGGGAAGGAGCATTATTTATTCAACAAAGATAAAATCGGTGCTCGCAACGGTTCTTGGAGCACCGATCGGAATTCCTGACATTACTGCCCCGAATTCGTCTCCGATTTTATTTATTTCCGCTCAGATTACGTCGAGAAATCTGACGATCCTGCGACAACGACGGAAGGAGCATTATTTATTTAACAAAGATAAAATCGGTGCTCGCAACGGTTCTCGGAGCCTCAGTCGGACAATCCGGATATTACTGCCCCGAATTCGTCTCCGATTTTATCTTATTTCCGGTCAGATTGGGTCGAGAAGTCTGACGATCCTGCGACAACGACGGAAGGAGCATTATTTATTTAAGAGAGATAAAATCGGTGCTCGCAACGGTTCTCGGAGCCTCAGTCGGACAATCCGGATATTACTGCCCCGAATCCGTCTCCGATTTGATCTTATTTCCCGTCAGATTGGGTCGAGACGTCTGACGATCCTGCGACAACGAGGGAAGGAGTATTATTTATTTAACAAAGATACAATCGGTGCTCGCAACGTTTCTAGGAGCCTCAATCGGAAATTCCTGGTAGTACTGCCCCAAATCCGTCTCCTATTTTATCTTGTTTCCAGTCAGGTTGGGTCGAGAAGTCTGACGATGCTTCGAGAACGACGGAAGGAGGATTATTTATTTAACAAAGATAAAATCGGTGCTCGCAACGGTTCGCGGAGCCTCAGTCGGACAATCCGGATATTACTGCCCCGAATCCGTCTCCGATTTGATCTTATTTCCCGTCAGATTGGGTCGAGACGTCTGACGATCCTGCGACAACGAGGGAAGGAGCATTATTTATTTAACAAAGATACAATCGGTGCTCGCAACGTTTCTAGGAGCCTCAATCGGAAATTCCTGGTAGTGCTGCCCCAAATCCGTCTCCTATTTTATCTTGTTTCCAGTCAGGTTGGGTCGAGAAGTCTGACGATGCTTCGAGAACGACGGAAGGAGGATTATTTATTTAACAAAGATAAAATCGGTGCTCGCAACGGTTCGCGGAGCACCGACCGGCGATTCCTGACATTACTGGCCCGAATCTGTCTCCGATTTTATCTTATTTCCGGTCAGATTGGGTCGAGAAGTCTGACGATCACGGAGAACGACGGAAGGAGCATTATTTATTCAACAAAGATAAAATCGGTGCTCGCAACGGTTCTCGGAGCACCGATCGGACATTCCTGACATTACTGCCCCGTATTCATCGCCGATTTTATTTTATTTCCGCTCAGATTGGGTCGAGAAATCTGACGATCCTGCGACAACGACGGAAGGAGCATTATTTATTTAACAAAGATAAAATCGGTGCTCGCAACGGTTCCCGGAGCCTCAGTCGGACAATCCGGATATTACTGGCCCGAATTCGTCTCCGATTTTATCTCATTTCCGGTCAGATTGGGTCGAGAAGTCTGACGATCCTGCGGCAATGACGGAAGGACCATTATTTGTTTAACCCATTAAGTCCCAAACGGACGCTTTTTTTATCCGATTTTCAGCGGCTGATTCTACCATGAAACCTATTCTGAAAAAAATCAGGAATGGCCATATCCGACGCGAAATTTTATCAGCTTTCAGAATCCGTGCTCAAAATTTGCAAAAACTGCCACCCGACGAAGTTATGTTTGTTTATGTAAAAAAAAACGCGTTTTTTCGCCGTAATTTTCTTTTCAATCGACCTTTTCGTATCGAAAATCGATGAGGACTCCTCCGGGAGGTCAAGATATGGCGTCCATGGACCCTAATCTATAAAATCCATTAGTAAAAATTTTGAAATTCAAGATGGTGGAGTCCAATATGGCGGTTCGAAGCCGAAAATTTATATGTCCTTTTCTCTCACCCTGACAAAACTATCTTTTTCAATGGGATTCGCATGTCCAGCTGTATTACCCAGTATACAAGGGTTTTTGGGGTCACTGACTACGAATCCGTTATCAGATTTGCCAAATTCAAAATGGCAGACACAAATTTGGCAATTCCGTATTCCGTATTTTTATTTCGTGAAAATTTATAGGTAGGCATTTTCGAGGGCACTGATTACAGATCCGTTATCAGATTTATCAAATTCAAAGTGGCGGATCCAAGATGGCGGACACAAATCGACGGATTCCGTATTTTTTCGTCAAAATTTGCAGGTAGGGGTTTTCGAGGGCGCTGATTACGAATCCGTTATCAGATTTGCTGAACTAAATCAAAATGTTCTATATTCTATTGCTGAAAATGGATCGATGTGGGATTTTGAGAGCGCTATATATGGAACTGTACAAAAATCGATGTATGTACAAAAATCGCCAGTTTGCCATTTTGAATTTGGCAAATCTGATAACGGGTTCGTGTTCAGCGACCCCAAAAATCCTTGTATACAGCTGGACATGCGAATCTCATTGAAAAAGATAGTTTTGTCACGGTGAGAGAAAAGCACATATAAATTTTCGGCTTCGAACCGCCATAATGGACTCCGGCATCTTGAATTTCAAAATTTTTACTAATGGATTTTATAGATTAAGGTCCATGGACGCCATATCTTGACCTCCCGGAGGGGTCCTCATCGATTTTCGATACGAAAGGGTCGAATGAAAAGAAAATTGCAGCGAAAAAACGCGTTTTTTTTTTTACATAAACAAACATAACTTCGTCGCGTGGCATTTTTTACAAATTTTGAGCACGGATTCTGAAAGCTGATAAAATTTCGCGTCGGATATGGCTATTCCTGATTTTTTCAGAATAGGTTTCATGGTAGAAACAGCCGCTGAAAATCGGATAAAAAAACCGTCCGTTTGGGACTTAATGGGTTAACAAAGATAAAATCGGTGCTCGCAACGGTTCTCGTAGCACCGATCGGACATTCCTGACATTACTGCCCCGAATTCGTCTCCGATTTTATCTTATTTCTGGTCAGAGGGGTCGAGAAGTCTGACGATCCTGCGACAACGACGGAAGGAGCATTATTTATTTAACAAAGATAAAATCGGTGCTCGCAACGATTCTAGGAGCCTTAATCGGAAATTCCTGATAGTACTGCCCCGAATCCGTCTCCCATTTTATCTTATTTCCGGTCAGATTGGGTCGAGAAGTCTGACGATGCGGCGAGAACGACGGTAGGAGCTTCGTTTATTGAACAAAGATAAAATCGGTGCTCGGAATGGGTCTCGGAGCCTCGATCGGACATTCCCGATATTACTGCCCCAAATTCGTCTCCGATTTTATCTTACTCCCGGTCAGATTGGGTCAAGAAGTCTGACGATGCCGCGAGAACGACGGTAGGAGCTTTGTTTATTCAACAAAGATAAAATCGGTGCTCGCAACGGTTCTCGGAGCACCGATAGGACATTCCTGACATTACTGCCCCGAATTCGTCTCCGATTTTATCTTATTTCCGGTCAGATTGGGTCGAGAAGTCTGACGATCCTGCGACAACGACGGAAGGAGCATTATTTATTTAACATAGATAAAATCGGTGGTCGCAACGGTTCTCGGAGCACCGATCGGACATTCCTGACATTACTGCCCCGAATTCGTCTCCGAATTTATCTTATTTCCGGTCAGATTGGGTCGAGAAGTCTGACGATGCCGCGAGAACGACGGTAGGAGGTTTGTTTATTGAACAAAGATAAAATCGGTGCTCGGAATGGGTCTCGGAGCCTCGATCGGACATTCCCGATATTACTGCCCCGAGTTCGTCTCCGATTTTATCTTACTTCCGGTCAGATTGGGTTAAGAAGTCTGACGATGCCGCGAGAACGACGGTAGGAGCTTTGTTTATTTAACAAAAATAAAATCGGTGCTCGCAATGGTTCTTGGGGCATCGATCGGACATGCCCGATATTACTGCCCTAAATTCGTCTCTGATTTTATCTTACTTCCGGTCAGATTCGGTCGAGAAGTCTGACGATGCTGCGAAAACGACGATAGGAGCATTGTTTATTTAACAAAGATAAAATCGGTGCTCGCAATGGTTCTTGGGGTATCGATCAGACATGCCCGATATTACTGTCCCAAATTCGGCTCCGATTTTATCTTACTTCCGGTCAGAATGGATAAGGAAGTCTGACGATGCCGCGAGAATGACGGAAGGAGCATTGTTTATTTAACAAAGATAAAATCGGTGGTCAGAATGGTTCCCGGGGCCTCGATCGGACATTCCCGATATTACTGCTCCGAATCCGTCTCCGATTTTATCTTACTTCCGGTCAGATTGGGTCGAGAAGTCTGACGATGCCGCGAGAACGACAGTAGGAGGTTTGTTTATTGAACAAAGATAAAATCGGTGCTCGGAATGGGTCTCGGAGCCTCGATCGGACATTCCCGATATTACTGCCCCGAATTCGTCTCCGATTTTATCTTACTCCCGGTCAGATTGGGTCAAGAAGTCTGACGATCCTGCGACAACGACGGAAGGAGCATTATTTATTTAACAAAGATAAAATCGGTGCTCGCAACGGTTCTCGGAACACCCATCGGACATTCCAGACATTACTGCCCCGAATTCGTCTCCGATTTTATCTTATTTTCGGTCAGAGGGGTCGAGAAGTCTGACGATCCTGCGACAACGACGGAAGGAGCATTATTTATCTAACAAAGATAAAATCGGTGCTCGCAACGTTTCTAGGCGGCTCAATTGGAAATTCCTGATAGTACTGCCCCGAATCCGCCTCCGATTTTATCTTATTTCCGGTCAGATTGGGTCGAGAAGTCTGACGATGCCGCGAGAACGACGGTAGGAGCTTTGTTTATTTAACAAACATAAAATCGGTGCTCAGAATGGTTCCCGGGGCCTCGATCGAACATTCCCGATATTACTGCCCCCAATTCATCTCCGATTTTATCTTACTTCCGGTCAGAATGGATAAGGAAGTCTGACGATGCCGCGAGAACGACGGTAGGAGCTTTGTTTATTTAACAAAGATAAAATCGGTGCTCGGAGTGGTTCTCGGAGCCTCGATCGGACATTCCCGATATTACTGCCCCGAATTCGTCTCCGATTTTATCTTACTTCCGGTCAGATTGGGTCAAGAAGTCTGACGATGCCGCGAGAACGACGGTAGGAGCTTTGTTTATTTAACAAAGATAAAATCGGTGCTCGGAATGGTTCCCGGGGTTTCGATCGAACATTCCCGATATCACTGCCCCCAATTCGTCTCCGATTTTATCTTACTTCCGGTCAGAATGGATAAGGAAGTCTGACGATGCCGCGAGAACGACGGAAGGAGCATTGTTTATTTAACAAAGATAAAATCGGTAGTCAGAGTGGTTCCCGGGGCCTCGATCGGACATTCCCGAAATCGGAAACGAATTCGGGGCAGTAATATCGGGAATGTCCGATCGAGGCCCCGAGAACCATTCCGAGCACCGATTTTATCTTTGTTAAATAAACAAAGCTCCTACCGTCGTTCTCGCGGCATCGTCAGACTTCTCGACCCAATCTGATCGGAAGTAAGATAAAATCGGGGACGAATTCGGGGCAGTAATATCGGGAATGTCCGATCGAGGCTCCGAGAACCATTCCGAGCACCGATTTTATCTTTGTTAAATAAACAAAGCTCCTACCGTCGTTCTCGCGGTATCGTCAGACTTCTTAACCCAATCTGACCGGAAGTAAGATAAAATCGGAGACGAATTCGGGGCAGTAATATCGGGAATGTCCGATCGAGGCTCCGAGAACCGTTGCGACCACCGATTTTATCTTTGTTAAATAAATAATGCTCCTTCCGTCGTTGTCGCAGGATCGTCAAACTTCTCGACCCAATCTGACCGGAAATAAGATAAAATCGGAGACGAATTCGGGGCAGTAATATCGGGAATGTCCGATCGAGGCTCCGAGAACCACTCCGAGCACCGATTTTATCTTTGTTAAATAAACAAAAGCTCCTACCGTCGTTCTCGCGGCATCGTCAGACTTCTTGACCCAATCTGACCGGGAGTACGATAAAATCGGAGACGAATTTGGGGCAGTAATATCGGGAATGTCCGATCGAGGCTCCGAGACCCATTCCGAGCACCGATTTTTTCTTTGTTCAATAAACGAAGCTCCTACCGTCGTTCTCGCGGCATCGTTAGACTTCTCGACCCAATCTGACCGGAAATAAGATAAAATCGGAGACGGATTCCGGGCAGTACTATCAGGAATTTCCGATTAAGGCTCCTAGAATCGTTGCGAGCACCGATTTTATCTTTGTTAAATAAATAATACTCCTTCCGTCGTTGTCGCAGGATCGTCAGACTTCTCGACCCCTCTGACCAGAAATAAGATAAAATCGGAGACGAATTCGGGGCAGTAATGCCAGGAATGTCCGATCAGTGCTACGAGAACCGTTGCGAGCACCGATTTTATCTTTGTTAAATAAATAATGCTCCTTCTGTCGTTGTCGCAGGATCGTCAGACTTCTCGACCCAATCTGACCGGAAATAAGATAAAATCGGAGACGAATTCGGGACAGTAATGTCAGGAATTTCCGATCGGTGCTCCGAGAACCGTTGCGAGCACCGATTTTATCTTTGTTAAACAAATAATGGTCCTTCCGTCATTGCCGCAGGATCGTCAGACTTCTCGACCCAATCTGACCGGAAATGAGATAAAATCGGAGACGAATTCGGGCCAGTAATATCCGGATTGTCCGACTGAGGCTCCGGGAACCGTTGCGAGCACCGATTTTATCTTTGTTAAATAAATAATGCTCCTTCCGTCGTTGTCGCAGGATCGTGAGATTTCTCGACCCAATCTGAGCGGAAATAAAATAAAATCGGCAACGAATACGGGGCAGTAATGTCAGGAATGTCCGATCGGTGCTCCGAGAACCGTTGCGAGCACCGATTTTATCTTTGTTGAATAAATAATGCTCCTTCCGTCGTTCTCCGGGATCGTCAGACTTCTCGACCCAATCTGACCGGAAATAAGATAAAATCGGATACAGATTCGGGCCACTAATGTCAGGAATCGCCGGTCGGTGCTCCGCGAACCGTTGCGACCACCGATTTTATCTTTGTTAAATAAATAATGCTCCTTCCGTCGTTCTCGAAGCATCGTCAGACTTCTCGACCCAACCTGACTGGAAACAAGATAAAATGGGAGACGGATTCGGGGCAGTACTACCAGGAATTTCCGATTGAGGCTCCTAGAAACATTGCCAGCACCGATTTTATCTTTGTTAAATAAATAATGCTCCTTTCCTCGTTGTCGCAGGATCGTCAGACTTCTCGACCCAATCTGACGGGAAATAAGATAAAATCGGAGACGGATTCGGGGTAGTAATATCCGGATTGTCCGACTGAGGCTCCGAGAACCGTTGCGAGCACCGATTTCATCTCTCTTAAATAAATAATGCTCCTTCCGTCGTTGTCGCAGGATCGTCAGACTTCTCGACCCAATCTGACCGGAAATAAGATAAAATCGGAGACGAATTCGGGGCAGTAATATCCGGATTGTCCGACTGAAGCTCCGAGAACCTTTGCGAGCACCGATTTTATCTTTATTAAATAAGTAATGCTCCTTCCGTCGTTCTCGCGGCATCGTCAGACTTCTCGACCCAATCTGACCGGAAATAAGATAAAATCGGAGACGGATTCGAGGCAGTGATATCAGGAATTCCGATCGGTGCTCCAAGAACCGTTGCGAGCACTGATTTTATTTTTGTTGAATAAATAATGCTCCTTCCCTCGTTGTCGCAGGATCGTCAGACTTCTCGACCCAATCTGACCGGAAATAAGATAAAATCGGAGATGGATTCGGGGCAGTACTATCAGAAATTTCCGATTGAGGCTCCGAGAACCGTTGCGAGCACCGATTTTATCTTTGTTAAATAAATAATGCTCCTTCCCTCGTTGTCGCAGGATCGTCAGACTTCTCGACCCAATCTGACCGGAAATAAGATAAAATCGGAGATGGATTCGGGGCAGTACTATCAGGAATTTCCGATTGAGGCTCCGAGAACCCTTGCGAGCACCGATTTTATCTTTGTTAAATAAATAATGCTCCTTCCGTCGTTGTCGCAGCATCGTCAGATTTCTCGACTCAATCTGACCCATTGCGGAGCAAATGCTAACCCGCGATTCGCAAACCTGGGTCTTTTTCGCCCCGCCCAAGATCATTATCTTCACTTAATATTCATTTTTTAAAAAATCGAAAATAAGGAAGAAAACAACCTTATTATTCCTGTAGAAGTACGGTCTAAAGATCGACCATGATTTTTTTCAGATTTTTCCACCGATAATTGTTGGTTTGGCAGTGCAAAAACGAAAACGACCCAGTTTCACGGGATTAATGTGCCTGAAATACCTTTACGGATTGAGGTTTAAGATAATCGATTGAACTTGATCGATAGATTGCGAACTTTATCGAAAATAATGTCAATTTCGAAAATGTTTGCGGATTTCATGGTCCGCAAACAATATTCCTCATCCTTTGCGATTCGCTAATAACTTTCGCAATAAATAATTCTATCAATACATTTTAAAGTAATTTCGCGTGAAATGATTATGTTTTGCCAAATTATACGAGCATTTTTATTTTTGACTTTTTCATAAAATATTCAAAAATTCTACAACATGTGAAGATAATTTACGCAACATTAAAAAACAAAAATCTCGTAGTATTTGGTAAAAGTTAATAATTCCACGTCAAATTACTTTAAAATGTATAGCTAGAATCATTTATTCCAAAAGTTGTTAGCGAATCGCAAATGATTGAAAATCGTATTTGCAGTGCATGGAACCCTCGAACATTTTATAAATGGACATTATTTTGAATCAAGTTCTCAGATAGAGACACATTCAGATCCATCGGCTCGACCGCGTATCATCGGACTCTGAACCAACTTCCTGTTACAGCCAACCATTCGGAAGTTGCCGCTGTGACGTCAGCAGACTAGCACTTCCTATAGCACTGTCGTGCCTGACTTAGCTCGTTTGTGCCACTGATTAAATTCCGATTTATCCACTTTAATCGTATGTTTGATAATTTTTTTCTCCATGACGGGGAGCACAAATAAAGTTTTTCGGGAGTGTTCCGTATTCGGAATTTTATAAACTTCATTCTCCTGCACGCAAAATGGATTTTTTATTCTTTTCCAGAATACGCTATTTTCTCTGCCAAATGCTATTCATGACAAAAATACGATATATTTTTTTTTTCAAAGAAAGCTTGAAAAACCATTAAAACTCATATTTTTTTCAGTCGCAAAATCACCGCGCAAGACCCTCAAAAAACACCTGTCCACCTTATAAAAGTCACCCTGTATGTGTGTGTGTTTTGTGTTTTGTGTGTGTGTGTGTGTGTGTGTGTGTGTGTGTGTGTGTGTGTGTGTGTGTGTGCGTGTGCGTGTGGGTGTGCGTGTGCGTTTGCGTGTGCGTGTGTGTATATCTGATGAAGTTGAAGCCACATTTAACAATATGTATCAATATTTATAACATATTCTTTAATTATATATTTATATCAAATATACCATCCAGATTTATATGTTTGCAGTAAATATGTCAATATATCGAAAGGAAAAGAATATAACGTCGATCAGGGGCACATTACCATCTTCATTTTCGGAATCGGGCTGACCGTTGAGTATACTGTCGAGTGCGGGACGCGCCCAAGGATTGTTCACGAGTGCTATTAAGGCGATGCACATCGGTGCAGCCGAATGCTGCACCAGGTGAGTCGCGCACCTCTGCAACGTTACGCAGAGATGCGTCTTCGTGGCAGGTGACAGCTTTGGCCATTCCCCGCGCAATACCAGTTTCAATGTGTGCCTGTGACATTAGGTTAACATTAATACGCTATATTCGGTAATGGGGGAGAAACGCTTTTTTAATTTATGTCACAGATTTGAAAAAAGGGGGCCCGCGTGATAAATTCGAATTGGTGAAGAAAATTGAAAATTCAAGACAATTTCGGACGAATAAAAAAGAGGAGTCAAATGCCAATAAATAAACTTAAAACTGAAACAAAAAAATAACGCGTTCCCAACGCAAACTTGAAAAATCGATTGGATTGAAAAAGTGAAAATAACGTTCAAGAAAACGATCTAAACAAATCAATAAAAAAATATTAAAAATAAATAAATTATTTGAAGAACAAAAAAGTTAATAGATTATCTGACAGCAAATAAATTTAAAGAACTGTCTAGCCTCCGTTTCAAAATATGAATAAAGAGTAATGCTAAAGTAAAAAAAAAGAAGAAAAACTCAAACACACTGAACACACTGGACATTATTTTTTTTAAATCCTCATTCAAAAAGTGCTTACTAAATAACGTTAAAATAGAATTAAAAATAAAAACACGAACCAACCCAAAAACCCGTAAAGCCTCATAAAAAGTTGAAAAAAAAATGTTAGTACAAAAATAAAACAAATCAAAACACACTGAGCATTCCACAGACGGACTAAAAAATAGAAGGAAATTTAATTTAAAAAATTAAGAACCGGCAAAAAAATGTAACGAAGATAAGAGCTAAAAGGAGGCACGTATTAAGATGCCTTTTTCTCGTTCCGCAAGAAAACGACTGTGCTTCCATGGGTGTGAAGAGCGCGACGTCGAAAGAACGTGTACGTACACAGTGCGATTCTTTTTTCTTCCCGTTTTTTACTTTTATATACGCGCATAGAGCTACGTGATTGGTCGAAACATCTTATACTAAGTTATGTTATGGTATGCAAAAGCGTGTGATCGGCTCTACTCTTTTCTTTTTTCTTTACGGCCGGAAGAATTGTCGAGTGCGCACGGCGGTGCAGAGTTAAGTGAAAGGAGCACGCGGAAAGACTTTGTGACTGTTGTGACAAAATAGGAATAAGGACAAATTGATCAATCACAGTTACGCGACTTCGTGTATAGCGTGTCCGAGAATCTCGTCGGATCTCTGCACGATTGGCTAAATTGCAAAATTCTGACGAGAAAAGTTTCCTTCATTTTTTCTCTAGGATTCGTCGTTACTGAGATACCACGTGATCGACGAGAGCCGATCGGATGCGCTGGACGCGCCGGTCGGCGTTTTCGACGAATAGGCTAACATTAATGAATCAAGGGGTTTCGGGTCGATTGATGATGTGTTACCATTTGATTCAAATTTATACAGTAAATACTTTTTCATATACTAAATACACCCTCGAAATTTCAAATCGATCATCGCTACCGTTTCTATAAAATTGACAATTGAGGAACACTTTTCAATATAGGGAGTGCCTACGCTCATCGCTGAATAGCAGTTCTACGCACGAAATAGTGTAAACAAATGTTTAAAATGTTATGAAAAACGGGTAAATGACGCAGTGTGTTATGACAATTCTGTCTCCCTTTACATTGTGACAATTAGGCATCGTTTTAATTTTATAGAAACTGTGTGGATGATCGAGTTAAGATTAAGACGGTGCATTCAGTACACTACCGGCCAAAAGTACCCGGACACTTTAGCTAATTGCATAACTTCCGATCACTTTGGATAATAATTGCAAAATTATATTAGAATAATATAAATAATTATACAGAGCTGTATTTTTTAAGCTTCCATCTGTACAGGGTCCTTTCCCCTTAAGCCTTTGAAGCATACATTTTTCTTTATTTGCACGTTTTTTTGCACTTTCATTATTGATGATATCTGCTGCGTAAAAAATAAAAAATTAATAGGTATGTTTCTGTAGTTATTGACGTCCTAGGAACCTTTGAACGCATTTACAACCATCATGTTTAATTAAAAAACATTTTTGAATCGTCAAAATCTGCATTGAATTAAGTGTAACACCAGTGTTACACTATGCCGCAAAGGGTAAATGCATTCCCCACCATATTCCACTTTATATCCCCACCTTGCGGCCGCAGCCGACTTCCCCCTCTGTATCGCATTCATCATGACATTTCTGCCATGGATACAAGGAAACTGTGGAAAACCTATACCAATACAGCCGGTCCCTGGTTCGCTCCCAGTTTCGGAGCTAGTCGCGTTTCGTCGAGAAATAAATCACAGGCTACAGTCATGCACACACGACACAGACTCGTAACGGTCCATATGCGCGACATCCGTGTAGAACTGGAGCAACGTCACGCCCGTATTAATTTTTCTCCGAGACTGCAATTCGAGCCCGCGACCTCCCGATGTACTGGTTTAGCGGCAAGCACGCTAGACACTAGATCAGCACACCGGTTCAGAGCTAAATAATACGTTCGTAAAATAATAAATGAAGTGAACTATATTATTCTAATATTGTGTGTCAATTATGTGATCGGAGGATCTGCAATTATCTGATCGGAGGATCTGTGTGATCGGAGGATCTGGAATTATCTGAAGTGTCCGGAAACTTTTAGCCGGTAGTGTATACGACAAAGAATTGACTGTATAAATTTCAATTAACTAGTATCATGTCATTAATTGTCCCGAAACTCCTTAACATCTTAGCCACAGTGGGTCATAGAGAAAAATGGATGAGGACTTTTCTTTTCAGAATTTCGCACCCTACACGATAGCGCAAAGATTCGATGCTGTTCTCCGAACAGGCTGTGCATGTGGACAGCGTATGGGCGTACAGGCGAGTTGCCTGAGACGAAATACATCGAGAGCGGGTTAGGAGGAGCGCTAAGGCGCGTTCGATCAAACGGAACAGACTCACACAGGCTAATACTCACTTGTGGACCCATTCTATGAGAGACTGGGTGCCCTCTGGAGTTGCTGCCGGAATGAAATTGGTGACATGCTCCCAGGCGGACAGAAGGGCATTCACCTTGTCCCCGTATTTCCTTTTGCTGTCACTCAATGTAGCTTCGAGCCCCTGGAAATTACCGAAACAAACAAAAGCCACAAATAAACTCGAGTATTACATCGAAATATGTATTATATATATATATGAATTGACGAAAATATGGGGTGCGTTCCTGCCTGTAACTCAAGCACCGTGAAATTGTCCAATCGTGCGCGCACATGGTTTTCGAAATTTAAAGTTTCGGAAAACAAAACCTTGGCAAAATTCACTGTCAATTTTGGTTGTCCTATGGACATTGGAAAATTGCTGAAATAAGGGAAACAAAATACGTAAATTCGTGCTCACTTTGGCCAGTCCAATTTCGTTGAGTGTCCGATATCCTATCATCCCGATATATTTTTTGGCTAATCATATATCTCGTCGATCGAGCTGATTATACACGCGTCTCTGCAAACCGTCAACACACACAAGTGTAAATTTCGTCCCCATCGTTCGTCGTCGTTCATATTGTCTAACGAATAAATCATTTAAGACAGAATGACACCTCATCGCGGTCGGTATGGTAGAACAATTATAGATTCCTAAAAATCTCTGAAACGGCTTTTCAGATCCCGTCGAAACTTTGCCAAACCACGTCAAATCGATAGACGAACAGCTGTCTGCCCCTCAAATTTTCTGAATTTGAAGAAAAAAATGTAGATTGGCTCATCATAAGCCAATCTACGTTTTTTTTCAAATTCAGAAAATTTGAGGGGCAGAGGGGCAAACGGATTTACGGTTTGCATTAATTCCCTTGATCCGGCTACGTCAGGCGCTGGTCAGGCAACTGGACTTACGGCTTACATCAATTCGCCTGATCCCGCTAGCTTCACTCAATCATCAAGTAACTGGACCTATCTACTGTTTGGCGCCTTTCAGACGCCTAACCTCTAGTCAAACACCAAACGCACTATATATCGTCGTCAAAATGTCGAGACATATTGTCCACCCCTTTATTCCTAATAAATCTGTGACACGGTTTTACCTGTTCGAAAAACAATTTAGTTGAGTCCACTGAATGTATCCATTTAATTGTTTTAAATTTAAATAAAATAGAATTTTTGTAGAGACGAATATTTTTCTGTTTGCTTTCAGTGGACTCAACTAAATTGTTTTTCGAACAGGTAAAACCGTGTCACAGATTTATTAGGAATAAATGAAATATTAGGAATAACAAAAAATGTATGCATAGAGTGGACAATATGTCTCGACAATTTGACGATGATATATAGTGCGTTTGGTGTTTGACTAGAGGATAGGCGTCTGGAAGGCGCCAAACAGTAGATAGGTCCAGTTACTTGATGATTGAGTGAAGCTAGCGGGATCAGGCGAATTGATGTAAGCCGTAAGTCCTGTTGCCTGACCAGCGCTTGAAGTAGCCGGATCAAGGGAATTAATGCAAACCGTAAATCCGATTGCCTGACTACTGCCTGAAATTAGCTGGCTCAGGCAACTTGAGGTAACCGTAAATCCGGTTGCCTCACTATCGCTGAAACCAGATCAGGGAAATCGAGGCTAGTACACCGTAAGTAAGGCCACCGTACTACAGCATGATCAAGCCCGAATGAAATGTCAGGCCAGCCTGACATTATTTCTACTGGGGATGACGTGTTACCGTGGCTTTGACAGCTCTAACCTTTAAACATAGTTAGAGCGTTTATGAGTACAAACGTGAAATAATTCGGCCCTTTTTAGGGCCAAAAATCATTTGGACGCAAATTCTTACCTCAAATAATTAATCGAATACGTAAAACAAATGGCACTTGTCGAGGCTAAAAATAGATTTGACGAAGGTACTTCGTGTCGCAAATTCTAACATAACAAAATGCTTCGAAATTGTGAATAAGGCACATTGAGACCATTGAACCCGTCTACATAGAACTTTTCACCGGTGAGAAAAAAACGCCAAAAATATGCAATTCTCTTGCCTGGAATACAGGTAGCGAAAAATATATATTTTTAGATACTAAAAAGTCAAACCGATGCGATGGTCTAGTGGTTAGCGTGCTTGCTACTAAACCTGCGGACCGGGAGGTCCCGAGTGCGAATCCCAGTCGCGTACATTTCGTCGTGAAATGTTTTTCCTCGGCATTTCGCGGCGAAATAAGATTAGTTCCACGACTGGGGGGCGAACTTGATGACCTGCTGTATTGGTTGTGACCAACTTTTCGAGGGGAAAAGGGAGAAGGATACTCGGATATCCACGAAGCCACAAAATCCCGTCGTCGTCCTTCCTGACGATTTATTTTTATAGGGCGCCAGCCGAAAATCGGCTCGTCGGGATGGAGGGAGGGAGGACGGGAATACCCGGCTTGGCCGCAGCCCTGGGGAAAATGGTAGAGAGGGCGGGGGCGGTGCGCAAATCACTAAATGTAAATAAGTTGACAATGTCCGACTCGAGCAACCAAATTTCGTCTTGCGATTCTCTATCTCACTGTTCAAACAAAATATATACGACGGACAAAATATTCCCGAAACGGGACGACGCGACAATTTGACTAGGACGGATACACTCACACGCACACGCGACCGAGACCTGCTCTCTCTCTCTCTCTCTCTCTCTCTCTCTCTCTCTCTCTCTCTCTCTCTCTCTCTCTCTCTCTCTCCCCCTCCCCCCCCCCCAGTACAGCTACAGCGGTGAGTACAGCTACACGCAGATTTTTGCTGCTCCACTCTTCCAGACTTTTTTCTGCCGCAAATTGCCTTCAGGCGGTTTTTCTTTCCGCAGATCAAGCACGCTAAATTTTGCTTACATCATTACACCGCATCCGTCTTGAAGGCGCATCTCCTACGAGGTCACACGAGTGCATTTAACATCTTTATTCCACGGTTTGATACAATCACCTGCTCCATTCCTCGGCATCGCGCAGGCGCTAATCGGTTCATCACACCTACACACCCGACACGCCGCACCGTCAGCTATACATTCACTCACGAAATCACCGACACATGTTTCGCTTCTAATTCGTCGCGACAGGTATGAGAGTCTTATTTGTGTTTATCGATGACCGAACTCTACGCGAGTGACTATAGAGCAGTAATCTCCTCTATATTTATAACACCCTAACGCTAACATCACATGGATATCATTGCGCGGTAGCTATATTCGGTACCATCTCGTCTTAGCCTACGTTCATGTCGCGTCTTTGCGTCAAATGTCAACGGAATAACGCGGGTAACGCGCTCACTTGTACTGACTGCGGAAACCCATTTCACCCAGGCTGTTGCACGGTTTATTTATCCTATCGAAGTGCTAACGTCTGTTGCATAAAGAATTTAAAGAGTCTTGTTTTTAAACGTTCAACGGAGGATAGCACCATCTATTCAAGCCTATCTCAACATTTGCAAATTGCCAACGAGCTAAATTATTCGCACTGCGTAAACGAAACTTGCAACTCCAGCGCCTCAACTTTGCTGAAAAACGCATCATACCCCCTCACTCTCGCCTCAGCCACCTCAGTAACACTGGAAATGGACGAGCAACTTATAAATAGAATGATTGAAACAATGAATCAGTCAAATGCTACTAATAAGCAACTGTCTGAAATCATTGAACGTCAAACTCATATAAATGATGATATTGCGAAAAAGTTAAATTGTCTTCCCGACCTAGTGGCAAAATCCGAAAAACATGACGAGGAGATCGAGCGACTTCAGGCCAGCAACATCGAATTAAGGCGTGAACTAGAGGCTAGCAATGTTGAAATAAGGCGCGAGCTTGAATTACTTAGAACCGCAACGGCGTCCATTCGCGCTCAAACGTCGACTGATCTATTAACGGGAATCCCGCTATCTGCCGCTGAAACTCGTGAATCTGCAGTGAAAAAAATATTCACAGCATTGGGAATCCCAGAACTTTTCAGTGACATCCTAGAGATACGAAACTTTCCTCGCAAACCTTCATCAGCGGTCGGTGACTCTAGAGCTTCACTTAATATGCCAACATCAATGTCTCTCCTTGTCACACTAAAATCAACGCTAATCAGGGATTGCATCATGTCAAAAAAGCGCGAGAAAAAGGTTTTGAGCATCCAAGAGGTCTTTGGTACCGACCAGCGCGGACTTATTTCCATCAACGAATTTTTACCTTCGGACGCTTATCAGATACTCCGCAAAACAAAGGCTCAGGCAGCAGCTACCAACTATAAATTTGTTTGGGTGCGCTCAGGCGTAATCTGTGTACGCAAAACAGAGGGAAGTCCTGCTATAGTAATTGCATCTCTAAACGATATTGCCAAGCTAGTTTGACGTACACCGTCGACCGTGAACAGGGAGAAAATTGTCGGTCTTGAAAATCCATCAACAATTAAAGATAAACTTTGCATAGCCCAGTTTAATGCGAATTCACTACGCGCACACCTACATCTCCTTAAAACCATCTTAACCGACAAATTCTACCATATAATCTGTATTTCGGAGACATGGCTCCATAAACTGATTTCCAGCGATCTGATTCAATTACCGAATTATAGCCTTTTTCGAAACGACCGGGAAAACAAGCAGGGTGGAGGCGTAGCCTGCTACGTTCACCAATCCCTCAAGGCTCACATCTTGGCAGCGTCTCCCCCTGAGTTCTCAAACCAAACTGAATATATGCTTGTTGATATTCGTTACCCTGGGGTTAACTCGCTTTTACTAGCCACCGTTTATCGCCGTCCAAAAGGTGGGCTGTTCAATGATTTGACCAACGATCTAAACAAATTCGCATCTACATACAGCAATATCATTATAGCCGGTGACCTAAATTGTAACCTGTTAGCTAGGTGCTTCGAAGCTTTGTCTCTACGCGAAATTGTCGCGATCAATGCTCTGTCTATCGTGGACTCGGAGGCAACCCACCACACAGTTACCTCTGATTCACTCTTAGATGTTTTCATTGTCGACTCCAAAGACAAAGTACTTCTCTTTTCCAAGTCTACAGCACCTTTTATCGCGGGTCATGATCTTCTTGAACTAACCTATGATTTCAAAGCCAAACAACATAGTGAACGTAACATTACACGTAGGAACTTAAAGCGATTTAATACTGAAATTTTTTCAACTAGTATTGCGGCGAAGTTGCAAGCAAAATCTCCCATCCAGCCGGTACAGGACTGACACGGCTCGGCTGACACGGTTGATATCTATTGCAGAACTCTAAGCGGCATCTTGCTGAATGCACTAGATACACACGCACCATTCCAAACTTTTAGGGTAAACAAGCCTGCTGCACCTTGGTTATCATTTAATCTCAAGCAGCGTATTCGCTTCAGAAATAAGTTGTATAAGCAAGCCAAAATTTCAGGGAGTCTTCTTGGGTTTGCTCTCTACAAGCAATATCGCAACCGACTAGTTGCCGATATGCGCATCGCCATGAATGAATATCAAATGCGTAGATTGACCAGCATGAATGATCCCTCAAAATTATGGAAGGAACTAGCTAGGATGGGTCTAACTAAACCATCAACCGTGTCCCCTCTAAACTTTTTTTCGGCTAATGAACTTAACCACGAGTTTGTGTCGGTGTCAAACTCTATGCTTAACTCTCACCTTTACCGTCCGCTTACTAGTTGAGCATCTAGAGTCGTAGTATCCTCAATTCCCACCTTCAATTTCATCAATGTTACGATAGATAAAGTAAGCTCTGTCATAGCGCGATTATCGCCCTCGCACTCATCGGGACCCGACGGTGTATCTAAGTTCGCCATTGTTGCGGCGTCCACCAGCCTAGCCCCCCATCTTGCCTATCTATTTAACGTAAGCCTGCGAAATGGACACTTTCCAATGTCATGGAAGCAAGCGCACGTGCGTCCTCTGTTAAAATCCAACCCGCCTTCTTCTCCCCTGGATGCAAGGCCTATCGCAAACTTGTGTGAGACTTCAAAAATCCTAGAGAGAATTGTCCACGATCAAATCACCTGTTACTTACGCCAAAATAAAATACTTGATGACAGACAGTCCGGTTATAGGATGGGGTACAGCACCCAGACGGCACTATTGCGCTTATGTCACGATATAAGAAAGGCTGCAGATGATAAACAAATTACAATTCTTGTTTTGTTTGATTTTACTAAGGCATTTGACACGGTATTGCACACGTTTTTATTATCGAAATTAAGAAATATCGGTTTTTCAAACAGCGTCATCGATTGGTTAAGCTCCTACTTAAGGGACAACACCACTGTGACGACTTCAAAAAATCGATTTTTTGAAAACCATCTAGAAAAATCTAAAATACATTTAAGATTAAGATGCCGTTGGACCCAGGTCGAAAAAATAATTATTTTCGGAGATATTGAATATTTTGTGGAGCGGTGCAGCGCTCCGTGACGCTCGGGGTCCCGCGCAGCTGCGCGCCTCAGGGTCGGCAGGTATACCGGGCCTTTCCCAGGTCCTGCGGGTCTTTCCCAGGTATTCTTTTCTCTCCCTTCACAAAAACCGGCTATTGTTATAAATATAGTTTCGAAAAAAAGCCATAGGTGGCGATAATTGAAAAATTTTCAAGGCAGGTATAGGGATAGCGTCATAGCGTCAGTTTGCGAATAGAAGCGACGCTACTCGTGTCTAAACGCTCCGAATCGTTTCGTTTATAAATATCGAACGCTCAGAATTATTCTTTGCACATCGAAATGGATAATCCGAAAGTGTACGCGGGGAAAAAGGGAACAAAACGGAGCTATGTGACGAGGAGTCGAACGAAAATTTCGAATCGAAAACCTCCGAACCGTTATAGCTCCGAAAATAGTTCTGCAGAGTATGTGAGTACGTCGGCGAAAAAGTTAAAATCGTCGGACGATTTAGAGGTCGGTGTTACTAACGATTTCGGTTATCGTATAGTACACCTCGTCAATGCATTGAACATTATATCGACGTTAGTGAAGTGCAAAGTGTGTGATCGCGATATAAAGTTTACTGAAAAAAGTTTGCGCGGACTCGGATTCAAAATCAAGGTCGATTGCGGCCATTGTGAAAAAGTGCAAATCAATTCGTGTCCTATGATTGACAATGCATACGAAATAAATCGTCGGATCTTATTCAGTATGCATCTTCTTGCCTGATGAAGTTTTGTGCGTTTATGGACCTACCGCGCCCCATATTTCAGTCTTTCTACGATCGAATCTTAAATTCGATTTCGATTGCCACTAAAGCTGTGAGCACAGTGAGCAAACAAAAGGCTGCACTTGAGGAGGAGACAATTTCGTTGGAAAGTGGGGTGGAGGACGGAATTATCGTTTCAGACGACGGATCGTGACGTAAGCGCGGTTTCAGCTCGCTTTTCGGCACAACATCGCTAATCGGCTGGTACACTAAAAAAGTGATCGACGTTATGGTGAAATCGAAATATTGCAAAGCTTGCGAGCATTGGGAAAAAAAAAGAAAGCACCGCGGAGTACTGGGAACGGAAAAGTACCCACGATGATGAGTGCCAGGCGAACTATAGCGGCTCCTCCGGAAAAATGGAAGTCGACTCAGCTGTCGAAATGTTTCAACGGTCTGAAGAGCTCTATGGCATAAAATATAAATATTATATTGGTGACGGCGATTCTAAAACGTTTCTGGGCATATCGAATAGCTATCCATACGACGGTTTCGAGATAAAAAAAAAGAGTGCATCGATCATGTCCAAAAACGTATGGGGACGCGCCTCCGCGAAATCGTGAAAAAACAAAAACGATTGTCTGGCAGAGGAAAGCTCACCGGAAAATTGATTGACGAGTTGAGCACATATTACGGCTTGGCTATTCGGAGGAACAGCGATGATGTTGAAAAAATGAGGAAGGCTATTTGGGCAACTATCAAACATAAAATATCCACAGATAGTGAGCCACAACATGACGATTGCCCAGAGGGAGCCGAGTCGTGGTTTTCGTGGCAGCGAGCGGTCGCAAGCGGTAATATTTCTGAATATCGCCATAAGCCGCTTCTTCCTGAGAAAGTATTGGAGGCAATTACGCCAGTCTTCGAAAATTTGAGCAGAGACGATTTGCTGCAGCGTTATTTGGGCGGCTTCACGCAAAACAACAACGAAAGCTACAACAAATCAGTTTGGGCAATAGCCCCCAACAAGTGTCAGTCCGGGAGCAAAAAAATCGTCGATATTGCAGCTGATATCGCGGTATTATTATTCAATGATGGCCTGAGAAGCCTCATGAAAGTTTTGGAGACGTTGGGGATAACTATCGGCCCAAATTGTTTCAATTTTTGCGTTGAAACCGACGCAGCGCGGATCGAGCTGGCGGAGCGCTCGCTCACAGACGCTGCAAAAGAGGCAAGAAGACCCTCTACAAGTTCGAGAAAAGATGCTAGGGACAATGATTTGCTTCTTGAAGGCCAGCTATATGGTGCCGGCATCGCTGATTAAAGGTAGAAATTTTTTTTTCCAATTTATCGCATAAATTAACAAACCTAAAACTTTGAACGCGTTTTTCTCAAAACCACTTTTTTGAGTGCGGCACGCAGCAGAACTCGAGCAATATTTATCCGATCGACTTCAAATTTGGACTGCATCAATAAAACTAGATTATCTAAAGAAGTACATAGGATTTTTTCGATATCTCAATAATAAAAATGGTTATAGCCTATTTTCGACGAGAAATTTTGCTCGAAAATCGTCCTTTAATTTCAAAAGCGTGCCTATTTTTAAAAAATCAATATTTTTTCAAATCCCTGTGTACTTCTTTTCAAAATATCATATTATTAACGAAAACACTCGGTTTTTTTTTCAGATCGACTTTGAAGAGAGTTCTGCTGCGTGCCGCGAACCACTGCAGAGGCAACAGTACCTGACGCGGGAGCTTCCCCAGCGTCACCATGGGGCGTGAAAAATTTGAAAATTTTTTTTTATGTATCTTCAATAAACAACGAACAAAACAAAAAAAATTTCGAATATCTCTTTTTTTTCCCACAAAAAAAAATTCTTGAAAAATGGCAAAAAAGCAGGGGGTCACAGTGGTGTTCTGCCTTAACTGACATTTTGTATGGAAAGCTGTCAACTTTCCGCGGTACGATTGCACACGATTTTTAAATTCAAAACTTGAACATACAGAAATTTGGCTATTTCTGGCAGTTCTAAAATCATGACGTAACACAAACCTTGACCCCCCTCTCGGCCCCTCACGTACGTAGACCGTAACGCCTGGCCGAACCCCCCCAATTGCGTTACGTAATTTGCGTATGCCCCCATGGCGGAAATGTAATAGGGGAAGGACCCCATACAATAGAAGCTACAATAAAAAATATAATAATTTATTTTATACATAATACATTCAAATTATAATGAAAATATATAAAATTATTGTTATTTAAATATTTACAATACCAAATTTCTTATTTTTGGAGTCGGTGCCAGCCAAGAACGAGAGATTGACGTCATGGAAGAAACGAGATTGCAAGTTTAAAAAAGACTGCAGATCGTATATTTCATTTATTTTTCTTCGCCTCCTCTTTTCTGCGAAAAATATGACAATATTGGCAACTGGCTGGTCCCAACTCCAAAAATAAGTAGTTTGGTATTGGAAATATTTAAATAACAATAATTTTATATATTTTCATTATTAGCTTACAGCAGGCGTATACAAAGCTTTCTTTAGCTATCATCACCCAATATGGTTTCAGTTCAGTACTACCTAAGAACTAAGATAGAAAAAAAGCATTACTTTATTAAATATCTTGTTTAAAAAATAGTTAGTTGGTCATATGTGGGGAACCCTAATAGAGCGAGGCCCAACCCGCACTTGGCCGAGTTTTTTTTTTACTATTCTAGCGCTATCCGGAATGTACCACGAGGAGGTAAAGTCTTCAACATCCCTAGTGTAAGTGGGCGTGTGTGTCTCGGTGTGCGTTTGTTGGGGTTTGTTCGATAACCCAAACAAGGATTAGGTCTCTGCACCTCGTTATTTCTGTTATCAAACGAACCTGATGATGTTAAAGTTTGTATCTGTGGAGACTCGGTTGTGTTCCGATTCAAAGGCCGCGACATTTTCCGGTTCACGGAGGGCCTAGTGCGCAGTGTCTCCGCTAAGCGCCCGCGCTCTCTACAGCGCGCGCGGTGTTTTTTTTTGTTCTTCCCGATCACCCAGGCTGAGGGCAAGGCTGTTCCCGCGTTTTTTCATTTTCTATACGTTCCTTCATTTCGCATTAACAATAAAGATAAACCACGATTTCAATCACCTATGTCTCGAGTGTTTTTGGAACCCCACGCAACGCCTCTACAGGTTATGGGCCCAGGTGCACGAAAACGAAACTTTTATCCTCGAACAAACAAAAAACGAAAAAAAGTCGTCGAGTGTAGTCCGAATCGAGCTTCTAAACAAAGAAAATTACGATACGTGAAAACATCAAATGGAAGCGATCCTAATGAAAAACGATGTATGGTGCTACGTTAACGGGATGAAAATAAAACCCGAGATCGTTGCGGGAAACGCGGAATCCGCGGAAGCGCGAGTAGATGGGACATCGGAAACCAAAAGACGAAATTGGACATAATCCTCTCCATCAAACCATCGGAGCTCAAGCAAATCAAGGAATGTAACACGTCGACGGAAGTATGGAACAAGTTAAAGTCGATCTACCAATCAAGGCGTCCCGCACGAAAAGCAACGCTGTTGAAACAACTTACCCTGCACAAGATGGCCGACGAAGACGACATCCGCGAACACGTCCGAAGATTTTTCGACACCGTGGACAAACTCAGCGAAATGGACACAGAGATAAACTGCGACTTGCTGACGGTAATGTTACTGTACAGTCTCCCAGCAAATTTTGAAAACTTCAGCTATAGAGTCCCGAGATGAATTACCGAGTCTCGAAGCGCTGCGCGTGAAGATTATAGAAGAGCACGGTGCAAGAAAGTGACACGCGTGATGGCCCTCCTAACGCGATGCTCGCGAGGAGGCAATGGACCAAGCTCCGGACTGCGACGAAGAAGGGTGACAACGAACTTAAGAAACCATGCGAAAATGTGAGTAAACAAAAAGGTACGCCATTGAAGTATAAGTGCCACTGATGTCGTAAGGTTGGCCACAAAGCGGCCGACTGTACCGAATCAAGGAAGGATGACGACAGTACGAACAGAGCTAATGAGGTCAACCTATATACAGGGACGGACTGTAAGCTCGTCGTTGAAGCACTGGAAGCGGGAACGTCACAGAGCATAAAGAGGTGGTGTCCAGACAGCGGGCGCACGACTCACATTAGAAACAACGATGCGAGATTCGTAAGTACTCTCAAACCTTGTGACGGGAATGTGCAGCTTGCAAGTGAATAACGCCGATCGAAGGAAAGGGTTCCGTGTCCATAACTGCGAACGTTGAGGGTAGCGCAAAGAACGTTAAGGTTCATGACGTATTGCGAGTACCAGGGCTACGCACTAACTTATTGTCCGTGGGAACGATCACAGATCGGGACTTCTCATTGGTCTTCGACAAGGAAAAGGCCGAAGTAATTGACGGAAGCGGAAACTTGGTAGTCGTCGCCGACCGAATAAGGAGACTTTACTACATACGTGAGGCAAACGTCGAACTCAGCGAAAAGGTAAACGCCGCCGAGGGTACGGACAGGAATATTTCGAAGGACGAATGGCATCGCAAGATGGGTCATCTGAACGTCCGCGACCTGGTCAGATGTGATCGCGAAGGCGCTGTGCGAGGCATGAATCTTGAGGATTCGCCGCAGGAACTCAACTGCGAAGTATGCCTTTGCGGGAAAATGACGAGGACGCCATTTCCGAAAAAATCCACAAGGGACTCGAAGATACTGGAAATAATTCACAGCGACGTCATCGGCCCGATGCGAGTCGAGTCAAATGGAAAGGCGAGATACATCGCTACCATTCATCGACGACCACACTCGTTGGGGCGAGGTCCATCTACTCAAGGGAAAGGACGAAGTTCTAAACGCTTTCAAAGACTTCAAAGCATTCGCCGAAAATCGGCATGGGTGCAACATACAGTTGCTCCAAACGGATAATGGAAGAGAGTATTTGAATGAATCTTTCGACGCGTTCCTCAGGTCCAACGGCATCCGGCAAAGGTTGACGGTCACTCACACGCCGCAACAGAACGGGGTCGCTGAAAGAAGAAATCGAACGATAATGGACATGACAAGGTGCCTTCTAATAGAGTTACGGTTACCTCCGTCCTTCTGGGGCGAAGCGGTGAATACCGCCAACTACATACGAAATCGCTGCTCGTCTAGAAGCCTCGATGGGAAAACAGCTTACGAGAAATGGACCGGATAGGCCCCGGACGTAAGTCACTTTCAAGAATTCGGTTCTCAGGTCTTCGTTGTCGATCGAACGCCGTCGAGGGGCAAGCTCGGGGATCGTTCAAAGAAGGGCATATTCGTCGGATATTCGGATGAAAACAAAGGGGTACCGCATCTGGCTTTTGGAGGATAGGCGCATAAACGTTGCCCGCGACGTGAAATTCATCGGATCGTCTGGAAGTCCGGAAAATGACGTTCATTTTGAAAACTTCGACAACGGCGGCGAAGGCTTCAGGGAAATTGAGACGATTTTGCCTCCGACGGACCACAAAGCCCTCGACGACGTCGAACACGAAGGCGACCAGAGAAACACGGCGGTGTCGACAATTCAGCCGGGCGCACGGGCGGATACCGGCGTCGGCATCCCCAGAAGAGGCCGAGGTAGACCCAAAACAGAAAGGACCGGTCTCAGGGGGAAACCCAAAAAGAATTACCACTTCACGCAATGAGTTGAAGAGGTATCGTGTCTCGCTGAGATACCGCTTGAAGGAGCGATTCATGGACCGGGCGCAGACGAGTGGCATCAAGTGATCGCATCGGAAATCAAATCGATAATCAAGAATGATACGTGGGCTATCGTCGAGGCCGAAAGATCGGAAAGTGATCGGCAGCCGAATCGTATTGCGGAACAAGTAAGGGCGGGACGGGAAGCTCGTTCGCAGAAAGGCTCGTTTGGTCGCGAGAGGTTTCGCACAACGTCCGGGGGTAGATTTCAATGAGAAGTTTGCGCCAGTGGCGCGACTCGGTTCCGTTAGGACTTTGATGGCGCTGGCGGCAGAGCGCGGATTGACAGTAAATTAATTCGATGTCGCGACCACTTACTTAAACGGAGAATTAGGGAAGATGGTTTTCATGGAGATCCCGAAGTATACGGAAGAGGCCCTCGAGGACATTATCGAGACCGAACCCAGCGGCGGCGACGTCAGGAGAAAGGCTGAAACGAAGCTCGACGAAATCGGCAAGGGCGACAAAGTATGCCTGTTGAATAAGGCTCTCTACGGGTTGCGGCAAGCAGATCGCTGTTGGAACGACAGGGTCAACCAAGAGATGACGAATTACGGAGCGAAGAGATCGTCCGCGGACCCGTGCGTTTCCTTCAAGGGAAGTGGAGAGAGCCTGATCCTCATCTGTTATTACGTGGACGGCATTCTTGTCGCCTCACGGAACGACAAGGAATTTTTCGATTTCGGGCGACATCTCTCGAGCGCGTTCGACGTCACGGATATCGGCACGGTAAAATATTGCCTGGGGATAGGTTTGTTAAACGCGGAAGCGTGGTAACTGTCTGTCAGGCCGGATACGTTAGGGACGTTCTTGAGCGTTTCGGAATGCAAGATTGCAAGGCCGCCAGCACGCTCCTGGAGCCGGGAGCAAAACTCATGAGGAGCAACGAGGATCCGAGGTCGGAGGAGGAGAGGCTCCCGTTTCGTGAGTTGATCGGCTCGCATATGTACCTAGCCATATGTACTCGTCCCGACATCGCTCACGCCGTGAGCTGTTTGAGTCAATTTTGCAGCCGTTTCTGCACCGAGCACTGGTTGGCGTCGAAGCACGTCCTTAGGTATCTGCAAAGCTCGCGAAACACGGGACTCAAGTTTCGTCGCACTGGAAGGCCGCTACCGGGGTACGTCGACGCCGACTGGGCTAACTGTCCTAACGACAGAAAATCATATACCGGACACGTCTTCATCCTCGGAGGATGCCCTGCCTCGTGGGAGTCAAGAAAGCAGAAGACCGTGGCGTTCTCTTCAACGGAGGCGGAATATATGGCCTTGTCTGAAGCAGCAAAGGAGGCCACGTACTTCCGAACGTTCCTCGTCGAGCTAGGCTTCGCTGAATTGGCGGAGGTAAAAGTTTTCTGCGACAACAATGGGGTCACGGAAGCTTGCTAAAAACCCCGTATTCCACGGTAGAAGCAAGCATATCGACGTGTGTCACCACTACGTTCGGAAGATTCTTGAGAGCGGCGAGATCGAGATCGAAAACATGCCCACCACGGATATGGCGGCAGACGTTCTAACTAAGGGCGTCCCGAAGCAAAAACACGTTAAGTGTTTAGACCTCATCGGTCTCACAAGGATCGTAACCTCGGAATAGCGACGTCCTGAATCGAGGGGGAGTCTGCAGACTCGGTTGTGTTCCGATTCAAAGGCCACGCCATTTGCCGGTTCACGGAGGGACTAGCGCGCGGCGTCTCCGCTAGCGCTCGCGCTCTCTACAGCGCGCGCGGCGTTTTTATTGTTCTTCCCGATCATCCAGGCCGAGAGCGAGGCTGTTCCCGCGTTTTTTCTTTTTCTATACGTTTCTTCATTTCGCATTAACAATAAAGATAAACCACGATTTCAATCACCTGTGTCTCGAGTGTTTTTGGAACCCCATGCAATGCCTCTACAGTATCGGTGGAACACAACGAAAGCTTAGTAACCCGATTTTTTTTGGCAAATTTGGGCTACGAAGAGGGCTCAAACTTATTTCACTATTTTTTTTTAGAAATCTGCAGGCCAAATTTTGACGATAAGATGTTGGATGATGAACAAAATGAAGATGTAAAAAAATAAAAACAAAATTTCGTTGCATTTCAACGATGCAAATTTCAACATCGTGAGTTTGTATGATAACGGAAGCGACGAGCCGCAGATACCTGATCCTTGTTTGCTTTTGTTTGGGTTATCAAACAAACCCAAACAAACTCACACCAACACACACACACACACACACGCGCACACACACACACACACACACACACACACACACACACACACACACACACACACACACACACACACACACACACGCACGCACGCACGCACGCACACACGCACGCACGCACGCACGCACACACACACGCACGCACACACACATACACACACACACACACACACACACACACACACACACACACTACGCTACGCGAACGCTACGAGTGTCCATCGTAGCGTTCGCAGATGACGCGGCGCTGATTGTCATCGCCAAATTCCTGGAGCAAATCACCGCACTCTTCGGCGAAGCTTTCGCCAAGATAAAGGAATGGATGTCTTCTGTTGGACTGCATCTTGCAGCCCACAAAACAGAAGTACTCCTCGTATCCAGCAGGAAGGTGATGGAAACGGTGACGCTCAGGGTTGGAAACTCCGAAATCACATCCCAACCGTTCATTCGGTACCTGGGTGTAATTCTCGACGCGAGGCTGAACTTCAAAGAGCAAACCGAGCAGATCAGCAGAAAGGCCGCTGGGGTGGCTACCACACTGGCGCGACTCATGCCTAATGTTGGTGGCCCCAGACAGAAGAGGAGGAAACTGCTGTGATCAGTGACGACCTCAGTGCTCACTTATGGCATACCCATATGGGCTGACGCACTGAAAATCCAGGAGTACCGCAGGAAGGCTGCAGCAACGTATCGCGTCAGCGCCTTGAGGGTAGCCTGTGCGTTTCCCACTGTCTCCGAGGACGCTATCAACGTTATCGCGGGAATGCTGCCCATTGAGGTGCTTGCCGAGGAGCGTAGATCGATGTACCAGCAGAAGGGAGCTAGAAACCCCAGTTATGCAAGGACAGAAGCGAGAGCAACCAGTCTCAACCAGTGGCAGACGATGTGGGATGCTTGTCCCAAGGGAAGATGGACACATCGACTAATCCCGAAGGTGGAGATATGGGTGAACCGTCTACACGGGGAGCTCAACTATTATCTCACTCAAGTGATCTCAGGACACGGCTGTTTTCGGGCTTATCTCTATAAGTTTAATTATGAAGATTCCCCGGATTGCCCAGCATGTGTAGCAGTCGAGGAGAACGCTGAACATGCATTGTTCCAATGCCCACGTTTTAGTGCCTCCCGCGCGATAGTCGAGGATCAGCTGGAGACACGCATCACCCCGGACAACCTGGTTGAGTTGATGCTGAAGTCAGCAGACGCATGGACAGCGGTACCGGCTTATGCTGCCGCAGTGATGAAGGAGTTGCGACGTGCAGAACGTGCGAGGAAGAAGACGACGCCGGAAGACCAGGCAGTCATAGATTAAATCATCGACACGAACCCCTAAACCACTCATAACATCTAGAGTGGAACGGGGGATGTAAGGTCGTCTGACAACACTGCAGGAAGAGCTACAGCTAAGGCCTCTCCCGCGATGTAATACCTAGCGGTCGTCCCGCGGGAGAATTTGTAAGGCCACCGAGGAATGGGGGTTTTTAGTCGGTGCAAGCCCGACACACGGCAATTATTTGCTACGGTGCGGAGGCATTTTCCCGCTAAACCTCTTAAAAAAAAACACACACACACACACACACACACGCACGCACGCACGCACGCACGCACGCACGCACGCACGCACGCGCACACACACACACACACACACACACACACACACACACACACACACGCACGCACGCACGCACACACACATACACTAGGGATGTTAAAGACTCAACCTCCTCGTTGTACATTTTACAAAAAATTTGCACGAAAACATTACAAAAAAAGTGTTCCAACCTAAAAAATGATGAACTTTATCAAACAAATTTCCTACCACAGTTGTTAGTTTTGGGCTGACAAATTTTTTGGTGAAATAAAATCACGTCCCCATTGAGAAAAAACATGTCGGCTATCTGAACGTCACCATTTTGAATTTTTGACCAAAAATATTGTTTTTAACGTCCGCCTTTGAACCCTAAAAGTTTTTATCTTACTCAATACTTGACCGGAGCTGTATTTTTCTAGATAAATACGGTGTAAAATAAAAATGAGACACCCAGTATATAGAAAATTCCGAATACGAAACACTCATGAAAAACTTTCTATTTAATGGAATTAAATTCCATTTGACCAATTCAAAAGACATCTTTGATACATTTTTTCTGGATGACAAAACGCACGAGGTTGTTTTTTCAGAGTGCTTTGGGCTAAAGTTCCGAAAAGCAGAAACCAAATTTCAATCTGAAATTTGGCATATACCTTCCTTTAAATATGGCATTATAACTTCCTTTACATATTTTGAGAGATACCGACTTTTGAAAGTTATTCTTTTACGACGTTCTTACTAGATCTATAGCTGACGGGCTCACCTCTGGCTATACCTATATATGTTATCGCGCTCTCCGTTTTGTGCAAATGATGGGGAGCGTGGAACACTGGTGTGGGCGGAAGGCATCTTGGATGTATGTGTGCAATCGTGGGGTGCGTAGAACACTAGTGTAGGTGCAGGGCACCTCGGATGTACGCGTGGAATCGTGGGGTGCATAGACCACTGGTGTGGGCGCAGGACACCTCGGTTATGCGTGTGGAATAGTGGGGTGCGTAGAACACTAGTGTGGGTGCAGGGCATCTCGGATGTGCGTGTGGAATGGTGGGGTATGAGATTCGTTATACGAGATTTAAAATCATAAGCTCGCAGGCCACGGTAGCGATGGAGGGAGGTTTTCTACCGCCCACACTGGACGGAAATCCACACAAAGGGGAGAGCGCGATAATAAATAAAGGTATAGCCAGAGCTGAGCCTGACAGGTATACATATAGTAGAAGCGCGGCTTTTAGGGGATCTATTAAAATATTAAAAGGAAGGTGTATATCAAATTTCAGATTGAAATACGGTTTCCGCTTTTCGGAACTACAACCGTGCTTTTTATGCGGATTTTGATTATCTTTATTCTGCAACAGTAAAAATAAAATTATTTTTTTTTTCTAGAATGCTAATTTTTTCTGGCAAATACTACTCGTCACAAAATCTTCGTGCATATTTTTTTCTGCCGGCTGAGGGTACGAAAGTCCAAACCCAAATGGTTTTTCTTATCTTCATTAGAGATCCACGACCTTAATCGGTGAAAAAATTATACATCATGATAAAAGTAAAGAAATGGAAAAAATAGAACAGAACTTTCGTTGCATTCCAACACTATTGAACACCTTTTGTCACCTAGTATATGTATGTATGCATGTATGTATGAACACACACACAACACACAGCACACACACACACACACGCACGCGCGCGAGCACGCACCCACACACGCGCGCGCACACGCGCACACGCGCACGCACACACACACACACACACACACACACACACACACACACACACACACACACACACACACACACACACACACACACACACACACACACACACACACACACACACACACACACACACACACACACACGCACACACACACACAGCTACATAGTGCATCCCGTCATTAACGCAAAATCTGATTACACACACACACCCACACACACATGAATGAGAACGCGCGCGCACATCCGCGTGTGTGAGTGCGTCTGTAATTAGATTTTGGGTTAATGACGGGATGCACAAGTAGTTTAACTTAAGGCCGGAGTCTGAATTAGAAGGTCCAAAAAAACAAGTGAGCCCAGTAAACATTGAGGTATCTTTTCATGTATATTTGAAATGTATAAAAAAAAAATTCAACACGAAACAATAAATGACGGCAGATTTATCAGCCTATTCCATGTGCCTCTTGCCACTGCATTGGCGGGTGTGTTAGCAAAAAAAACTAAACGACCTATTGAAAGAAACCAAAGTTTATTTTCTTCAGCATGTAAATCTCTTTGAAGTGAACTGAAAGAGTCTTGGAAAAAGTCTTTTTAAATCATTTTTATAGCACGTTAAAGTGTTTTTTTAAACACATTTCTTTTTCAAACCGGAGAAAAGTTGTAGTTTCACGATTTTTTCCGCCTTTCCTTAGTTCACCAAGAAGAAAAATATATGACAATTGAACGTTTTATTGATTTTTTTTTCAGTCAAGAACTACGAGCTACATCTTCGCCGCCGATTGGGGACCACAGTTTCAAGACGCACATGGAATAGGCTGGTAAATCTGCAGTCATTTGTGGTTTCAAGTTAGAAGTTTTTTTTTAATGCTTTTCAAATACACATGAAAAGATACCTCAATGTTTACTGGCCTTACTTGTTTGTTCCCTTCTAAAAAAATCCGGAAAAAACGCTTTTTTGGATCTTCTAAGATCCTGCCTTGAGAGAGAAAGATACCCAAGCAAACCTTCGACGCAGCCCCGGCTCGAGTCGGTAGCGCAGCGCTCGCACGAGCTACTGCTCCCTACCGCTAGATGTCACAGACGCGTTCAGCCCGAACGCGTGTTCCTCCCGAAAGCACGCTGCGACGGGGTCGCGGGCCTCCTTGCGTCGAGGCATAACAATGTATGCTTCGACGCAACGTGTATGCGCGTTTGTTACGTCGGGCGCACACAGTTGAAGATTGTTTTCTTCCCGGATGCTGTCCCTTCGCAGCGAGTACACAGTTCGTATGGGTATATACACGTATATACCCACACGCTAACCCACGGTCGGTGTGCACAAAGAATTTTGTTTCCTTCGTCAACGCCAACTTCGCACGAAATTCGAGATCAGCGAGAATCTCAATTTCGCAGCAAGAGTTCTTGCTGGCGGCTTGCGCTTCCGGCAGCGAGATAATTGTTAAAAAATAATTTTTTTTAACAATTAACATGAAACAATACCTTAATGTTTACCGGACTTAATTGTTTGTTCCCTTCCAAAAAAAAATCCAGAAAAAAGGCTTTTTTGGATCTTCTAATTCAGGTTCCGGCCTTAAGAGGGAATGATGTCCAAGCAAACCTTCGACGCAGCCCCGGCTCGAGTTGGTACGGCAGCGCTCGCACGAGGCACTGCTCCCTACCACTAGATGTCACAGCGCCCGTTCATCCCGAACGCGTGTTCGCTTCGAACGCACGCTGCGACGGGGTCGCAGGCCTCCTTGCGTCGAGGCATAACAATGTATGCTTCGACGCAACGTGTGTGTGCGCGTGTGTCTGTGTGCGTTCGTTACGTCGGGCGCACGCGGTTGAAGATTTTTTTCTTCCCGCATGCTGTCCCTTCGCAGCGAGTACACGAAAAAAAAATTCTCAATTGTTCGTGATTTTAATTAATATGATGGATTGGGCATACTTATCTAATTTTCTACTTAAATTATTTTTACAAACGCATCGAATCATGTATTATTCTATACTGTGTAGTTCGTTTAAATAAAATTATGATCACATAAACAGAAATATCAATATTAACGCTAGAATAGATGGTCAGGACATAATTAACTATAACACAGTATTCGCTCATAATTTGATTTATTGCGCGATCTTATTTTTTTTCGAAGCAAACTTTCAAGGCGATTGTAAAATAATATTTCGAAGCTAGCAAACCATCTGTAGTTTCAATCTGTAATATTTGGGCAACGTGTGCTACCTGTATTTATTGTCCCTGCCCTTCTTTTGTCATCCCCTTTTAAGCTGTGCGTACCCGCCCGACGAGTTCTAACGGAATTTAATCGTAGCTTGTCGTTCGTGGAGTGTACATGCGAAAAGAAGAACAAAATGGAGAAAGCAAGTACTGTAACAGAAGCAGGGCCATCACAAGAAACTCCATCACAAATGGAAGAGTGTGATGAGCACTTAAAGCGTGAACTCAGTAACTCCTTAAAACATACCAAAACTCTGCTCGGCAATTTGAATCTGCTCACAAAAACACCGCCAAGCGTGATTTCCTCCACGTCCCTTGCAATGGGCAAAGCGATTTCTTCTGAAATACTCGACATGTTGGCAGAGAGACAAATAATTCACGTTGAAGAGGTTATAGGTGTCTACGAGATAGACGAACTGCAAGAGTATGAAGCGGCGAGTATTATTTTTATGAGCGTTATTTTCTAATTTTTTTTCTTTAAATTGAAAGCCTATACAGTCAACAATTCTGTACATTATAGTCCAGGGGTGTAGAAGAAGATGACGAAAATTTTGTTGCCGAAGAATTCGCGCCAGTGCCAAAAGAGTATATTCCTTTGCGGTACAAAGAAAGAGCAGACGCTCTTGCAGCAGCTCATCCAAAATGGAGCTTAAAATTATTGCAAGTGCACGGATGTTCTCGCTTGAAACATAAGAAATTGCTTTATCGATGGAAAGACGACGTCAAAAAAATGGGAACACACATCGATAAATGGAACACAATAGATCGGGAAACATTTGGGAAACATCGGGAAACGGCGAACGATTCCTCGAAGCTCGGCAAAACTTGGAGCAGGTAATATGTTTATGGTATAGGTATTTCGCAGAAAAATAATTATTAAGTCATCAAAGAAAAGTATAAATTATAATAAGCATAAAAAACCCAAGGATTCCATAAGTCCAATGAGCAACTAATTACATTTTATTCGTGTTAAGGTGACGACGAGGACTCTGCAACAGTGGGCGATGAATTCTGCGTTCCCGGTTTGTCGGATAATTTTCAATTCCTAGCCAGCCGGAGGTAGGTGGAACGTTTCAAAAAACATCACCGGACCAGGCAGCAGAAAATCACAAAATTTTCGAGCTCAAAAGAGCACGCCACAATGGAGGAAGTGTCAGCAGCTGCAGAGCTATTCCAGATGCAAACGAGAGTCATCATCCCTGATTTCGACCTGGATTACGTTATAAATACCGATCAAACGGGATGCCAGTATCAATCCACTTATAATAGATCGCTTGCAGAACAAGGGGTTAAAACTGATCTTGTTAAAAAAAAGATGTAAACAAAATTGGTCACTTCTACACGGCGCAGTATGCGTTAACTGCATGAGGAAAAATCTTGCTTTTCGTGTTTTCATGTATGCAGGAACCGTCGAGTAAATTTGGTCCAAACGTTGGAAAAAGAATTGACGAGTGGAAAAAAAATTTTAAACGTGATTATGACTTGCACAAAATCGGGGAAGTTCACCAAGCAACTGTACGAAGAATTTTTAAAATCCTTTATTTCGCCGTACGTGGGTGGCGGGTACGGGTACGGGAATTTCTTTTCATTATCGATTCGTGGCGTGGGCAAACTGACCAGACACTACGATCGTATCTTCGTCGACGAAACAAAACCGTGCAATTGCACTGTTGAAGTTATTCCACCCAAGTGTACCCCGCTTTGTCAACCGTGCGATGTTTATTTTGACCGTCAGGTAAAACTATTTATTAAAAAACTACAAAATGCTCGATATGAATACATTCGTTACTGTTGCATCAGTTCAGCGCGCCAGTATTCATTCTAATGATTAAATATGCCTGGTTTGCGTCGAAATTAATTGTTGAAAGACCAATTTTTTTAAATTTAAACGATCAGTATTTTCCTGTATCGCTGCTAAAGTGTTTCTATGATAATTTTCGTCCGGAATTTTGTATACCTTTTGAAACTAGTGACAGCGAATAAATGTCATCGCGCAATAAATTAAATAATGAGCGAATACTGTGGCATAGTTAATTATTTCCTAACCATTTATTCTAGCGTTAATATTAATTTTTTGTTTATGTGATCATAATTTTATTTAAACGAACTACACAGTATCGAATAATATATGTTTCGATGCGTTTGTAAAAATAATTTCATTAGAAAATTAGATAAGTATGTCCTATCAATCATTTCCATTAAAATCATGAACGATTGAGATTTTTTTTCAATAAATAAAAATTCCGAGCGGGATCCGAACCCTGGTCGTCTGGGTTGCCTACCGAGCGCCTTGCCGCTGCGCCACACTCATACGCTTGGCGATATGCATAATTTACGGGGATAAGAGCAGCGCATGAAACTTTGGCGTCGTTTTTCTAAAAAAACAGGGCGCATTATGGAGAATCCCTTTAGCGTGGTACTCTGGGGGAGTGCCCCACAATATAGCTGAGACCCATCGAAATCCGTTTGTATCATACTTAGCACTCTCCTTGTCAGCAAATATAGATTGCTGCTTACATACTGCAAAAAACAACGGTGTAAAATTTCGCAAACGTAATTATTAAAACAATTATTTTTGCATTTATTCTCGATCACGGGTATGATCGGTGGATACGGTACTTTCTGTACCTCTCAGCACATGGAAATTGCTGCTTACGCGCTGCAAAAAACAACGATGTAAAAATTACGCAAAAATAATCGTTTAAACAATTATTTTTGCATTTATTCTCGATCACGGGTATGGTCGGTAGATACGGAACTTTCTGTACCTCTCAGCAAATATAGATTGCTGCTTACGCGCTGAAAAAACAAACGGTAAAAATAATTGTTTAAACAATTATTTTTACCGTTTGTTTTCTCGACCACGCTTGTGATCGGTAGGTGCGAAGAGCTTCGCACCGCTCAGCAAGTCTTTGCTGGTGACGCACAGCGAACAACAGGGCCTAAATGAAGATATTAGCGCTCTCGTTCGATCTATGGTAGTTTTATACTACCGATTCAATTATGTAAATAATCGATGGCTTCTTGTTCTCGAATGGAGCCTGTCGCCAAATATTGACGTAAATCATAACACACCGTGAGTGTTCGCCGGCGGCTCGCTGCAAAATGCAGTGACAATATTTGCAATGAATCATTTAAACAATGGACTTTTATCTGGACCATACTTGTGATCGGCAGGTGCGAAGAGCTTCGCACCGCTTAGCAAGTATTTGCTGGTGACGCACTGCGAACGACAGCGCTCATATGAATATATTAGCGCTCTCGTTCGATCTCGCTCTATCCTACAGACTTAATTATTTAAATAATTGATGACATTTTCTTCTCAAATGGAGCCCGTCGCCAAATATTGACGTAAATCATGACATACCGTGAGTGTTCGCCGGCGGCTCGCTGCAAAATGCAGTGACAATATTTGCAATCAATCATTTGAACAATGGACTTTTATCTCGACCACGCTTGTGATCGGTAGGTGCGAAGTGCTTCACACCGCTCAGCAAGTCTTTGCTGGTGACGCACTGCGAACGACAGCGCTCATATGAAGATATTAGCGCTTTCATTCGATCTAGTTTTATAGTACAGATTCAATTATCTAAATAATTGATTGCATTTACGTAAATCATGTTTTGAGTTTTATTCGCTTTCTACATGTTTCCCACTTTTTTCTTGGTCGCATATTTTGTCTTTATATTGATACTTTTCTTCTCATTTTCTGACCCTTCCGCCCGCCCTATTATATTTCTTATATTTATATTATTATTTTTCACGCTAAATGTAAAGAAAATATTGTTGCGAAAAGAATATTATGAAATAGTAAACTAAGTGGTGGAAATAAAAATAATAGTACGTACTTTAGACCAAAAGGCATAATTGCGCGACAACCTCTTCCTTTGCAGTCGACCCATTATTGTTCTATTTCGAATTATGACTACAAATTTGACTGTCCACAAATCACGATATCACAGTCCGAAATTAAATTATTTTTCTAACGTTAGAACATAAATTTGCTTCGCAGTCACGAAATACATGCCCGCATGTAAGTCCCGACGACCTGTTGAAGCTCGCGTAAACAAAGTTAACACGCGGCATACAGACTGCCTTTGGCATCACTAAAAAGTATGCGAAAGGAAAACATTCACAATAAATATCTTCTGTTCTGGCAAACGCATTAATGTTTTGATTTTTTTAACGTGGGTTTTAAATGGAGATAAAACCCAAAAAGACCAAGATTCAACGTCCTGCGTTTATTCGAAGCGAGAAGAATGTAGCTTCTATTTGACGTTTTAAAATTGAAAATATCTTGATTAGTTTCAGAGATATAAGCGTTTGAAGAACAAGCTTTTTCTGGGAAAAAAAATGAAAAATGAAAAAAAATGAAGTAGAATGATTCGCCGAAATGACCAGTTAGCAGTAGACAGAATTAATGAAAATTCGATGAAGAATCTTGCTTTTATTCAGTTTTTCGACATTCAAATATCTTGATATTTCCTGAAATGCGAGTGCTTAAAAGAAGTTTGCCGGAAAAAATTGTAAATATACACATAACAAAAATTTTACCATCATTAAATCAATTATTTGTATTTCTAATGAACTCCAACCTATCAGCCCAGGGTAGAAAACATAAAGCTGGAGTCTATTTCGTCCGTTTTGGTACGTTTTCGAGGAGTTATCTACTATGAAACGAAATTTGAATTTTGTTCCGGCAACACGGCTTATCGATGAGTGATATTTGATGAGTGATTTACACGATGTAAGGTGGGTACTCCATGAAGTTCGAGTATACCCGTCCGATCACACCCGACAGATTCGGGTACCCGAAGAATTCGGGTACTTGATCCGAATCATAGTCTAATTAACCGACCCGACCCGATCCGAACAATTCTGCTACCCGCACTCCCCTAGTACTGTCTATACTTCTCAGCAATAAATATGATTACTGCATACGCGCTATCAAATTCAACGGTAAAAATGATGCAAACACGGTATTTTTTCTTCTGGATAGTGACAATTTGAAGAAAGAAAAACATTAATTTTTCCAAAATTTTGTTAAATAATTTTTTTTAACAGGCGAATTTTTATTCTCATGTTTGAAAGTGTAACAATATTCGTTTGTCAATTTCTCATTGGAAAATAACCCATATACCCTCAGACAATAAAAAATTCCATTGTCTAACTCGATTTTTTGTTTGAAAAATGAACCGTATTTTGAACGTTTAATACCACCCTGTATTTCCAATTTTTCTTTATTACATTGGTATATTGGTATATTCAAACTTTTTAAATGAAAACATTATTTTTTAGTACTCTAAATATTTTTCTAAAGACAATTACATACTTATATTGCTTGCCACAAATTTAGAGACAAAACAAATTCCCAATGTGTCAATTTAGCAGAAGATAAATTTCGTATAAAAAAAGTATAGGAAATACGGAAAGGTTATAACTTCCAACATTCAAAAAATTTTCCAAATAAAAAAAACGTTACCAAATGGACTTTTTTACTTTTAGCGGGTTTATTTGTTATTTTGTAATGAGAAATTGACAAACAAATAAAAGTAACTTTGAGAAAATGAGGAGAAATTTTATTTGCTGAAAAAAATTTAATTATTTTTTCTTTGTACAAATTGTCACTGTTCGTGAGCGCAAATACTCGTAAATGTTGAAACGCAAATTTGTTTCTCCTAATGAGCGAAATAATCGTGGTCAAAACTCATAATAACATTTCTTCACTTCTTTTACTCAATCCAAAACCTTCATAATTCGGGCCACACAAAAAATAGGAGAAACTTTACGCTTAGCATACTTTTTGTGGAGAAAACGGGGAAAAACTTAAAAAAAAACATGCTCAAACTTAATAGTCGCGATAGTCACCCGCAAAGATATCATAACTTTTGTATTGAAGTACCAAAAGCTCAGAATAGAGAGGGTCATCCAAGGAAAATGGGTCTGATTGCGTCATTAATCAAACAAATTTTTCTTTGTCTGTGGACCTCATTGTAAAAAGAGAAATCGACCTTTTTTTCATTGCGATGTTTCGTTTGACTTATTAATAATAAAGGGACAAATAAAATGTTCTAAGTGGACGCTAGAAAACTAGGGATTCTCAGCTTCAACGTGCTCTTTTAAATTTTCTCACCACTTAATAATTTACCACCGTTTAGGTTTAAACATTGCGGATGCATTATAGAATTATCAGAACGAGTTTGGCATCAGTTGTTTTATAGTTAGAATTATTTAAGAAAATCACATTTAATGTGGAAAGATAAATGAATTGCCTAGCATCAGCGATCTTAACTCTGTGTACAGTGAGTGCAAAAGCTGCACTTCGCAGTGTGCTCTCTGCGCTTTACAAGAGGTGCAAGCTCTTTGCGGATACTTTTGTGCTGCAAACAAATTTCTCGACTGTGCGGATTAAAAAACTTTGTGGGCATATAAAAATGAGGAAAACCTCACCTTTCACGGTACTCGCAATAGTGTCCATGCGAAGAACGACAAGTGATGGAAGAAATGATTCGTTAGACGATCTCTACGTTAGTGTTTATGTGGAAAAATCTGAGTAATATTTTAAAACACTCTTTACAGAGATTCAGTAAATCATCAGAATATTTCTCTCGCCGCCGAACACAATAACAAGTTTTATAAGCAGCTGCGCAAGTTATTCGCCTTACCACTGCTTGTCAACATTTTAATCTTGTTCAGTGGCGAGAAAAATCTTCTGATAATTGACTGAATCCCTCTAAATAAAGTTATAAAATGTTAGTGAGAGTTTTTCACATGAACAGTACTGTGAACAAAGTTGAACGAAACATTGCTTCCATCACTTGTAATTGTTCGCATGGACACCATTGCGAAGACAGTAGAGGGGGAGCTTTTTCCAATTTTTATATCTGAACGTTTTTTTGGTTTACAAGGTTCAGAAATTTGTTCACGACACAAAAGTATCCGCAAAGAGCTTGTGTGTTATGCAAAGCATAGGAAGCACACTCCGAAGTGCAGCTTTTCCACTCACCGTACACACAGTCATAAGCACTGCTGCAATTCATCTTCACGATACGAGATATAATTCTTTAAAATAATTATGAGCATTCATAGAACACATGATGCCACGCGTGTTCACATTGTTTTATGGCGCACTGACAAAGTTTGTCAGTGCATCATAAAATGATGCAAATGACAAACTAAAAAAATCTTATTGTGAGATCGTAAGAGGCCGAGACCGTAACTTTCCCCCAAAAGAATTTCCAGCAAGAACGAGTTTTTATTCCGACTTTGAATTATGCTTTTATAACTTATGATATCGCGTGCAATTAAACGATTCCACACAATAAAGAAATTCGTTCTTAGGGAACAAATTAATGAGCGCTGTGAGTACATAAACTCAACGTCGCCCGACGAATACGTCACCCACGCGGCTCGCACGATGAAACGATGCGTAAGCCCGTCGGACTTGAGACAACTCGAACACTCCGCACCGAATTTTCTTTTTCGTCGAAAAACAATTAAAAAACACAATCGTTGAACACCACCGCTCAATTTTAGACATTTTATTCGTTGAATTTAAGCTGTCATTTTCTCGGCTCACCGATTTCGGGCCAACTCGAAATACATACGTCGTTTGCAGAGAATGCATCCTGAGCGCCTCGCTGGAATTCGCGGGAACTAAGTCTCGCCAACATCGCGCGAGATTTGCTCGAAATTATCAGCAATTACCGACTAATTGTAGACACCAACGGATTTCCTGAAATATGCGGAGGAAAGAGATGATTGAGGCGCCAAAATACTCGTTTTTAACGAGGCTACTCGGCTCTTCTCCCCTCCATCGTGGCATTAGCCAAACTTTGTATTTTATATCATTTTTATCACAGCGTCAGCATGGTAATACAATCTACTCAATTTTTTTCGTTTCAAGAAATTTGATGAGAAGCCAGCCGTTCGTCTATCAATTTGACATTGTGTAGTCGAATTTCGTGAAATTCGGAAAAGCCGTCTAGGAAATCCGTGGGTATCTACTATTACATACTTAATGTGTTACTGTGGTTTTGACAGCTCTAACCACTAAACATGGTTAGAGCGTTTATAAGTGCGACCGTTGCAGAAACGGTCCCTCTTAGAGCTAAAAATTAATTTGCCGAAAGGTTGTCCGTGTCACAAGGTCTAACATGAAGAAATTCTCCGCAATTGTGAATAGGGCGGAAGAAGAACATTCAGCTCGCGTACACAATACTTTACACTGGAGAGAAAAAAACGCCATACATACGGAAAAATGAAAAATGTCTGACCATCGCCAGGCCACATCTATGGATTTGCTTCCTCGATCGTAAACGACAAAAATGCTCACCTTCAGGTATCGAGAGGCCAACAATATGAAGCTTTCTTGCTCGAACATAGGCAATGCAAAATTCTTGGATAAAAAGTGAAAAGGGGAAAAAAATAAATTTGTTTTGAATCAATTTAATAAAAAATATGAATTTTCGGTTACCGCCAACGAAAAAATTGTTCAAAGGCAATCAAATAATATAATGTTTTACAGTAAACAGAATGAAAAGCCAAAATTGTGGAACTTTTTTCAACGAGCACAGATAAAGAGAAATAAATACGCTTAGGTACTGAGAAGAGTATGTGGCTTCCGGATGGAGGCCGTGTTGAGGATCAGCGTTGTGCCGACGTTTCGCAAACGTTACAGTCTGCATCATCAGGGCTGAGAGCTCCGATACTGAAGCTCTCGTGTCTCAAGTATTCCTTATATAGTTGCAGTCATCGTTCCAGATCGCTGCACCAGCCAATCAGATGTTTTAATTGATCAGCTGGTCAATTAAAAAACCGGGAGGACGGTGTGCCAAATAGGATTGACGTGATATCCTCCATCTCTGTTTAGATTGTCCGGATGTTTTCGGATTTCCAAGCCTTCTCGGTGTTTCCTGGAAAAATAGCTGTTTGATGGGGCCAGACTTTGGGCTTTGTCGAACTGGATGGCATGACCAGTCTCCATCCAATGTTCGGCCAGCGCTGATTGTGTAATATGGCCATATTTGATACACCGTTGGTGTTCTTTGATCCGTGTACTGATCTTCCTCCCGGTTTCCCCTATGTACACTTTACCGCATGAGCAGGGTATTTTGTATACTCCTGGTGCACTTAATGGCGGTCTTTGGTCTTTTGCACTCGGAATCACTTGTGCTAATTTCTTCTGAGGTTTGAAGATGACTCGCACGTTATGTTTTCCAAGGACCCTGCCTATGCGATCGGTTATGCCCTGAAGGTATGGAAGGGAAGTTGTTGCAGTTATTTGTCCTTCATTCTCTCCATCAGGTGCTGTAACCGTTTTCGGATCAGCTATTTTTCTTCTTAGATTTTTGATCGTTCTTTCGATGTTGCCTGGCTTGTAGCTATTGTCTCCTAAAGCTTTTCGTAGGTGTTCTAGTTCAACCTCCAGGGAGTCTGGTTCGGAGATCGCTAGAGCTCTGTAGACCAGAGAGCTTATGACCGACTGTTTTTGGGACGGGTGGTGATGGGACGTAGCATGGAGGTATCTATCCGTATGCGTTGGCTTCCGGTAAACTTTATGGCCCAAAGTGCCATCGCTTTTCCGTTGAACCAGTACATCCAGAAAAGGGATTTGATTTTCCTGTTCTATCTCCATGGTGAATTGAATATTGGGGTGTTGGGAGTTGAGGAAGGTTAAGAAATGATTGAGGTTTTCTTTGCCGTGACTCCAAATGACGAAGGTGTCATCGACATATCGGAACCAGGTGGAGGGCTTGAGGGAAGCTTCTTGCAGAATTCTGTTCTCGAAGTTCTCCATAAAGATGTTGGCGATGATAGGGGAAATAGGGGAACCCATGGCTGCGCCTGAAGTTTGTTCATAAAACTGGGATTGAAACTGGAAGTATGTAGAGTTTAGGCAATGTTCTATGAGGGGCAGTAGGTTAGGGGCAACTTTTTTGGAATTTTTAACTATGCTTAGGGTTTCATTGGTTGGGACGTTTGTAAACAGGGATACAACATCGAAACTCACTAAAATATCTTCTGGTTGTACCTTGATAGACTGGATCTTGTTCACAAAATCCCGGGAGTTTTGGATATAGGAGTTGTTGAGGCCTACGAGTTCCTGCAAAGGTTTGCAGAGAAAACGTCCCAAGTGATATGTAGGATTGCCTATGTTGCTAACAATGGGCCTTAGTGGGATGTTGTTTTTGTGTATTTTTGGCAGACCGTAAAGCCTGGGTGGTAGGGATTCCTTGGGTGTAAGGGCTTTGGTTAGGTTTTCCGATAGACCAGCCTTCTTTAGAAGTGTTGTTGTTTTCTTTTCTACACTCGATGTGGGGTCACGTGATAATGTCTTGTACGTGTTGGTGTCCTCGAGCAGGTTCATAATTTTACTGCAGTAGTCCGTTTTATCCATGATGACAGTTGCATTCCCTTTGTCAGCTGGTAGTATTAAGATGTCCTTGTTTTTCTTCAAATTGTGAAGAGCAAGGTGTTCTTCCTTCGTGATATTCTGCTGCGGAGGTTTTGCCTTGTGTAGAATATTGCTTATCCGTCTCCTGATGTCGTTGCCAGTATCTAGTGGGAGACGGTAGATGGCAGTTTCGACCTGGCTGATGATTTCTCTGGTCGGAATTTCTGTCGGTGTAATGGCGAAATTGTGCCCTTTTGCGAGGACTGATGTTTCAGCTGTGGAGAGTGTGTGGTTACTTAGGTTTTTTACTGTGTGGGTTAGGATGGGCTGCTTCGTCTGTGGACATAGTTTCCTGAATTTTTCTATTTGATTCTTGGATCTTAGGTCTGCACAGTGGAGGGCTTGTTCGTGGGTGACACGGTCAAGATCTTCCCACAGCTGTGGTTCCAAAGAGTCAGATAGACGTAGGTGAAGTTTAAGGAGTTTTTGGGAATTTTGGTCCAAAAGCTTTTTGGTGACAGATATTCTCTCCTTTACCAGTCTCAGCGAGGCCTGGTGGAGGATAGTTTTGGCTTGTTTTGATGGAAAGGGGTTTTTTAATTGAAAACATTTTGGTACCACTTGATGGTCGCGGCACCTTTTTAGGAATGTTAACGAGCACAGTTGGATGTGCAGAGTTTTCCTGAGTTTGGAAAAGGTGTTAACAGAACCCAAAATAGCCTCTCCGTGTAGGCGTCTGATTTTAGTTTTAAGGCTTTCACGGCTCTTTATGTAATGAGAAGAGTATGTGGCTTCCGGATGGAGGCCGTGTTGAGGATCAGCGTTGTGCCGACGTTTCGCAAACGTTACAGTCTGCATCATCAGGGCTGAGAGCTCCGATACTGAAGCTCTCGTGTCTCAGGTATTCCTTATATAGTTGCAGTCATCGTTCCAGATCGCTGCACCAGCCAATCAGATGTTTTAATTAATTGATCAGCTGGTCAATTAAAAAAACCTAACCAAAACCGGAAAACCTAACCAAAGCCCTTACACCCAAGGAATCCCTACCACCCAGGCTTTACGGTCTGCCAAAAATACACAAAAACAACATCCCACTAAGGCCCATTGTTAGCAACATAGGCAGTCCTACATATCACTTGGCACGTTTTCTCTGCAAACCTTTGCAGGAACTCGTAGGCCTCAACAACTCCTATATCCAAAAGTCCCGGGATTTTGTGAACAAGATCCAGTCTATCGCGGTACAACCAGAAGATATTTTAGTGAGTTTCGATGTTGTATCCCTGTTTACAAACGTCCCAACCAATGAAACCCTAAGCATAGTTAAAAATTCCAAAAAAGTTGCCCCTAACCTACTGCCCCTCGTAGAACATTGCCTAAACTCTACATACTTCCAGTTTCAATCCCAGTTTTATGAACAAACTTCAGGCGCAGCCATGGGTTCCCCTATTTCCCCTATCATCGCCAACATCTTTATGGAGAACTTCGAGAACAGAATTCTGCAAGAAGCTTCCCTCAAGCCCTCCACCTGGTTCCGATATGTCGATGACACCTTCGTCATTTGGAGTCACGGCAAAGAAAACCTCAATCATTTCTTAACCTTCCTCAACTCCCAACACCCCAATATTCAATTCACCATGGAGATAGAACAGGAAAATCAAATCCCTTTTCTGGATGTACTGGTTCAACGGAAAAGCGATGGCACTTTGGGCCATAAAGTTTACCGGAAGCCAACGCATACGGATAGATACCTCCACGCTACGTCCCATCACCACCCGTCCCAAAAACAGTCGGTCATAAGCTCTCTGGTCTACAGAGCTCTAGCGATCTCCGAACCAGACTCCCTGGAGGTTGAACTAGAACACCTACGAAAAGCTTTAGGAGACAATGGCTACAAGCCAGGCAACATCGAAAGAATGATCAAAAATCTAAGAAGAAAAATAGCTGATCCGAAAACGGTTACAGCACCTGATGGAGAGAATGAAGGACAAATAACTGCAACAACTTCCCTTCCATACCATTAGGGCATAACCGATCGCATAGGCAGGGTCCTTGGAAAACATAACGTGCGAGTCATCTTCAAACCTCAGAAGAAATTAGCACAAGTGATTCCGAGTGCAAAAGACCAAAGACCACCATTAAGTGCACCAGGAGTATACAAAATACCCTGCTCATGCGGTAAAGTGTACATAGGGGAAACCGGGAGGAAGATCAGTACACCGATCAAAGAACACCAACGGTGTATCAAATATGGCCATATTACACAATCAGCGCTGGCCGAACATTGGATGGAGACTGGTCATGCCATCCAGTTCGACAAAGCCCAAAGTCTGGCCCCATCAAACAGCTATTGTTCCAGGAAACACCGAGAAGGCTTGGAAATCCGAAAACATCCGGACAATCTAAACAGAGATGGAGGATATCACGTCAATCCTATTTGGCACACCGTCCTCCCGGTTTTTTAATTGACCAGCTGATCAATTAAAACATCTGATTGGCTGGTGCAGCGATCTGGAAGGATAACTGCAACTATATAAGGAATACCTGAGATACGAGAGCTTCAGTATCGGAGCTCTCAGCCCTGATGATGCAGACTGTAACGTTTGCGAAACGTCGGCACAACGCTGATCCTCAACACGGCCTCCATCCGGAAGCCACATACTCTTCTCATTACATAAAGAGCCGTGAAAGCCTTAAAACTAAAAGCTTAGGTACTGAATAGCCAGAAGTATGGAGATTTCATACATTGCTCGAAGGCAATCAAAAATCTATATTTACGAGAAGTATCGAGGCCCCGAAAATGTGGATTTTTTTCGCGTCAGCCGCAAAAACTGAAAAGCCTTCGCAGGAATTACGAAGACATACAAGGTGAGGCACATCAAGTGTTACAGAGAAATAGCACTCAAACTATCGATCATATCCAAAAATGTTTCAGAATAAGTTTTAGTGTTCGAGAAGGCCGTCATACTGGACCACCCTATTTTTTTATCGGCGGAGGCGCTGAGCTACGTCAATGTCAACTCCACTTTTTTAAATGGAACCATGTTTTTTTTCGATGACATTATTACCGATTTTAAGACCAATTCAGCGACACAAGGTCATTCTAGTCACGTAAAGCATGAAAATAGTCGAAAAATCGAAAATATCGGAATGATCATTTTCAAAGGATCCACTATCCTTGATTTGGGTCTACCTACAGAAGATGCTTGAAGTGATGATCCTCGACTTATAAGCACTTGTTAAGTCGCTGATGAAAAGACTGTATAACTTCAGCCAACATTTGTGGTGTATTTCGGTACATGCTCGGCGTATTCTTTCTTTCATGTCGTCAGGGGTGGTAGATGCTACCGCCATTACGCGTTCTTTGACAAAACCCCAGAAAAAGTAATCTGGTGATGGTAGATCTGGCGAACGAGATAGCCAAGCTCGAGGGCCGCCTCGTCCTATCCACTTTTCACCAAAAATCTCATTCATCACTTGTCTTGAACACAGAGCATAATAGGGTGGTGCACCGTCATGTTGCATTCACATGTTCATGCGAACATGCAAGGGCACGTCTTCCAGTAATTGAGGCAGTATGTTTCGAAAGAAGTTTGCGTAAACTTGCCCAGTCAAGCAACTTGCAAAAAAATATGAGCCAATGGCGCGATCGCCGACAATGCCGCACCAACAATTAACGGACCACGTATGTTAAAATGGCACAGTTCTTATCCATCGAGGATTCTCATTTGCTCAATAATGCATGTTATGCCTCTTCACATTTCCCGTATTTGTGAAGTTAGGTCAGAAAAAAGCACATGACTCAAAAATGAGACATCTGTGCGCATTTTTCTACGAATCCAGTTACAGAAATTGACGCGATTTAGGAAATCATTGCCGTACAAATCCTGATGTAATGACATACGATACGGATGGAACTTGTGTTGATGTAAGATTCTTAATACAGATCGCTAATTCCACTTTCTCTTTCCATTTGCCTGCTGCTCGCATGTGGATCTAGTGCAGCAAAAGCTAATATAGCAGCCGCATTATTTTCATTAATGGGAGGGTAGGGGTTTGCATTTTTGAAAAATCGGTTTTTTTGTCTTTTCTTATAGTTAAACATTTCAAGAATATAATCCCAAAATTTCAAGTCAATCAGAGCAAAACTCTCGAAGTTATTGACTATTAAGTCTCGCTCCTCTAACACTGTAGCTCCGACAGCTGCGGGCGGTCGGAAAGGCAGCGCGCAGCTGACGAGCAGGTACGCAGGTTATCCACTTGCCGACCGTCCTTCCCATTATTCTGTTTCGAAAAGGTTTTATTGAGTAAAGAGAGGTAACAAAATCCGTATACATATATTATAGGTGTATAATATTTTCAAAAGAGAAACGAGCGTCAGTTATTTGTTGTACGTTCGGTCGAGCGCTTGTTTTCAGTGATTTTATAATTTCGCCAAGAAATTTTCTGATTAAAAATGCCGAGATTGTCTAAAGTTTCAAAAAGTGACGAACAGATACAAGAACGTATTTGTGCTGATCGACAAAAGGCCTAATCAATGTAAAACAAAAATAAGGATGAAGCTAATACGAAGAGTGCATCATCGAAAAAGATCAAGTTGAATAACAGTGCGAGCATGCCGGAAGACGTTGAAAATCAATATAGAATCGTCGATTTTTTGCTTGTTTTCTCAACAATTGCAAGTTTGGTTAAATGTACTCAGTGTGATGGTTCAGTTGCGTTGAAAAGTTGTAAAAAAGAAGGTTTTGGCTTTCAAATCCAGGTAAAATGTGCCAACTGTGATCTACGCTATATACCGTCGACTGAGAAAACTGGTCATCGCTACGAAATCAACACTCGATTTGTTTTCGTAATGCGTACATTAGGTTTGGGTTTAGCAGACTGCAATAAGTTTTGCGGTCTAATGGACATTGCAAGTAATTTTTTAGCCACATCGTCTTATTTGGATATTATGAAATCGATATGCTCCTACGTCGAAACGACTGCAGAAAAATGTCTCCTTTCCACCTCAGGCGAAGAAAAAGAGAAAACAAGGGTAAATTCGGAGTCTGATACTTTGACCGTTTCTGGCGACGGCACGTGGCAGAAGCAAGGCTTTAGCTCCTTGTTTGGCGTCACTTCATTGATTGGTTATTGGACTAGAAAAGTTATTGATATTTTCGTAAGTAGTTTGTATTGTCAGTCTTGCAAATTGTGGGAGAAAAATTGAATACAACTGAATTTGAAGAGTGGCACGAAGAACACGTTGATAAAAATGAATGTCAAGCCACTCGCACCGGACTATCAGGTAACAAGGAAGTAGGCGCAGTGATCGAGATGTTCCGCCGCTCAGAGGAAAAATATGGAGCAAAGATCAGCAACTATGTCGAGACGGCGATAGCAAAACTTATGGCAATTTAGTGAAAGCGAAACCTTACGGTAAAAATGTCACTATAAATAAAAAAGAATGTATAGGTCATGTGCAAAAGAGAATAGGAAAACGTCTACGTGATCTAGTAAAAAATACTGTTGAAGATAAAGTCGTGAAAACAGGGAAAAGTTCAGGTAAAAAACGACGAAGTAAAGTACTCGGCGGCAAAGGAAAACTCACCAGAAAAGTCATCGATAATTTGAGTCAATACTACGGAGCAGCAATAAGACATAATTGTGATTTGGTAGAGAAAATGAAAAATGCCATCTGGGCAACGTACTACCACCAGCAGTCGACAGACGATAACCTTCAACACGATAAGTGCCTGAGCGGCGAGGACCCGTGGTAACCTTATCGAAAAGCTCTGGCCACTACAGGAGTGAAAAATTTTAAACACAATTACACTCCACTTCCCGAAGATGTCTTACAAGCAATCAAACCGATTTACGAAGATCTGAGCAAGGATGAACTTCTTGAAAGGTGTCTTGGAGGTTTAACCCAAAATGCCAACGAAAGTCTGAACCAGCTAATTTGGAGGATTGCATGGAAAAAAATACCTGGCAGCAAACCAATCGTTGAATTTGCACCCTACGTGGCTGCATGCACTTTCAATGGAGGTGCTGGTGCTTTTCTCCCCTTTCTTTCGGATACCAACATCAGCGTTGGTCCGAGCGCTCACGAATACGCAAGATTGGAGGATAACTGTCGCATCAACAGGGCCGAGATACAAGCTGAGACGCAGAGCAAAGAAGCCAGGATAAGGCAAAGGCTTGAAAAAAAAAGGCTCAAGACATCGAAGCTGCTGCAGGGAGTCTACTCTATGGAGCTGGAACCGATGATTGAGTGTAAGGTGAAAAAAAAATTTCATATCACTTTTTAGCTTCTAAAATTTCAAACGCGTTGTTCTCGAAACCACTTTTTCGAGGTCCGTGTTCACTGCCATTTGAAAACTACATGACCGATTTATTTCAAACTTGGTGCACACTTTCTACATGTAAAATACCTTCCCTCAACGGTTAGTTTGAGATTTTTTTTACATTGAGGGGGTTTTCCACCTCCAAAATGGCGGAATTTTTCGTGAAAAATAGCACTTTTCACTTTACATGACCACCAAAGATTTAGAAATGAAAAAAAAATTATCAATGACCGTTGGGGGAGGATTTGATGGTACTTGATTTCAGATAATTCCTAGCTGAGATACAGTGAACACCGCAAATCGTATTTTTCCAAAGGCGTTCTTAGAAAAGCTTTGTCACCGGCTTGTTTGTGGATATTTTCGCGTACAAATTTCACGGAATGTTCTTGAAATGACACTTAACAATGTACAAAAGGTTTCAATAAATTTACTCTATCCATATAGATGACAAAAGATTGGTCGAAAAAGAACAATCGGTCGACGTATGACTCGTGTTTGTTTGAATGTACCAAAGCGACAGAAGCAGTCAGCTAACCGCTCAAAAGCCATGTGCGATTTTTGTTGCCTATTCGGATCACGAGTCGCATACAAATATTGGGCGTTTCTGTACTGTTTAAATCTGTAATGTGAAAATCGTTCATTTTCGCGATCCAATGTACTCACAGTAGAAGGTAATGCGAGACTAACTGATATGTCAACTGAAAATGCGTACTTGCTGCCGATAAGAAACATTGGTGTCGTAAGAAATGAAAACAGCAATCAAACAAGTGTTTACAAGTCGAGGGTCATCACTTCGAGCAACTTCTGTAGATAGACCCAAACCAAGGTTAGTGGATTCTTTAAAAGTGATTATTCCGATATTTTTCGATTTTTTGACTATTTTCATACTTTGCGTGACTAGAATAGCCGTGTGTTGTAGATCGCTGAATTCGTCTTAAAATCGGTAATACAGTAGAATCTCGATTATCCGAACCAATTGGGACCGAGACTAGTTCGGATAATCGAAACGTGGGTTTTTTGGGAAGAGATCATAAACAACATCTTTTTATATAAAAACAGTACAGTACATGTCAAATTTTAATGTATATGTATGTACTGTTTTTATGTACATAGATAAATCAGGGGTTTAAAGTATATATATATATATATATATATATATATATATATATATATATATATATTGAACACCTGAAAAAAGTCGAATGCCTTTTTTAATATTTTTTAAACAAAATCGTCCATTTTTAACTGACAATGGCCGTAACGCGTTTTTGAGCGGCTGAGTCTCGCAGCCGTTTGAGAAGGAGAAGTTGCGTTGGGTTGCTCATTGTTGCTCACGGCAGTGGCAGCGAGCAACAATGTATCTTTCGCGCCAACGTTCGGATAATTGAGCGTTCGGATAAACTAAGCCATCGTTCGGATAATTAAGGGTTCGGATGATCAAGGTTCGGATAATCGAGGTTCTACTGTAATGTCATCGAAAAAAATACATGGTTCCATTTAAAAAAGTGGAGTTAACCTTGACGTAACTTCAGCGCCTTCACCGATAAAAAAATAGGGTGATCCAGTATGATGGCCTTCTCGAACACTGAAACTTTTGTCTGAAACATTTTTGGATATGATCAATAGTTTGAGTGCTATTGCTCTGTGACACTTTATGTGCCTCACCCTGTATATGAATTTATTCGGTCGATCACCGACAACAAAAAATAATACCTCTCGGCGTCGCGAAGCCACAAATATGAATTTGTGATGGATCCAACTGTGCAATAAAAAATTCTTAGGGCTTTAGCTATCGAAAGGCCAAAAGCATGTAAGTCTTGTAAGTAAATCAGATTAAAAAATATACATATTTGGTAATGGTATTCTTTTAAAGATAATCAAATCAAGAGACGTAGCAGCGTCTCTACGCCAAGTCATATAAAAAAAAACTTTCCACGCAACTGACGAGCACGCTGCAGTATTCTTTATACAGCAAAATGGCCCGCCATCGGTCGTTTTTTAACTTTGAATCGACATCATGCAAAAACGTGTTAACATATAAAAAAAACTAATGACAGTTTATCAATGTAATGTGATTTTTTCCTATTCATTTTGTTTAGGTTATTTTTCGATTCGTCCACTCAATCCTGAGATCGCATAATACTCGATCTAATTTGTGACAGATCTTATGACCACAAAAATGATTCTTTTGAGGATCACTTAACACTTTTTTCGAAAGTCGCATTGCTTGCTACATATACATATATCAAAAGATGGGGCAGCGTCTCTAGGCCAAACATTTTTTTAAAAAATCGACCTCACTGACTAATATGCCGCGTACTTTTCATACAGTAAGATGGCCTGCTACAGGTCGTTTCTGAACTATAAATCGATGTCACGCGAAAACGCGTCGACCAATCGAAAAGCTAATGACATTTCACCAATAACGTGACTTTTTCCTCCCGATTATGTTTGGGTTCTTTTTTATTCGAATACTCAATCCTGAGATCTCATAATTAACCGCCGAATTTCCGAGCGATTTTCTTCCCCCAAAAATTGTTCCACACTTGTTCATTGAATCGAATAGTGATTCGCTCATGTCGTAAACATAGTACATACGTCCTTTTAAGAGTTGATTAACAATGTTCGCAACAGTCGCAGCCAGCAACTTTTACGACGCGTTTGAGACTCGCTCTTCGCAGTGACGTGATGGATCCCGCGCATATGCAGTACCCCTTTCTCGCACTGCTAAGCAGCTAACTGGACCTTGCTTGCTATACAGGGTGACTTTAATAAGGTGGCCATGTGTTTGTAAGGGTCTTACGCGGTGATTTTGCGACTGAAAAAAAATGATTGAAATAAAAAAATTATTGAAAATATGGAAAAGATGATTTTTAATGGTTTTTCAAGTTCCCGTAGAAAAAAAATATATCGTATTTTTGTCGTGAATAGTACTTGCAAGAGAAAATAGCGTATTCTGGAAAAAAATGAAAATTCAGTTTTGCGTGCACGAGAATGAAGTTTATAAAATTCCGAACACGGATCACTCCCGAAAAACTTTATTTGTGCCCCCCGTCATGGAGAAAAAAGTTAATGAACATACAATTTAAAGTTCATAGATCGGAAATTAATCAGTGGAACAAATGAGCTAAATCAGACACAGGCGCGCTATAGGAAGTGCTAGGCTGCTGACGTCACAGCTGCAACTTCCGAATGTTCGGCTGTCACAGGAAGTTGGTTGAAAATCCTATGACATGCGGTCGGATAGAGGGATCTGAATGTGGTTCCTATCCGAGAACTTTATTAAAAAGAATGTCAATTACGAAAATGATCGAGGATTCGCTAATAACTTTCGGAATAAATAATTCTAGCAATACATTTTAAAGTAATTTGGCGTGAAATTATCACTTTTTAATAAATACTATGAGTATTTTTGTTTTTTTAATGTTGCATAAATTATCTGAACAATCTGTAGTTACATAATTTTTAAATCTTAAATTCTAAATATAAAAATATTCTACATAATTCTAAATATAAAAATAAATATCGTAAAATTCTGTAGTTACATAAATTTAAGATAATCATTGAAAAAGTGAAAAAACAAAAATACACGTAGTATTTGGTAAAAACTGATAATTTTACGCCAAATTACTGTAAAATGTAATGATACGATTATTTTTGCCAAAAGTTGTTAGCGAATCGCATATGAATGAAAATATTATTTGCGAAGCATGAAATCCTCGAACATTTTCGGAATTTACATTATTTTCAATAAAGTTCACAATATATCGATAAAGCCGTGAACCTGGGTCGTTTTCGTTTTTGCACTACCAAACCAACAATTGGCAATGAAAAACATCTGAAAAAATGCATGTTCAATCTTTTGGCCGTACTTTTCAAGGGAAACAAGGATCTTTTTCTTCCTTATGTTTAATATATTTTAAAAATAAATATTGAGCAACCTGCGAAGACAATGATTTTGGGCAGGACGAAAACGACGCAGGTTCGCGAAATTCGGGTTAAAATGCTCCACTCAATCGGTTAGATTGGATCGAGAAATTTGACGCTGCTGCGAGAACGATGGTAGGAGCATTGTTTATTTAACAAAGATGAAATCGGTGTTCGGAATGGTTCCCCGGGCCGCGAACGGACCCTCCCGATATTACTGCCCCGAATTCGTCTCCGATTTTATCTTACTTCCGGCCAGATTGGGTAAGGGAGTCTGACGATGCTGCGTGAACGACGAACGGAGCATTGTTTATTTAGCAAAGATAAAATCAGTGCTCGGAATGGTTCTCGGAGCCTCGATCGGACATTCTCGATATTACTGCCCCGAATTCATCTCCGATTTTATCTTACTTTCGGTCAGATTGGGTTGGAAAGTTTGACGATGCTGCGAGATCGACGGTAGGAGCATTGTTTATTTAACAAAGATAAAGTCGGTGCTCGGAATGGTTCTCGAGGCCTCGATCGGACATTCCCGATATTACTGCCCCGAACTCGTATCCGATTTTATCTTACTTCCGGTCAGATTGGGTAAGGGAGTCTGACGATGCTGCGCGAACGATGAAAGGAGCATTGTTTATTTAACAAAGATAATATCGGTGCTCGGAGTGGTTCTCGGGGCCTCGATCGGACATTCCCGATATTACTGCCCCGAATTCGTATCCGATTGTATCTTACTTCCGGCCAGATTGGGTAAGGAAGTGTGACGATGCTGCGCGAACGACGAAAGGAGCATTGCTTATTTAACAAAGATAAATTTTGTGCTCGGAATGGTTCTCGGAGCCTCGATCGGACATTCCCGATATTACTGCCTCGAATTCGTCTCCGATTTTATCTTACCTCCGGTCATATTGATCGAGAAGTCTGACGATGCTGCGAGAACGACGGTAGGAGCATTGTTTATTTAACAAAGATAAAATCGGTTCTCGAAATGGTTCTCAAGACCTCGATCGGACATTCCTGATATTACTGCCCCGAATTCGTCTCTGATTTTATCTTACTTCCGGTCAGATTGGGTCGATAAGTCTGACGATGCTGCGAGAACGACCGTAGGAGTATTGTTTATTTAACAAAGATAATATCGGTGCTCGGTATGGTTCTCGGGGTCTAGATCGGACATTCTCGACATTACTGCCCCCAATTCGTCTCCAATTTTATCTTACTTCCAGGCAGATTGGGTCGACAAGTCTGACGATGCTGTGAGAACGACGGTAGGAGCATTGTTTATTTAACAAAGATAAAATCGGTGCGCAGAGTGGTTCTCGGGGTCTCGATCGGCCAGAAGTCTGTCGATGCTCGACCCAATCTGACCGGAAGTAAGATAAAATCGGAGATGAATTCGGGGCAATAATATCGGGAATGTCCTGTCGAGGCCCCGAGAACCATTCCAAGCACCGATTTTATCTTTGTCAAATAAACAATGCTCCTACCGTCGTTTTCGCTCTATCGTCAGACTTCCTTGCCCAATCTGACCGGAAGTAAGATAAAATCGGAGACGAATTCGGGGCAGTAATATCGGGAATGTCCGATCGAGGTCCCGAGAACCATTTCGAGCACCGATTTTATCTTTATTAAATAAACAATGCTCCTTGCGTCGTCCGCGCAGCATTGCCAGACTTCCTTACCCAATCTGGCCGGAAGTAAGATAAAATCGGAGACGAATTCAGAGCAGTAATATCGGGAATGTCCGATCGAGGCCCCGAGAACCATTCCGAGCACCGATTTTATTTTTGTTAAATAAACAATGCTCCTTTCGTCGTTTGCGCGGCATCGTCAGACTTCCTTACCCAATCTGACCGGAAGTAAGATAAAATCGGAGATGAATTCGGGGCAGCAATATCGGGAATGTCCGATCGAAGCCCCGAGAACCATTCCGAACACCGATTTTAACTTTGTTAAATAAACAATGCCTCTACCGTCGTTTTCGCAGCATCGTCAGACTTCTCGACCCAATCTGACCGGAAGTAAGATGAAATCGGAGACAACTTCGGGGCAGTAATATCGGGAATATCCGTTCGAGGCCTCGAGAACCATTCCGAGCACCAATTTTATCTTGGTTAAATAAACAATGCTCCTACCGTCGTTATCGCACCATCGTCAGACTTCCTTACCCAATCTGACCGGAAGTAAGATAAAACCGGAGACGAATTCAGAGCATTAATATCGGGAATGTCCGATCGAGGCCCCGAGAACCATTCCGAGCACCGATTTTATCTTTGTTAAATAAACAATGCTCCTATCGTCGTTCTCGCAGCATCGTCAGACTTGTCGACCCCATCTGACCGAAAGTAAGATAAAATTGGAGACGAATTCGGGACAGTAATATCGGGAATGTCCGATCGAGGCCCCGAGAACCATTTCGAGCGCAAATTTTATCTTTGTTAAATAAACAATGCTCCTACCGTCGTTCTCGCACAATCATCAGACTTCCTTACCCAATCTGACCGGACGTAAGATAAAATTGAAGACGAATTCAGGGCAGTAATATCGGAAATATCCGATCGAGGCCCCGAGAACCATTTCGAGCACCGATTTTATCTTTGTTAAATAAACAATGCTCCTACCGTCGTTCTCGCAGCATCGTCAGACTTGTCGACCCCATCTGACCGAAAGTAAGATAAAATCGGAGACGAATTCGGGACAGTAATATCGGGAATGTCCGATCGAGGCCCCAAGAACCATTTCGAGCGCAAATTTTATCTTTGTTAAATAAACAATGCTCCTACCGTTGTTCTCGCACGATCGTCAGACTTCCTTACCCAATCTGACCGGAAGTAAGATAAAATTGGTGACGAATTCGGGGTAGTAATATCGGGAATGTCCGATCGAGGCCCCGAGAACCATTCCGAGTACCGATTTTATCTTTGTTAAATAAACAATGCTCCTACCGTCGCTCTCGCAGCACCGTCAGACTTCTCGACCCAATCTGACCGGAAGTAAGATAAAATCGGAGACGAATTCGGAGCAGTAATATCGGGAATGTTCGTTCGAGGCTCCGAGAACCATTCCGAGCACCGATTTTATCTTTGTTAAATAAACAATTCTCCTACCGTCGTTCTCGCAGCATCGTCAACTTGTCGACCCAATCTGACCGGAAGTAAGATAAAATCGGAGATGAATTCGGGGTAACAATATCGGGAATGTCCGTTCGAGGCCCCGAGAACCGTTCCGAGCACCGATTTTATCTTTGTTTAATAAACAATGGTCCTACCGTCGTTCTCGCAGCATCGTCAGACTTCACGACCCAATCTGACCGGAAGTAAGATAAAAGCGGAGACGAATTCGAAGCAGTAATATCGGGAATGTCCGTTCGAGGCCCCGAGAATCATTCCGAGCACCCATTTTATCTTTGGTAAATAAACAATGCTCCTACCGTCGTTCTCGCACCATCGTCAGGCTTCTCGATCCAATCTGAGAATTTTAACCCGCATTTCGCGAACCTGGGTCGTTTTCGTCCTGCCCAAGATCATTTTCTCCGCAGGTTGCAAAATAATTATTTTTAAAAAAATATTAAACATAATGTAGCATGCTAGACCCCTTTCACCAATTTGTAATTGAGCCAGCCATGACCGTGCGATTTTGTTTTATGAACACCTGAAGCCCGTTTCAAGGATACGAAAATAATCAGTCGTGGCAAAGACGAGCTTCGATTCAGATGTGCATGTAAAGACGGACAAAATTGTGTTACACCATTCGTTAATTGTTAATAAAGTTATGTTCTCGTTATTAATTACTTCTTGTTCAATGATCCGAATAACATCTAAATAATCCCTACAATAAGAAAGAAAAATCCCCTATGTTCCCTTGAGACGTACGGCCTAAAGATTGACCATGCATTTTTTCACATGTTTTGCATTGACAATTGTTGGTTTGGTAGTGCAAAAACGAAAACGACCCAGGTTCACGGGTTAAGGTGCTTCAAATGCTTTCACGGATTGAGGGTTAAGATAACCGATTGAGCTTAATCGATAGATTGTGAACTTTATTGAAAATAATGCCAATTTCGAAAATATTCGAGGATTCCATGCTCCGCAAATAATATTTTCAATCATATGCGATTCGCGAACAACTTTTGGCATAAATAATCCTAACATTACAATTTAAAGTAATTTGGCTTGAAATTGTTAGTTTTTACCAAATACTACGAGTATTTTTGTTTTTTACTGTTTCATAAATTATCTTAAACTTCTGTAACTACAGAATTTTACGATATTTATTTTTATATTTAGAATTTAAGATTTAAAAATTATTTAACTACAGAATGTTCAGATAATTTATGCAGCATTGAAAAATAAAAATACTCGTAGTATTTGTTAAAAAATAATAATTTCACGCCAAATTACTTTAAAATGTATTGCTAGAATTATTTATTCCGAAAGGTATTAGCGAATCCTCGATCATTTTCGTAATTGATATTCTTTTCAATAAAGTTCTCGGATAGGGACACATTCAGATCCCTCTGTTCGACCGCGTGTCATAGGAGTCTCAACCAACTTCCGGTGACAGCCGAACATTCGGAAGTTGCAGCTGTGACGTCAACCGACTAGCACTTCCTACAGCGCGCCCGTGTCTGATTGAGCTCATTTATTCCACTGATTAAATTCCGATCTATCAACTTTAAATCGTACGTTCGTTAATTTTTTTCGGGAGTGTTCCGTATTCGGAATTTTATAAACTTTATTCTCCTGCACGCAAAATGGAATTTTCATTTTTTTCCATAATACGCTATTTTCTCTGGCAAATACTATTCATGACAAAAATACGATATATTTTTTCTCAAAGGAAGCTTGAAAAACCATTAAAAATCATATTGTTTTCAGTCGCAAAACCACGGCGCAAGACCCTTCAAAAACACATGGCCACGTTATAAAAGTCACTCTGTATATACATATATAATGTGTTACAGTGATTTTGACAGCTTTAACCAAATATGGTTACAGTGTTCGTAAGTAAAAAAGTAAAACAAACGGCCCTTTTCAGGACCAAAAGTTTATTTAACGAAGTGTCGCAAATTCAAACCTCCGAAAATTCTTCAAAATTGCTAACAGGACGACATGCAGTACATTGAGGTCGTTTACATAATTCGTTGCAGTGGAATTCTTTTGCAATGAATACAGGTTAAGAAAGATGCATATTTTCAGACACTGAAAAGTCAGAAATATGTACTTTTTATTGCTCAAAGACAATGAAAAATGTATACCCGCACGTTTCGAGGGGCTGGAAATATCGATTGGCCTCGCATTAAGCGCAACAGATACATACCTACTTTAAATATCGCGGAGGCAAATGTATTTGTTCGTTCAATTGTGAACAACTTTTAGATTTCGCGACGCCACAAATGTGAATATGTCTTACAGTGAACACGGCCAATAAAAAATGCTTCTCGTGCATTTGACACAGGTGACGAAAAATGTATATTTTTAGGCCCTGAAAAGTCAGAAATATAAACTTTTTATTGTTCGAAGATGACGAAAAATGTGTATCAGTAGGTATCGGGAAAATGAAAATTTGGATTTGTCTCACATCAAGAGCAATGAATGAAAAATGTCCCTAGGCATCGCGAAGCTAATGTGGATTGGTTAGCTCGAAATGGTATTGAATTTTGCATGGTTTAAATGCAACGAATTTATTCATTTTTTCCTATTGCACAATTATTCTCGGGTACATTTGGACTATAAAAATGACCAAATCATTTTTAAGAGCCTTCTTAGCGATTCGTAGCCTAAAGCTGCACACGAAGAGTTTACATAGTAATACATTTTTTTAATTAAAACATGAAGAAGGATTTTGTTGCATTCGAACGTTGCAAATCTCAACCCGATAGCTCGGTCACAAACACTGTGAGGCCACGATTCTGCATTTTTCTTACATTAAACTTGGGGAAAGAAACATTCTCCCTAGAGGCGAAGACCCTTCATCTTCGCTCGACGTCTCTTCTATGTGGCTTGCGCCTTAGGTTTCGGAGAGGCAAACATTTGAATTTCACTTTATCAATCAGACAAAAAATAAAAAATCGTCTTTGGGTACGGTGACCCCGCAATTCGTTCGAAGTCAATAAAAAATTGATATTTTATCCATCGGCCTGGGATCAACAAAGCACACCGTCCATGTAAATTCAATGTATGGGTATCTAAGAAATATACACTTCACTGACTGGAGTTCACGGTTATGAAAATATTAAAAATGAAATTATTATAAAAATAATAAAAATTTGAAAAACTATGATACGATTTTCTCACTTATGTAGTGGATGCCACTTCCGAGGCTTCTACGAGTTCAAATATCTTGAAACCCTTTTCCCTGCTAAATATGAATTTGAAGCTATAGGTGCACGTATAGTTTCTTCAAACATTTTTAAAACTCACCACTCTTTCGATTGAAGCTTAAGAAGAAAAACATTTCCTCCCTTTAAAAAAAGAAATAAAATCTCTTACGCTAGGTAATAAAAATCTCCTCGAAAACATTGTTGGTCGGTTTACCTTATGAAAAGTTATAGTTTACTTTATAAATAATAATTATTTGTTTCAGTTCCAACAGTGGTTCCATTATACTTCTTCCATTAATCCATTGTACATTAAAAAATGAGGTGATTTTTGTAATAGCGCAGTACATTGTACGTATTATGCACATATACAAGAAATGTTGAATACAAAGTTGTTAAACCTTAGAAATAATCTCATTAAAGATTTTTCATTTTAGATTTAAAAATTGCATTATCATAACAAACAATTGATATCACCTTACCCCACTGCCGTGCAGGATCTTGGCGTGCATTGTTAAGAAAACAATGCCCGGCGAAGGATTTCGACTACTCTCAACTCTGAAGTTTTAAATAATGAAATTGCTAAGATACATGATAGCCGTTGGAGATAGTACTCTTTAGATAATGGTAATATGCTCGTTTTGGAAAGTGAATTTTGCATGATTGGATTTTAAAAAAGGAACATTATTTTCCAACCTCTCCACTTAGCCACATTGAACATTTCGTTACCCTTAAGTGGTTGTGTGAATGGTAATTGAATTACAGATCCCGTGAAGTAAAGATCAGATCAGTGATATGCCTTCTAGCCTTCGCAAACTTAAAATTTTATTAGATTGAAATAATTGAAAAAGTTAGATGAAAGTATGAATGTTCTACTTTATCACACATCCATCACAGATTACATTACAAATAATTTTTTTGGTCGCTGACCGGCAACTAGTCCGATGTTAGAATGTAAAATAACATACATATTATGTCGCGAAAGCTATTTATGCGGATGGTAGATACAGAAAATTCTATATCTTTCCGAGTTTTCCGTCGCAACCATGCACACCATGAACTTGCACAGCATTGCCCGTGCACTTGTGTGGTTCATATGTTGTATTTTTCTGTCATGGTAATATCAATTTTTTGTTCTAATAATGTGATTTTTTAAATAAAAATAAAACATTCTAATGAGATTATTTCTAAGGCTTAACAATTTTGTGTACAACATTCCTTGTACACTTGCATAGGACGTATATTTAACTTGGCGATTTGATAAATCGTTTCTTTTTTTTGTACTATTGATAAATGAAAAAGTATGATAAAACCATGATTTTAATTAAACCAAATATATATTGTTTTTAAGTTAACCGTCAAGATTTGTTTTATTGCTCGGTGCTTTATTCTGTACACTGCGACCTCTATTATCGGCACCTCCACGGATGCAACTGCCACCCCCACCCCCCCCCCCCCGCCCACTATGTGGCAAATATCGATTGATGTAGCGCATGGTGGGAGAAGCGCCAGGCCCTAGGTGAGGCTTGAAGCATGCTGGGCAATAAAGAGGGCTTCAAGGGGGTACTGCTACTAGTCCAGTCGGAAGGTGCACGAGACTTATTCTCGGAGGCCAGCACGTCGCTAATTTTTCGGTAGGTTATTTGGCTTGCCAGGAATGTACCCCAAAATTTCCCTCATAATAAATGGTGTTTGGCGACCACCAGAAATTGTTTTTAAAAAACGGTTTTTTAATGATATTTTTTTTTGGAATTAGTTAATCGAAAAATGCTTCCTTTAAAAGTTGTGTGGAATAATGTCCCTTATAGAATAAGTCCTATACGAAAATCACGTAGGTTAGTTTAACGGCAAACTATCGGTAAACGAAAAAAAATGTTGAATGTACTTCGTTTATTAATGAATCCATAACTAAATCCATATCCATAATAAAATCCATATCCATAATAAAATCCATACTTTTTCCGTATACAATTTTCGTATAAATGTTTAGGCCTGCTCAATATTTTCGGTGGTTCTTTTTGGTTTCAGGTACGGGCAATACGAATAGGACGTGTATTTTGTTCTAGAATCGTTTTTTCCACTATAAACAATTTAACCGTTATAATAACGATTGTGACGAAAAGTGCATTTAGTAGAAAAAAGTGTGAAATTAAAGATGTTTCTTTTTGAATCGACAATAAAAAATGTCTGTTTGATTTTTTTTGCTAGTTTCATTAGTAATGGAGATATGAACAAGGAACATCTTTATGATAAAGACGGAATGATGAGTTAAAGGGACGAAACGATGGGTGAGAGGTGATGCGATTAATTCTCGTCGCTTATATCTCTATTACTAATAGAGCTAGTGAAAAAACGAAACACATTTCATTAAAAATGTCTATCTATGAAATGCACTCTTTCGTCCCAATCGTTATTTCAATAATTTAATCGCAAGAAAGTGCTTTGGTGTATGTACTACTTGCTTTAGATGAACTCACAATTATTTTTCGTACCTTCAACCTGCGATTCCTGCACTGTATAACAATTAAACAGCCTGGTTGGACAGAGTCATATCAATGCCCTTAGAAACCATACAATGCACCACGCAGCGCTAGATTCGTAACGCAACGGGACGATCTGACCTGTTCCACTAAAATCGCCATACCTCGGTCAATTTTTGGAATTTTTTCAACATCTTTTAACCAAATCAAAGTCAAGACTCTGCGCAATAAGAAAATCAAATAAACAAAAAATCCAAGGTTACGCACAGCCCTTAACGAGAAAGACCGATTTACCTACATCCGGCACCTCCGTATAGCAGGTGATCCAGAAGGGCCACATGGGGAAAAAAATTTATGTGATGGTCATTAGCGTGTATATTCAAGATCCAATGCGAGAAAGCGTTTTTTTTAAAGACTTTTTTTCGTAGGCTTAAAATGTTGGCTTATAAACAAATTCGAATGTGTACTTGAATTTTGAGGCTACTTGAAATATTCTTTCAGATTCTTGTAGGTTTCTGTGAGACGCGCAATTTCCAAACAAAAGTAACTCGATATCTTCATTACAAGGGGGGATATAGTCATATTTACGTTTCTTCAATTTTTTATTGTTGTTGTCAACATTTTCGCGTTTATCAAGTTCGTAAGCATTCCCAATACCTTTAGGCATAACATGCAATATGATAAAAACCAGTTGGAGTGTTTATCGCAATGCACAGAAAGATTGAAGCCCATCGCGCGCGCGAAATCGGGAACGGCGTCGTCCGTGTCACCGGGCGGCTTGCTGGGGGTATTGCCTCTCCCGCCGCGGCACCCCTCGACCGACTTAGTTGACTATTTTGATATCTCCCGTAAAAATGGTCGTAGGAGGATATTTTTTTTTATTCTGCGTATTTTTCTCTCGCGTATTAGAAGATACCCTGAAAATGAGGAATTCTCAGTATTTAACCTAATAATTGTTCTTTACCTGTAATTTTCACGGGAACGAGCTACAAATGATTTAACGGGGTCCTCTAGTTTCTCGGGTCGAAAAAATCGATTTTTTTTTCATAAATCACATCTACCACATGTGTAGAAAATGTGTGCCAAAGGATTTTTCGATATTCGAAGTGGTTCACAAGTATAAATCACATGCGCGAACTTTCAAACGCGTTTTTCTCGAAACACCATTTTTCGAAACGGTGACCATGATATTTCAGAAACTACTGCACCGATCTTGTTCAAATTTATACAGCATCTTTAATATGTTATAAGCCAGCGATTGAACTAGGATTATCATGATTGCTTCGATAGTTTTTTTTGTACGAGCGAAAAACTTAAGAAAAAATGAGTAAAAAATAGAATGTAATTTTCAAAAGTGTATAAAAAAGTCAATTTTTGTAATTTAGAATTCACTCTAGTTCAATCGCTAGTCTTAAATATGAAGATTAAAATGCCGTTTGGTTTTTTGATTTCAGATAAGCAGAACAGCCGCAATCTTGGTCACCGTCAAGCACCTCTTTTACTTGATGTCTTCATGTCGGCCACTATAATCTTTATTCTATTATATATTTTGACTTCAAAAAATTTGTAATGCTTATTTAAATGTTAATAAAGATTATGCAAAAACAATGAGATTGATTATTTCGATGCTTTGCCCGTAAAAAATTATTGAAAAAGCCGTAAAAAAACAGCCGAGAAACTAGAGAACCCCGTTAACATTGGGAAAATGAGCACCTCAACTTTATTTGACTTATTATTTTACACAAACTAAAGTATTACTATTATGTACAATGCGCGACACTAATTGGAAAATGAATAATATAAAAATTCAGAAAAAGATAGAAAAAAAAGTCACCACACGGGGAGTCGAATCCACGACCATCGAATTACTAGTCCGAGCTCTTACCGCTACGCCAACCGCTGCTTGGCAAACATACCAACGTAAAAGGCTTATACGGTGCGAGGCCGCGTCAACATTTTTATTTTCTAAACGCTTGGCCATCTGGAGTTTCCACTTCGGGTACTTTCATTTCTAGCCAAGCCCTGCATGTCCTATAAATTTGAGCGAAATCGGTGATAACGAGTAGGGAATGCCCCCTTGTAAGCGGGGCGAGGGGTGCCGTGGCGGGAGAGGCGGTACCCCCACCACTCCGCCCGGTCGCACCGACGTCGCACCGACGACGCATGCATTGCAATAAACACTCCAACGAGTTTTTATCATATTGCATGTTATGCCTAAAGGTATTAAGAATGCCCACGAACTTAAAAAACGCGAAAATGTTGATAACAATAATAAATTGAAGGAACGTAAAAATGACTATCTCCCCTTGTAATGAAGATATCGAGTTACTTTTTTTTTGGAAATTGCGCGTCTCACACAGACCTACAAAAATCTGAAAAAATATTTCAAGTAGCCTAAGAATTTAAGTACACAATTGGATTTGTTTATAAGCAAAAAATGTTGATCTTCGAGAAAAATCTTTGTTGTAAAAAAAAAACACTTCTTCGCATGGGATTTTGAATGTACACGCTAATGACCATCACGTATTTATTTCCTTCCATGGGACCCTTCTCGATCACGTGCTATAAGGAGGTGCCGGATTTACGTTAGTCAGTCATTTTTCCGTAACTATATGACCTAACTTACTGAAATTTAAAAAATTTCTTTTGGGGCTAGATTCTTCTAGATGCTAGTCGAGTTTCAGAACACTAAGTTCATTAATAAATGAAGCACAGGAAACTATTTTTTTTTCTTCCACCGATGAGTTGCTGTTAAACTAATATTCCTACGTGATTTTTGTATAGGACTTATTTGATAGGTAACATCATTCCACACAACTTTTGCGGGAAGCATTTTTCGATAAAGCCAATTCCAAAAACGATATCATTAAAAAACCGAGTTCTTTTTTAAACAATCTCTGGTGGGCGCAAAACACAATTTTGTTAGGGTACATTGCTGGTAACGCAAAATGTTAGGGTACATTGCTGGTAACCCAAAGAACCTACAAAAAAATTAGCGACGTGCTGGCTTCCAAGAATAGAAGTGGTTTGCATTTCTGTACGTTCCGACTGGACCATATCAGCAACGTAAGTATATGATTCTAGTAGATATCGAAGGAGCCACGAGGTTACCTCATTTCTCGACTGCAGTTAATTTCCCGTATTTTGGAGAGCAGCGCCACAGTGGATATTTGGTACGTGAAACCGCTCAACGAATTTGTGGCTGGATTAGTACGTCTACATATATATGGGGTATTCCATGCGTGGCGAGACGGGTTTTGGCCGCGGGTTTCAAAAATTTTCGTCCGTTCATATATCGTTTTCTTATATCATGTAAAAACATTTCCATATATTAGGAGTACAACTTTGCAGTGACCGTTTTACTTAGAGAGCCACTGCGGCCGAAGTAGTGGCCCTAGCTCAATAAAAAAAGTGGCATTTTAAACTAGAGGCTCTGCCAATGTAAACAATTTAAAAAAGCTAACGGATACGTGTATGCATTATGAAGTTATAGGCACTCAAACATGGCAATCTACGAACCGAATTCTCAGCATTTGCGGGAGGTTATGATTTATTTCTTCAACATCAAGAAATCTGCGGCTGAGGCCCACCGTTTGCTTGTAGATGCTTACGGAGAGGATTCTATACGCCGAAAATCATGGGGACTGCCTGGTCATATTCCGTCATCGACGCCCAAACCGAATATTCACGGATCCAAAGTGATGCTGTGGATCTGGTGGGACCAGCTGGGCGTTGTGTACTATGAGCTGCTCAAACCATCCGAAACCATCACAGGGGAACTCTACCGACGTCAGTTGATGCGCTTGAGTAAGGCACTCAAAGAGAAACGGCCACAATTCAACGAAAGACATGACAAGGTGATACTGCAGCATGACAATGCCCGACCCCATGTTGCAAATGTCGTGAAAAAGTACTTGGAAACGCTGAAATGGGAGGTTTTATTCCACCCGCCGTACTCTCCAGACATTGCCCCTTCCGACTATCACTTGTTCCGGTCAATGGCACACGATTTGGCTGACCAGCACTTCGGTACTTACGAAGAAGTCAAAAATTGGGTCGATTCCTGGATTGCCTCCAAGGACCAAGACTTTTATCGACGCGGGATTCGAATGCTACCTGAAAGATGGGCCGAGGTCGTAGCTAGCGACGGGCAGTGCTTTGATTAAAAAATATGTAGCCACTTTTTTATAATAAAGCCTTAAACTTTTGAAAAAAACGGTCACTGCAAAGTTGTACTCCTTATAGTTATTAACCCCAATTACGACTTGGTTTTTGTTAAGTCCTAATCGAAAAATAAAATATTTTACATACCTTTAATTGTGTGTCCCTTTTTAACCAGCGCTTTTTAACCGAAGAAAGCGCTCTTTTTAATAAAGCTAATGGAATATTAATCCGATTTATGAAGAAAAATGTATAGCTAAAAAACGTTGAAAAAACCCGTTTTCATTTTTTTTCGGCCCTTAGGGTCTACTGAATTTTATCAAAAATTTTATTGAACATAGTTTAACACGTGAGAAACGTTCGGTAAAATTTTCAGCCTGCCTTTGTTTCTTGTTCAAGGGCAATAAAATTAATAAGTTGTCTTAAACAATTAAATTGCATTAATATTGTGTTGCGAGAACTCCAATGAAGTGAAAATGTGACTCAATGTGAATACTAATACCGTACCAGTTTAGCATTAGTAAAATGTATGAAATATATTATTCCGACATGAAATATTCTCTTCGTTAGTATATGGTGGCCCTGAAAAGGGTCGTTTTTTGCAGTGTTTTTAGCGCTTCACGATAATTTTCGTGACCGGTGCTGTAGAAGAGGAATACGTATTGAAATTAATTTTTTTTTATCTTCAGTTGGTATGGCTGCGTGAAACTTCAGTGTCCCGGATACGGTCTTAGCCTTCACGTACCGTTCCTTCAAAAATGTTACTGTTGATATTCACATCCCTTTGATGTTCTGCTTCGCCCAATCGAAAAGCCGTTATGGTGTCAAAATTTGTCTGTCTGGAGATAGTTGAACGCTTGCACGTGCGGCAAGTCTCTTTACTGTGCCTGATATTCCGTTACAAGCATTTTTTCCATGCGCGGTGGCAAAGAAATACCATTCGGCATCCACACCGAAGTCTTCTTTGTGATGAACCAAGTTGATGAAGTTTTTACAATTCTTGTATTGCTGTGGGGCTCCAACGGAAAAGTAATACTTTTTTTTACCGAAAATTGGACTTTTAAGTATTGAACGAGGATACGGTGAAAGGCATACACTGAACTCGTTACGTGATCAAGACAATCAGAGATGATCGTCAGGTTTTTGTTGACAATTCCATTTTTGGACCTATAATAAATCACGAACGGGTGAATCGTTGCCTGGTCATTATTCCTGTGAAATCCCTGAGAAGCGTCCTGTGCAACGAATGCGTAATTCTGGGCAAAGTCCAAATCGACGACGAATTCTCCTTCTTGAAGATTCTCCTTGATCGTGCTGGTACGACGCTTGTTGCTTTGCGATAAAATCGTGAAGAAGCAATGTTTTTAACTCAGAACATAAAGTATCGACGAAGTCATCCGCAGACATCTGCACAGTTTCTAACGTTCATCTGTCTACTAAAATCCAACGAGAAAATTTGATTGTGTCAATCATCGCGTCATCAAACTTTATTTTAAGCATCTCGGTCAATGGTTCGGTGCCGGAACATTGTTTGCACGTACTTGAAAAACATTCTATCGTGGGGTCTTTGCATACTATGAATTTCAAGCAATCCTTGTAATCATTCAGCGGGACGATCCAGTCTAAAGTGAGCTGTCCGATTTTGCAAGCATCGAGCTTCAGTTTAACATTGTGGTGTGAAGGACAAACGCACACAGTATGCGTACCACTCTGCTCCGCTAGAACGCAGAACGGTGGTCGTAAAGTAGCGAATCGTGAAAATCCAATTTTCATATCTGGATGCTTGTCTCGAAAATTCCGATATAACTCTTACAGATTGCAGAGAACTACTCTCTTCTGCATTCTTTCGCGCAGGCTAGAAGGTTGCTTAACAGAGACGAAATCTTTTTTTCCTGCTAGGATACGACTATTCTCGTCGTCGAGATAAAATGCTTGTAGTGTTGTCGAAGTGGTTGAATCAAGTACATTTCCAGCTTTGGCAGTAGGCGTCGATAACACTCTCGTTTCAGAGTATAGCTGTTTAGCGATTTGTACCATCCGTTTACTTGTATTAAACTCAGACATTACTGACAGACATTACTGACTGACATTATCGACAGAGTTTGCGGCAAAACAGTGAGAAGCTGTATTTTATCTCGACGAGAAGTCGTTTCCTTATCAAATTTGTCGTGAATTTGCTGTATCATTTCATCGTACAGTCGACATTTCTTTTCCTCAACTGTCTTTGCAGATTCATTCAAACCAGTTTTCAAAAATGCGTTTACCTTTCCAATAACTTTCTGCTTTTTAGCAGAAGAGTATTTAACGATGTGTTTACGTTTCTTCGAAATTGGCGACTCATCTACAACTTCGAGCAATCTTTGAAGTCCACTATTGTGACTGGCAATTGCGAAACTTTGATATGATGAAGTTGCTTCAGACTTTCCTTCACTAACTGACGAATAGTGAGAATAACCTCCAGGTTGACTTGTGTGATTTTCCGCGTCAGTATCATCTCGAAATACCGATCTGAGTTGATTTGTAGCAAGATTACCAGCATCGCATTTTGCTGAATGTTCAGGATCAAGTTGATTCATAGCGACATCAATAATATCCGATTTATTAGAAGGTCCAGGTTGACTTATGGAAAATTCGATGCAATTCGATTTATCTGATGATCCAAATGCACTTTACGGTTCCGGTCCACATCGATTGTTTTCAATTTCTTTATTCGGTAACGGATGTCCATGCGAGGCCAGAGGTTGACATTGTATTGTCATTCGACATTGTTTACAAAGATAAAGTCCTAATGTCAATGATGGCTCCCTCTCGATTTCGTACATAGTCACCAGTTTTACGCGCGCACGCTTGTTTTTGTGATTTTTTTTGATGAATGGATTGTGGCAGTAGTTTCTCACCATCGCAAATGAACCAAGTGAACCGTCTATGTTTGTAAAATGTAGACTTTTTCGAGTTGTTCATTAAACTGACCGTAGCTGTGATAAACCAGCTGGTTATCACGGTTCACGCGGACCATGGAGAGAGGCAATTCCGTCGACCAGACCGTCCGAACGGGGTGCTTCGCCCAATCATGTGCGAGTATTGTGTCCCAACCAACGCACCAATCAAATGCCATGAGATTCTTCCAACTAAGCACCGATAAGCGGTGTCCAGTTCTGACGAAACGAGTTCCTATGGAAAGGAAGTGCCGACTATTTACGGAGTAACTACACATTTAATTGCCAGTGAACAAAAATGAAGGCGAGCTGAAAATTTTACCGAACGTTTCTCACGTGTTGAACTGTGTTCAGTAAAGTTTTTGATAAAATTCAGTAGACCCTAAGGGCCAAAAATAAATAAAAACGGGTGTTTTCTCTGTTTTTTGGCTATACATTTTTCTTTGCAAATCGGATTAATATTCCATTAGCTTTATTGAAAAGAGCGCTTTTTTCCGATTAAAAAGCACTGGTCAGATTTAATTTTTGCTGTACTGACACTTAGGGGACACAAAATTAAAGGTATGTCAAATATTTTATTTTTTTATTTTTCGTTTAGGGCTTAACAAAAACCAAGTCTTAATTGGGGTTAATAACTATATGGAAATGTTTTTATATGGTATAAGAAAACGATATATTAACGGACGAAAATTTTTTAAACCCCCGGCCAAAACCTGCCTCGCTACGCATGGAATACCCCATATATATATATATATATATATATATATATATATATATATATATATATATATATATACACACACACTCACTCTCTCCCTCTCTGGCCCTACTTTTCCTCTGCCTTTGGAGATGGCGTACGAATCACACACACTAGCACACGCAACGGAATCGGAGAACGAAACGAACTGCCGAGAAAATCGACAGGAAACATTGTAAGTAAAACCACAACTGTATGAAGCTAATTCTACTGGATCACTGTTACCTAATATATATATTCCTATATTTGCAGTGGCGTGCAAAAGTTTCGGGCCAACCTTTTTTTCTAAGTTATTCGATAAAATATTTAATGCCTGAACCTCTCCATCATTTCAAATATTTGAGGGAGCTATGATATGCATAACAGCGTGGTATATTATTTTGTTTGTATAGTGTATGGTTTGTGTACAGCGTCGAACGCGTTCGGTCAGTGTGCAAAAATATTGTGCCGCTGTCTCACCTTCTCCAGCCACACGGTTTGTTTACTTCCGCGCTTTCTTTCGCGTTAGTTCGAAACATAAAGAACCATGAAAAAATCACTTCTATTTCTGCCGCAATGGCGAAAACACAAAAATTGAGGTCCGCGAATTTGTGTTAAAACTATTTGAAAAAGGAAAGAGTTCTCGTGATATTGCAAATACTATATCTATTGGGAAAAGCACAGTAAACCGTATTATTGCGAAATATAAATCAATAAATTCGTTGTGTGATAAAAGTCGAAGCGGTAGACCACAAAAAACTTCAAAACGCGTGGACAAAATCATTAAAAGAAAGTACGTCATAGATCCGCGAAAAACTGCAGAAATAATTTCGCGAGAATTACGCAGTGAAAATCTTGCTCATATCAGTCGGAGTACGGTATCCCGGCGTCTGAAGGCTGTGGGATTGATTGGGCGCATCGGTGTAAATAAACCACTCATTAGCACAAAGAATAAGAAGGCTAGATTGAATTTTACCAAAAAATATCAACATTGAATAATATCGGATTGGCGGAAAGTTCTTTTTTCCGACGAATCCAAATTTCAATTGTTCGGAAGTGATGGTCGCAAGTACGTAAGACGTCCAGCGGACGATGGTCCATAAGAAGACCAGATACGATGTACGATATCAAATTCCAACTGTAAAACACGGTGGCGGAAATGTTACAGTTTGGGGGGCATTTTCTGATAACGGTATTGGTCCGTTAATAGAAATCCAATGCAATATAAACGCTATAATGTATCGAAATATATTGCAAGACTATATGCTCCCATTTGCAAAGAAAAATATGCCGAATGGGTGGATATTTCAACACGACAATGATCCCAAACATGCTTCGCGTCTTGTGAAGAATGTCCTTGAAAGCCGAAAAGTGCGCCTTCTCGACTGGCCCTTGCAGTCACTGGATTTAAATCCGATTGAACATTTGTGGTAAGACCTCAAGGTTCACGTTGGAACGAAGAATCATAATGTTCGCATAATGTTCCAAGTGAAGAAAAGGAAGAGGAAGGTGGAAACCAAAAGGAGATTATGAAGTTGGTGGAGAGGCACGAAAAGACGCTGGAGAGCCTAGCCTCTTTTATTCAGCAGAAGAAAAACCTCCACAAAGAGATCCAGCGATGGGTTCCTATGCTTTCCAAGAACTTGGAAAGGTATAGAGGACCTGGTAACGTGGAATGCAAAGCCACAGGCGGCAACGTCGACTGGAGGTATGCAAACCACGCCGAACAGAAGCCAAGCAAAATCGCCCCAACAAGGAGAGGAACGATGAAGTCATAGACGTCGACGGTACCTCGATGCGAGTAAGCAAGGCGAGAAGGAGACAGCGGGTTACACCGACGTCGACCGAGGAAAAGGAGCCGAAGAAGAAGAAGCAGCTGGAGGAGCCATTGGCTGGTCAACCCGAGGATAAGGGAGGCGAGAGATCAGAGCAGAAGTGGCAGACTGCGTTGAAGAAGAAAAGATCGCACAAGATATCCCAGAAGTAGCCTCAGAAGAAGCTGCAGAAACCTCGCGAACGGCCGACTCTGCCCAACCCTCTCGTCACCCAGAAAAAGGGTGACTTGAGCTCTGCGGAGATCTTGAGTCGTATAAAGAAGGATCCGGCGCTCAAGGATGCAGGTGAATGCGTACAAAAGGTGCGCAGAACGAACGCGGGAGATCAGCTGATCGTTCTAAATAAGGAGAGCTCAGTCAAAGCACCGGAATTGCGAAACCAATTGGAAGGTGTTCTTGGCGAATCAGCAACGGTCCAGAGTAAAGTCCAGGAAGTTGATCTGGAGATCAAGGACCTGGAAGAGGACGCGACGAAGGAGGAGATATCGGCGGCTCTGCAAAGAGTCTTGGGTCCGGACTATCTAGCCACGGAACACTCTCTTAAGTCTCTGCGTAAAGCATATGACAGGACTTAGACCGCCGTAATACGACTCATGATGCCTGCTTCCCGGTAGCTTCTGGATACACGAACCATCCGAGTCGGCTGGTGTAATTGCACAATCCGAGAGGTGGTGAGACCACTAAAGTGTTTCAAGTACTGGAAATTTGGACACTTATCACGGAACTGCAAGAGCAGCGTCGACCGGGCTAAAGACTGCATCAAGTGCGGTAATACTGGCCACAAAGTTGCCGAATGCACAGCAAGCGCCAAGTGTGTCATATGTGCAGAATCAGGAGATGGGGCACCCACAGCCCACATCGCAGGTAGCAGGCGATGTTCAGCGTATACGCGGGCTCTCCAGGCACTCCAAAAACGATGCAGATGAGAGTACTCCAGCTCAACCTCAACCAGTGTGAAGCCGCACAGGACCTGCTCATGCAGACTTCGCGCGAGCTGAAGGCTGACTTGGCGATACTCTCGGAACCATATAGACATCTAGATACGCAAACCTGGAAATCTGACGCAACTGGGAAGTCCGCAATTTGATCCTACAAAAAGCTTCCATTTCAGGATCTTACGAGTCGGATGGAAACTGGTTTCGTGAGAATAAAAGCCAAAGGAGTTTATTTCTACAGTTGCTACGCACCGCCTAGCCTGACGACTCGTGAGTTTGAGAATTTTCTAAATATCTTAGCCGCAGATACTGAACAACGCTTCCCGGTAGCCATAGCCGGAGATTACAACGCGTGGGCTGTGGAATGGGGTAGTAAAATGATGAACAGGAAGAGCCAAGCCCTGCTTGAGGCTATGCCCTTATTGGATGTAGTACTACTTAATGCAGGTACAAAGCCTACTTTTGTTAAAGGTGAAGCCTTCTCTATGGTGGACCTCACTTTTATGAGCAGTAGCCTGACGAGAGGAAACCAGTGTCACTGGGTAGTCAGTGATATGTACAATCACAGTGATCATCATGCGATTCTCTGGGATATTCGCGGAGACTTCAGCGGAACCGCGAAGGAACCGAAGACAAACGAGAAGGGCTGAAAAGCGAAAATGTTTGACGCGGACTTGTTTCGTGAAACTTTTAACACCAGCCCCCTCGCAGTGGAAAGTGCAACCGAGAAGGTCGAGGCGGTCATTCAGAGGGTCACCGAAGCATGCGATGTCAGAATGCCACGGAAACGTGATGTCGACTTCCGACCGGCGATACACTGGTGGAGCCAACAAATTACCGGCCTCCGAAGGGAGTGTCATCGAACTCGCCGCCTAGCGCAACGAGCTCGAGGCAAACGCTCGTTCCCCGATTTGGAAGAACAGCACAGGAAGGCGCGCTTGAAGCTTAAAAAGACTATGAAGCAGAGTGAAGCTGAAAGCTGGGGCGAAGTGCTCAGCGAGGTGGAAGATGCTCCCTGGGGCAAGCCGTACAAAGTGGTAATGACTCGGCTGAAAAGCCAGCCAATACCATGGCCTGTGGACGCAGCCCTGGTGGAAAAGATTGTTACACATCTGTTCCCTGAGCAACCCGAGGACGACTACCAGCTCGAGGAGGACGTCGATGAGGACATCCCACCCATTACTGAAGAAGAGCTTCTTACGGCGATTGCCAGAGTGGGCAACAATAAAGCCCCCGGCATGGGTGACATACCGAACATCGCACTTAAGGCAGCGATCAAGTTGGCTCCGGCAATATTCCTGGGCATGTACAATGAGTGTCTTAAGGAAGGAATCTTCTCGGACAAGTGGGAGTGGCAGAAGCTAGTGCTCCTCCCGAAAGGGAAGAAGACGATGGACAAGAGGGTTCAAGAAGCACTGCGCAGTTGTCGCTCTCGACGTCAAAAACTCGGCGATGTGGAAGTGTATCATGGATGCCCTAAAAACATTAGCTGTACCATGGTACCTACGGAGAATAGTGGCGAGTTACCTATGAAATAGGTGGCTCATGTACGACACAGAGGTTGGACCGAAGACGTATAGGGTGACTGGAGGAGTTCCTCAGGGCTCTCTACTGGGAACGCTTCTGTGGATCATCATGTATAATGACCTGCTGCTATTACAATTGTCGAAAGGAGTGTCCATCGCCAAATTCCTGGAGCAAATCACCGCACTCTTCGGCGAAGCTTTCGCCAAGATAAAGGAATGGATGTCTTCTATTGGACTGCAGCTTGCATCCCACAAAACAGAAGTACTCCTCGTATCCAGCAGGAAGGTGATGGAAACGGTGACGCTCAGGGTTGGACACGCCGAAATCACACCCCAACCGTTCCTTCGGTACCTGGGTGTGATTCTCGACGCGAGGCTGAACTTTAAAGAGCAAACCGAGCAGATCAGCAGAAAGGCCTCTGTGGTGGCTACTAGTTTGGCGCGGCTCATGCCTAATGTTGGTGGCCCCAGATAGAAGAGGAGGAAACTGCTGTCATAAGTGACGACCGCAGTGCTCACCTGTGGCATACCCATATGGGTTGAGGCACTGAAAATCCAGGAGTACGGCAGGAAGGCTGCAGCAACGTATCGCGTCACCGCCTTGAGGGTAGCCTGTGCATTTCGCACTGTCTCCAAGGACGCTATCAACGTTATCGCGGGAATGCTGACCATTGAGGTGCTCGCCGAGGAGCATAGATCGATTCACCAGCAGAAGGGAGCTAGAAACCCCAGTTATGCAAGGTCAGAAGCGAGAGCTACCAGTTTCAACCAGTGGCAGACGATGTGGGATGCCTCTACTAAGCGGAGGTGGACACGCCGACTAATCCCGAAGGTGGAGATATGGGTGAACCGCCCACACGGGGAGCTCAACTATTATCTCACTCAAATGATGTCAGGACACGGCTGTTTCCGGGCTTATCTCTATAAGTTTAATTATGAAGATTCCCCGGACTGCCCAGCATGTGTAGCAGTCGAGGAGAACGCTATACATGCATTGTTCCAATGCCCACGGTTCAGTGCCTCCCGCGCGATATTCGAGGATCAGCTGGAGACACGCATCACCCCGGACAACCTGGTGGAGTTGATGCTGAAGTCAGCAGACGCATGGACAGCGGTATCGGCTTATGCTGCCGCAATAATGAAGCAGTTGCGACGTGCAGAACGGTCGAGGAAGAAGACGACGCCGGAAAACCAGGCAGTCATAGATAAAATAAGCGACAGGAACCTCTAAACCACTCATACCATCTCGAGTGGAACGGGGGATGTAAGATCATCTGACAACACTGCCGGAAGGGCTATGGCTAAATAACGCTGAAGCTGGCAGACACCTCCATAAAGCTAGCAGAGCAAACTCCCGAAAATGGATTTAATTGATATCAAAATTTTGTGCTTTTTATGTGCTAATTTTGTGCTCCATTTAAAATTTTTGTGCTCTTACCGTTTAGCGGCAAATTAGAAATCAAAAGTGCTCTGCTGGCTTGCCATCAAGCTAGCAGAGCACTTAATGATATTTGGCTTATCTAAGAATGAAACTAAGTGATATTTATGTGCTTTGCGAATATCGAACAGCCAAACCCCTATTTTTTTCGCCCGACATAGACCCTCAAAAACCCCCAAATAAGAGAATTTACCATTTTTTGGATATACTGACATGAAAATACATCATATTTATGTGCTTTTTATGTGCTCTACGAATATTCAAGAGCCAAACCGCTAAAACGCAAATTTCTCCCAAAACCACCCCCACAAGACCCAAATTACCCGCCAATACGAGTAATGGTTATTTTTTCGATATCGCAAAATCAAAGTAGTCCACATTTATGTGCTTTTTATGTGCTCTATGAATATCCAAGAGCCAAACCGCTAAAACGCAAATTTCTCCCAAAACCACCCCTACAAGACCCAAGCTATCCGCCAATGCGAGTATTGGTTATTTTTTCGATATCGCTAGATCAAAGTAGTCCACATTCATGTGCTTTTTATGTGCTCTACGAGTATCTAAGAGGCAAACCTCTAAAACGAAAATTTCTTCGAAAACCACCCCTACGAGACCCAAGCTACCCGCAGATACGAGTATTGGCTATTTTTTCGATATCGTTAAATGAAAGTAGTCCACGATAATGTGCTTTTTATGTGCTCTACGAATATGCAAGAGCCCAACCGCTAAAACACAAATTTCTTCCAAAACCACCCCTACAAGACCCAAGCTACCCGCCAATGCGAGTAATGGTTATTTTTTCGATATCGCAAAATCAAAGTAGTCCACATTTATGTGCTTTTTATGTGCTCTATGAATATCCAAGAGCCAAACCGCTAAAACGAAAATTTCTCTAAAAACTACCTCTACAAGACCCAAACTACCCACCAATACGAGTATTGGCTATTTTTTCGATATTGCTAAATTGAAGTAGTCCACATTTCTCTGCTTTTTATGTGCTCTACGAATATCCAAGAGCCGAACCGCTAAAACGAAAATTTCTCTCAAAACCACCCCTACAAGACCCAAGCTACCCGCAAATACGAGTATTGGCTATTTTTTCGATATCGCAAAATCAAAGTAGTCCAAATTTATGTGCTTTTTATGTGCTAATTTTGTGCTCCATTAAAAAATTTTGTGCTCTTACCGTTTAGTGGGTAATTATAAATCAAAAGTGCTCTGTTAGCTTACCATCAAGCTAGCAGAGCACTTAATGATATTTGGCATATCTAAGAATGAAACTACGTGATATTTATGTGGTTTTTATGTGCTTTGCGAATATCGAACAGCCAAACCCCTTTTTTTCACCCGACATAGATTCTCAAAAAACCCCCAAATAAGAGCATTTACCATTTTTTGGATATACTGAAATGAAAATACATAATATTTATGTGCTTTTTATGTGCTCTACGAATATTCAAGAGCAAAACCGCTAAAACGCAAATTTCTCCCAAAACCACCCCCACAAGACCCAAATTACCCGCCAATACGAGTAATGGTTATTTTTTCGATATTGCTAAATCAAAGTAGTCCACATTTATGTGCTTTTTAGATGCTCTACGAATATCCAAGAGCCACACCGCTACAACGAAAATTTTTCCCAAAACCACCCCTACGAGACCCAAGCTACCCGCAAATACGAGTATTGGTTATTTTTCGATATCTCAAGATCAAAGTAGTTCACATTTATGTGCTTTTTATGTGCTCTACGAATATCCATGAGCCAAACCGCTAAACCGAACATTTCTCCCAAAACCACCCCTTCAAGGCCCAAGATACCCACCAATACGGGTTTTGGCTATTCTTTCGATATCGCAAAATCGAAGTAGTCCACATTTATGTGCTCTACGAATATCCATGAGCTTAACCGCTAAAACAAGAATTTCTCCCAAAACCACCTCTACAAAACCACAACTACCCACCAATACGAGTATTGGTTATTTTTTCGATATCGCAAAATCAAAGCAGTCCACAATTATGTGCTTTTTATGTGCTCTGCGAATATCCATGAGCCAAACCGCTAAACCAAGAATTTCTCCCAAAACCACCTCTACAAGACCGAATGGACTAATAAATCAGCACGACAAGAGCACTTTAATGTTATGAAAGTAAGAATCGATGGGCTCATTTGTCTGTGCTAACTTTATACCCATGAAAAGAACTGGAATGTGGTACAATTTACGTCCCGTACATCAAGAGAATGACCAAATACTCTTATCACAGGGTAGCTTGAGTTCCGCAGGGAGGTGCGGTACGAAATTTGAGATTCGTCTCTTGGATACTCGAAAAGTACATAAAAAAACATTTACGTTGGTGTAATTTTATTTGCGATATTGAAAAAATTCCATAGGTTCTAATTATACAGCCTACCGTTGCCTTTTGTGAGTCGTGTCTCCAGAAACGTTCGTATTCAGAGTTTCTTAAGTACTCGAAGGGTACATAAAAAGCACTTAATCAGCTTTAATTTGATTTGACGAGAATGAAACAATAGCGTCAGATAAATAGTAGCGTTAAATAATATCTTGTGACTTCGTTCTTTTACGAAGGGTATCTGAAAAACTTTTCATATTTGCGGTTTGACTCTTAGATACTCGAAAAGCACATAAAAAACACATAAATGTGGACTACTTTGATTTAGCAATATCGAAAAAATAGCCAATACTCGTATTGGTGGGTAGTTTGGGTCTTGTAGAGGTGGTTTTGGGAGAAATTCTTGTTTTAGCGGTTTGGCTCGTGGATATTCGTAGAGTACATAAAAAGCACATAAATGTGGACTACTTTGATTTTGCGATATCGAAAAAATAGCCAATACTCGTATTGGCGGGTAGCTTGGGTCTTGTAGGGGTGGTTTTGGGAGAAATTTGCGTTTTAGCGGTTGGGCGCTTGCATATTCGTAGAGCACATAAAAAGCACATTATCGTGGACTACTTTCATTTAACGATATCAAAAAAATAGCCAATACTTGTATTTGCGGGTAGCTTGGGTCTCGTAGGGGTGGTTTTCAGAGAAATTTTCGTTTTAGAGGTTTGGCTCTTAGATACTCGTAGAGCACATAAAAAGCACATAAATGTGCACTACTTTGATCTAGCGATATCGAAAAAATAACCAATACTCGTATTGGCGGGTAGCTTGGGTCTTGTAGGGGTGGTTTTGGGAGAAATTTGTGTTTCAGCGGTTTAGCTCTTGGATATTCATAGAGCACATAAAAAGCACATAAATGTGGACTACTTTGATTTTGCGATATCGAAAAAATAACCAATTCTCGTATTGGCGGGTAGCTTGAATCTTGTAGGGGTGGTTTTGGGAGAAATTTGCGTTTTAGCAGTTTGGCTCTTGGATATTCATAGAGCACATAAAAAGCACATAAATGTGGACTACTTTGATTTTGCGATATCGAAAAAATAACCATTACTCGTATTGGCGGGTAATTTGGGTCTTGTGGGGGTGGTTTTGGGAGAAATTTGCGTTTTAGCGGTTTGGTTCTTGAATATTCGTAGAGCACATAAAAAGCACATAAATATAATGTATTTTCATTTCAGTATATCCAAAAATGGTATATGCTCTTATTTGGGGGTTTTTTGAGGGTCTATATCGGGCGAAAAAAAATAGGCGTTTGGCTGTTCGATATCCGCAAAGCACATAAAAAGCATATGAATATCACGTAGTTTCATTCTTAGATATGCCAAATATCATTAAGTGCTCTGCTAGCTCGATGGTAAGCCAACAGAGCACTTTTGATTTCTAATTACCCGCTAAACGGTAAGAGCACAAAAATTTTTAATGGAGCACAAAATTAGCACATAAAAAGCACATAAATGTGGACTACTTTGATTTTGCGATATCGAAAAAATAGCCAATACTCGTATTTGGGGGTAGCTTGGCTCTTGTAAGGGTGGTTTTGGGAGAAATTTGCGTTTTAGCGGTTTGGCTCTTGGATATTCATAGAGCACATAAAAAGCACATGAATGTGGACTACTTTGATTTTGCGATATCGAAAAAATAACCATTACTCCTATTGGCGGGTAGCTTGGGTCTTGTAGGGGTGGGTTTGGGAGAAATTTGCGTTTTAGCGGTTGGGCTCTTGCATATTCGTAGAGCACATAAAAAGCACATTATGGCGGACTACTTTCATTTAACGATATCGAAAAAATAGCTAATACTCGTATTTGCGTGTAGCTTGGGTCTCGTAGCGGTGGTTTTCGGAGAAATGTTCGTTTTAGCGGTTTGGCTCATGGATATTCGTAGAGCACATAAAAAGCACATAAATGTGAACTACTTTGATCTTGAGATATCGAAAAATAACCAATACTCGTATTTGCGGGTAATTTGGGTCTTGTGGGGGTGGTTTTGGGAGAAATTTGCGTTTTAGCGGTTTGGCTCTTGAATATTCGTAGAGCACATAAAAAGCACATAAATATTATGTATTTTCATGTCAGTATATCCAAAAAATGGTAAATTCTCTTATTTGGGGTTTTTTTGAGGGTCTATATCGGGCGAAAAAACAATAGGGGTTTGGCTGTTCGATATTCGCAAAGCACATAAAAAGCACATAAATATCACGTAGTTTCATTCTTGATGGCAAGCCAGCAGAGCACTTTTGATTTCTAATTTCCCGCTCAACGGTAAGAGCAGAAACATTTTAAATGGAGCACAAAATTAGCACATAAAAAGCACAAAATTTTGATATCAATTAAATCCATTTTCGGGAGTTTGCTCTGCTAGCTTTATGGAGGTCTCGCAGACAGACCTAGCAGACGCGAGCCGCCCGAACCCAGGTCATTTTTATCGTGACTGTACGCGCTCGGGTCGTAGAGTAGCGAGGCAGCATAGGGCCTACCCACACCACTTACCCGCTCGTGAATTAGCCGCATATATCCGTCTGACGGAAATAATGTTTTTTTTTTGCTTAACAACAACCGTCACCGGGATGAATCATGAGTCGATCGTTTCGTCTATTCATATAGATTAAGCATGTAAATTGTCAAGTCGCAATTGTCATGCGAGTTGACGGCAGACGACTTTAAGGCAGCACACCACTGTGACCCCCTGTTTTTTTGCCATTTTTCAAGATTTTTTTTTGTGGGAAAAAAAAGAGATATTCGAAATTTTTTTTTTGTTTTGTTCGTTGTTTATTGAAGATACATAAAAAAAATTTTCAAATTTTTCACGCCCCATGGTGACGCTGGGGAAGCTCCCGCGTCAGGTACTGTTGCCTCTGCAGTGGTTCGCGGCACGCAGCAGAACTCTCTTCAAAGTCGATCTGAAAAAAAATACCGAGTGTTTGCGTTAATAATATGATATTTTGAAGAGAAGTACACAGGGATTTGAAAAAATATTGATTTTTAAAAAATACGCACGCTTTTGAAATTGAACTTTTTTCATTATTGAGATATCGAAAAAATCCTATGTACTTCTTTAGATAATCTAGTTTTATTGATGCAGTCCAAATTTGAAGTCGATCGGATAAAAATCGCTCGAGTTCTGCTGCGTGCCGCACTCAAAAAAGTGGTTTTGAGAAAAACGCGTTCAAAGTTTTAGGTTTGTTAATTTATGCGATAAATTGGCAAAAATTTTTTTACCTTTAATCAGCGATGCCGGCACCATATAGCTGGCTTTCAAGAAGCAAATCATTGTCTCTAGCATCTTTTCTCGAACTTGTAGAGGCTCTTCTTGCCTCTTTTGCAGCGTCTGTGAGCGAGCGCTCCGCCAGCTCGATCCGCGCTGCGTCGGTTTCAACGCAAAAATTGAAACAATTTGGGCCGATAGTTATCCCCAACGTCTCCAAAACTTTCATGAGGCTTCTCAGGCCACCATTGAATAATAATACCGCGATACCAGCTGCAATATCGACGACTTTTTTGCTCCCGGACTGACACTTGGGGGCTATTGCCCAAATTGATTTGTTGTAGCTTTCGTTGTTGTTTTGCGTGAAGCCGCCTAAACAACGCTGCAGCAAATCATTTCTGCTCAAATTTTCGAAGACTGGCGTAATTGCCTCCAATACTTTCTCAGGAAGAGGCGGCTTATGGCGATATTCAGAAATATTACCGCTTGCGACCGCTCGCTGCCACGAACACCATGACTCGGCTCCCTCTGGGCAATCGTCATGTTGTGGCTCACTATCTGTGGATATTTTATGTTTGATAGTTGCCCAAATTGTCTTTTTCATTTTTTCAACATCATCGCTGTTCCTCCGAATAGCCAAGCCGTAATATGTGCTCAACTCGTCAATCAATTTTCCGGTGAGCTTTCCTCTGCCAGACAATCGTTTTTGTTTTTTCACGATTTCGCGGAGGCGCGTCCCCATACGTTTTTGGACATGATCGATGCACTCTTTTTTTTTCTATCTCGAAACCGTCGTATGGATCGCTATTCGATATGCCCAAAAGCGTTTTAGAATCGCCGACACCAATATAATATTTATATTTTATGCCATAGAGCTCTTCAGACCGTTGAAACATTTCGACAGCTGAGTTGACTTCCATTTTTCCGGAGGAGCCGCTATGGTTCGCCTGGCACTCATCGTCTTGGGTACTTTTCCATTCCCAGTACTCCGCGGTGCTTTCTTTTTTTTCCCAATGCTCGCAAGCTTTGCAATATTTCGATTTCACCATAACGTCGATCACTTTTTTAGTGTATCAGCCGATTAGCGATGTTGTGCCGAAAAGCGAGCTAAAACCGCGCTTACGCCACGATCCGTCGCCTGAAACGATAATTCCGTCCTCCACCCCATTTTCCAATGAAATTGTCTCCTCCTCAAGTGCAGCCTTTTGTTTGCTCACTGTGCTCACAGCTTTAGTGGCAATCGAAATCGAATTTAAGATTCGATCGTAGAAAGACTGAAATATGGGGCGCGGTAGGTCCATAAATGCACAAAACTTCATCAGGCCATTCAAACCGACGCCAAGAAGACGCATACGATTCGACGATTTATTTCGTATGCATTGTCAATCATAGGACACGAATTGATTTGCACTTTTTCACAATGGCCGCAATCGACCTCGATTTTGAATCCGAGTCCGCGCAAACTTTTTTCAGTAAACTTTATATCGCGATCACACACTTTGCACTTCACTAACGTCGATATAATGTTCAATGCATTGACGAGGTGTACTATACGATAACCGAAATCGTTAGTAACACCGACCTCTAAATCGTCCGACGATTTTAACTTTTTCGCCGACGTACTCACATACTCTGCAGAACTATTTTCGGAGCTATAACGGTTCGGAGGTTTTCGATTCGAAATTTTCGTTCGACTCCTAGTCACATAGCTCCGTTTTGTTCCCTTTTTCCCCGCGTACACTTTCGGATTATCCATTTCGATGTGCAAAGAATAATTCTGAGCGTACGATATTTATAAACGAAACGATTCGGAGCGTTTAGACAAGAGTAGCGTCGCTTCTAATCGCAAACTGACGCCATGACGCTATCCCTATACCTGCCTTGAAAATTTTTCAATTATCGCCACCTATGGCTTTTTTTCGAAACTATATTTATAACAATAGCCGGTTTTTGTGAAGGGAGAGAAAAGAATACCTGGGAAAGACCCGCAGGACCTGGGAAAGGCCCGGTATACCTGCCGACCCTGAGGCGCGCAGCTGCGCGGGACCCCGAGCGTCACGGAGCGCTGCACCGCTCCACAAAATATTCAATGTCTCCGAAAATAATTATTTTTTCGACCTGGGTCCAACGGCATTTTAATCTTAAATGTATTTTAGATTTTTCTAGATGGTTTTCAAAAAATCGATTTTTTTAAGCCGTCATAGTGGTGTTGTCCCTTAAACAAAAATTTTGTTCGAGTACGGAGATCCGAATGGCAGTTAACTTTTTTTTTATTCTTAATTAACAAAAGCCGTCACCGGGATGAAACATAGGGGGATCGATTCGGCGAAGTATATAGAATAAGCACGTAAATAGAAAAAGTCGCTACTGTCATGCGTGTTAGCAGCAGACGACCTTTTTTCAGATTTTTCGAGCGAGTAAAAAGGCGCGATTCGCGAATAACAATTTTTTAATTAACGTAACACAGTCGGCACCGGGATAAATCATAGGTCAATCGATTCGTCTCATTATAAACAATAAGTAGCTGAATTGAAAAAGTAGCTGCTGTCATGCAGGTTGGCAGCAGACGACCCTTTTTGTGATTTTTCGTGCGAGTAAGGAGGCGCGATTCGCGAACAACAATTTTTTAATTAACTTAACAAAGTCGTCACCGGGATAAATCATAGGTCAATCGATTCGTGTTATTATAAACAATTAGCAGCTGAATTTAAAAAGTAGCTGCTGTCATGCAGGTTGGCAGCAGACGACCTTTTGTGAATTTAATCGTGCGGCCAGCACGACTCTTTTCGCGAATAACAATTTATTTTTGTTAATGAACAAATGCCGTCACCGAGATGAAACATAGGAGGATCGATTCGGCGAAGTATATAGAATAAGCACATAAATGGAAAAAGTCGCTAGTGTCATGCGTGTTAGCAGCAGACGGCCTTTTTTCTAATCGATCCCCTTATGTTTCATCTCGGTGACGGCATTTGTTCATTAACAAAAATAAATTGTTATTCTCGAAAAGAGTCGTGCTGGCCGCACGAATAAATTCACAAAAGGTCGTCGGCTGCCAACCTGCATGACAGCAGCGACTTTTTATATTTACGTGCTTTCAAGAGACGCGGCAGCGTCTCGACGCCAAGTAATAAAAAAAACCGATTTGACGCCACTGGTCGACCCACCGATCTCGACGCCATTGACGGACGGACGACACGCCGCGACTCTTTATACAGTAAAATGGGCTTTAGCAGACGACGCTTTAACTTGGAATCGAAATTACGGGAAAACACGGGGATGAATAAAAAATCTAATGACATTTTACCAATGAAATGTTATTTTTTCCTATCGATTTTGTTTGGGTAATTTTTCGATTCGTTTACTCAGTCTTGAGATCGTATAATATTCGGCCGAATTTTCGGGCGATTTTTTACACGAAAATTCTTCCACACTTGTCGTTCGAGATCGTTCGATCAGAGCATCACGCCAAAAAAAGGAATGTGTGAAGGCCGGCGTTTATCGGCTCTCGCCCCAGCTGACGCGTCGTCTGCTCGTGGATACGAGTTTTGCCGGCGGTAAATTCTACGTGGGGTTAGATCGTGACAGATCGTGTATTTATCTATTACTTCAAACATATGTTTCTATTACTTCAAAAATATGCAACCATCACTTGCTGAAGAAGGGGATTATGCGTAATGTGGCATATAAGCCTTTCAATAGTTCTTCGATGCAATACTAGTGCGAATATTACTTGTCAAAAGAAGACTTCATGCGTAGTGTGGCGCATGAGTCTTTCAACAGTTCTTCAATAGCAGTGTGCATGTCCCTTGGCAAAAAAAGGGATTATGCGTGATGTGCTGTATCCATGCGCAGTATGGCGTATGGGTCTTTCAACATCTTCGACAGCAGCGGTGTAAATGCTATACTTGTCGAAGGAGGGTTTCATGCATAGTGTGGCGCATGACTCTTTCGACAGATATTTTTAATAGTAGTGTGAATGTCGCTTGTTGAAGAAACGCATTATGCATACTGTGGCATATAAACTTTGCAACAGTTCATCGATGCAGTACCAGTGAGTCTTCAACAGCAGCAGTGTAAATGCTACTTGTCGAAGGAGGGTTTCATGCATAGTATGGCGCATGATTCTTTCGACAGATATTTTTAATAGTAGTGTGAATGTTGCTTGTCAAAGAAAGGAATTATGCATACTGTGGCATATAAACTTTGTAACAGTTCTTCGATGCAGTACCATTGAGAATGTCACTGGTTGAAGGAGGGTTCCATGCGTAATGTGGCACATGAGTCTTTCGACATCTTTGATAGCAGTAGTGTGAATGCCACTTGTCAAAGGAGGGTTTCATGCGTAGTGTGGCGTATTAGTCTTTCGGCACTGTACCTGTGGGAATGGAACTCGTCAAAAAAGGAATTCATACACAGTTTGGTGTATAAGCTTTTTAATAGTTTCTTTGACGCAGCAGCAGTGTGAATGTTACTTGTCAAAGAAGGGATTAATGTGTAGTTTGTGCAGTATGTGTCTTCTGTGTAGTATAAGTCTTTCGACAGTTCTTCGACACATTAGCGGTGTGAATGTTACTTGACAAAGAAGGGATTTGGGGAATAACACCCGGTAGTGACTGTCATCATTAAGGAACTGAAAAGAATAATCGACAAATAGAATTTTCCAATGTTGAACACAAGGACAGTGTTATTAGTAGAGAAAGTCGAATATATCAGGTTGATAAAAAAGTTTTGTCGCAAAAATTTTAAAAATGTCTTTTTACGTATTGACGCAATATGACATCGAGCTATGTCGAGAATATTCTAGAATGTTTTCTACTCTTCCGCGTGACAGGGTATAAAAGGGCGAGCGCGCGTTCTAGTGGACAGAAATGGCTTCGATCTCGCAGGAGCAACTTCGAGCGATCATTCTTTACGAGTGGCGGCGCGGCACGAACGCAAGCACAACTGCTAAAAATATACAGGATGCATTCAGCGAGAACGTAGTTTCTCATCGAACAGTCCAACGTTGGTTCAATCGTTTTAAATCTGGAGACACAAGCCTTGAAGATAAGGAACGTTCCGGATGACCGTCGACCATCGATGATGAAGCATTACTCCGCTGCATCAAAGAAAAACCGGAAGCAAGTACGCACGAGCTAGCAAGAGAACTTGGCTGCACCCAACCGTCAATAGTCAATCACTTACACAACTTGGGATACAGGCAGGTTGTAGCTCAATGGATACCACACCGTCTCACCGACGACAATAAGAACTGTTGCGTGACCATCTGCCAGTCTCTCCTGCTTCACCACCATCGCAAGGAGTTTTTAGAAGATCTTGTGACGGGAGATGAAAGCTGGGTCTTGTATGATAACAGAACGCGTTTAGCCTACTGGCTTCCTATCGGAGAAAAACCGCCACACCAACCGAAATCTGATCGTCACTCACAAAAGGTTTTGTTGTGCTGTTTCTGGGACGCAAAGGGAATGCTGTTTCACAATTTTCTCCCTGTAGGTAAGACGATCTCCTCTACACGATACATCGAAAATTTCCAGGAATTGGCAAAAGCTATAAGAAAAAAACGGCCAAGACGCGCGACTGTGCACCTTCTCCACGACAACGCGAGACCCCATGTCGCAAAGGAAACCCACAAAACAATCACTGAGCTTCACTGGAATACCGTTCCTCATCCACCATACTCTCCCAACATCGCGCCATCTGACTACCATTTGTTCAGACATTTGAAGGCATATTTCAGAAACAAAACTTTCGAAAACGTCGACGATGTCAGAAGGGATATTTCAAATTTCTTTGAGTTCCAGCCGCCGCAGTTTTGGGCAAAGGGAATAAATGAGTTGCCAACTAGATGGTCGAGTGTCATAGAAACCGATGGCGAATATATTGTTGATTAGAAATGTTTTGTATATGATATATAAATAAATAAATTATATTGAAATTATTGCGACAAAACTTTTTTATCAACCTGATATTTGTTGTCAGCAGAAAAATTTGAGGAAGGATTTGCGGGCCTGATGCTGATCGTTCAGGACATTGGATAAGTAACTGGTCCATCGCTTTTCAAACATTTTTCATACGGCACCAGTAATCATACAAAAAATTTATATCCGTGATCATGCGTTCTATTATTTCTGTGCCAAGAGTTCATGTAAGATGGTGTGTACGCAGCTTTTCTGTATGATGGTAGATTTTCAACACAGTAGTGTTAATGTACTTGTTAGAGAAAGGACTCTGAGATAGTATGTGGTATTGACTGTCTGCGTCAACAAAAATGAAAAAAATAACCTACATATAGAATTTTTAAATGTTGAACACCACGACAGTTGCTGTTAAAAATAATTGTTGAACAATCCGAAAATAACCATATTAGAAAATAAAATAGTGATTAGAAAATAATTGTTAATAATTGAGTTTGTTTGGGAATAATTTTTATATTAATCAAAATATAAATTTTAAAAACGTTACATTTTATGAACAAAGTCTTTAATATTTAATGTTGATGAAAATTATACATCACATGAGTATTTCAAATAAACGTTATCGACGGACTAAAATCTTTTGATTGCAAATTAGTTCACATGACCAGTGCTTTTTTTTCTATTATAATGCCTTCTTCGGGATCTCTCTGTACCCGGCATTAATAATTATGCCGGGTACAGACCAAGTGAATCGACATCAAATAAGCGTCGCCGATTATGTGTGTTTCATACATAGCACACACATATTTGTTGAGGCTCATTTGTTCGCTCTTCGCTTGCTCTCCTTCGTTCGACTTACCCCCGTAGGCCAGGCAATGGGTCGGTTCTGACTTACAAAAGGTCGAGGATAGTTCTAATTTGGTAGATTTGTACAGTTTGGTGTCCTAATTAATATTTCGCGTCTGCGACCTCCAGTGATCGCTGCTCGCGTCGCCATATTGGAAAAATGGTAACGAAAACCCGTTTTCGAGAATATCTCCTCTTCAACCCTACCTAGGTAAAAAATAGCTATTACAAAAATTATAAAGCCTGAAATTTCTTGCAACTCTTGTAAAACACATTTTCCAATCATATGAATAGTCCACGAGTTACAGCGGAGTCAAGCTCAGGAAATTTCTACAATTCGCAAAATCGCTACATTTTTTCGCGAAATTTCAGTTAATACTGACATCAGAAAATGCCGGAAGAGCACGAACAAGGTCCCTTACCCTTTCACGTAAAGGGACTTGCGAATAATGATCATGTATCATGTTTTGCGAATGCTAGCATGCTTCATTCCAAAAAGGCAAATGTAGTGAAATCAGTCGTGGAAGCTTACATGACCGATCATGTATTTGTTGACATTTTGTCAGTTAGGAAATTTGTGGGTGATATGTTTATTAGTTCGAAACAACAAGATGCAAGCAAATTCATAAGTTCGCTTTGCGAAAAAATGAAACTATTCAATGTGCTGTATAAATCGACATAAGTACAGTCATTTCATGTAATTCTTGTGAAACAAACATAACTAATTGCAATCCTAATAACATTTTGCTATTGGTAGTACCTCCGGCCCGTAAAGTAGCTCTCACTCTACAAGATATTATTACATATAATTTAGGGAAATCGATGAGAATCGAGGAGGCTTGTTCACATTGCGCTTCGTTTTCGTTGGTTCAGAAGCGAGACATTGTCTCAACTAAGAAAATATTGATTATTCAACTATTAATATTTGAAAGAACAAACTCTGGAATAGGTAAAAAAAACAACAAACATCAAAGCAGTGCCTATGACAATCGTTCGAATCAATCAACACCGGTATAAAGTTGTGAGTGCCATTTTTCATTGCGGTGGGTGTTTAACCGAGGGGCATTATACAAGTATGTTGCGCGGTAAACGCAACACTTGGATTCGCGTTGACGATTTAATCGTCAAACAACAAAGTTGGCTCCGTAACGCTCAAGATGTCTATATATTATTCTTAGAGCAAATGTAACGTGTGGACATTTTATTTATTGCCGAGTTATCAACACATTTTCAGCTTAAATAAGCAGCTTATTCATTACTTCAGCGCAGTGGCAGCAATAAGCACTTGAGGCCATTATCATAAGTGCTCCATACGATGTAGAAAATCTAGGCTGCTGAATAATATACCATAGATGACGAAGAGATGGCCATAATGATTAAATCAAACGGCCCTTCTTAGGGCTAGCAATTAATTTATTGAAGGTTATTCACGTCGTGAATTCATACTTCAAACAATTTCTTAAAATTGTTTCCGTTTCAAAAAGATGTGAAATGCCCCTAAAAAACTTTAAAAAGTAAAAAAGGACGCCAAATAATAAAAAGTTCCCTTGAAAATTATTACGTGTTTTACTATTTATAAAATTCTAATTAAACTCGAAATATTTTTTATTCTATTTCAAATAATGGTTTTATTTAGAATATTACTTTTTCATTTTAAACGTACAAAAGAAGTGAAATATTTTTTTATGAAAAAGCGAAGTACGTTTACTAGACACGTGCACAAGATTATCAAATCCTAAGAACAACATTTTTTTAACATTTTATTTTTAAAACCAGGACCGACACTGGTAGATGGGCGATCGGGGTTCGGCTCTGGCGGTGCTCCGAGTTAAGCAGCATTGTGCGCGGCCAATATTCGGAGCGGTGAACGCTTAGCTGTGCATCGGCTGGCGCATCAACCAGCGAGCGGGAAGCCAATACTTCTGATACCTTAATGTAGATGTTTGAGTTAAAGTCTCTGCACCAAAAATCAGAAGAATATAGGGCCGTCTATACCGGTACGGGTTTTCCACAGTTTTCCGGTACCCTCGGCAAATGCGGTATAGTGTACCTCAAGACGGCTGTGGACGCAACGGAATTTAGTTTAGATTAGCGAAGTGCGGGTAGGGAGTAATAGGAAAGGGTTCAATTGGAAAGTCGTTACACGTAAAAACCCGGAAGGGAATACGTTGGAACATTGGAAATGAAAACATTTGAATACCATTTAACTATCATAATAAAAAACCGAATTATAATTATATATAAGTACAACGTATGCATCACACAAGTACACTGGAAATGCTGCGTAACGACTTGGCGTGCATGGTTAAAAATAAAAGCTCGGCGAAGGATATCGTTTTCTCAATAATTTAACTATTAGGCTAAAAGACATAAATAAATGTAATTCATTATATAAGTGCAAACCAAGTTACTGATTCCGGAAAGTATAAATCGATTTAGTGATTCTACTCCTGGACTACACCGTTCTCGAAATCTCGAAATTGACGCCACTGGTTGACACACCGACCTCGACGCCACTGACGGACTGACGACACGCCGCGACTCTATACAGTAAGATGGTACCTTAAAATTTAAACTAAATTCCTAATAATCTTAATATACTTGATACGGTCACTAATACGCCGTTACAATTGGAAATAATCTAAGTAAATAAATTGTTGCAGAAGTTATTTAAGCAAGCAGTAGAAACGGTTCTGTAAAGAAATTGTGTATCTTCCCGAACTTTTATTCTTAACCATGCACGCCAAGTCGTTGCGCAGCATTTCCAGTGTACTTGTGTGATGCATACGTTGTACTTATATATAATTATAATTCGGTTTTTTATTACGATAGTTAAATGGTATTCAAATGTTTTCATTTCCAATGTTCCAACGTATACCCTTGCGGGTTTTTACGTGTAACCCCTTTCCAATTGAACCCTTTCCTATTACTCCCTACCCGCACTTCGCTAATCGAAACTAAATTCCGTTGCGTCCACAGCCGTCTTGAGGTACACTACACCGCATTTGCAGAGGGTACCGGAAAACTGTGGAAAACCCGTACCGGTATAGACGGCCCTATATTCTTCTGATTTTTGGTGCAGAGACTTTAACTCAAACATCTACATTAAGGTATCAGAAGTATTGGCTTCCCGCTCGCTGGTTGATGTGCCAGCCGATGCACAGCTAAGCGGTCATCGCTCCGAATATTGGCCGCGCACAATGTTGCTTAACTCAGAGCACCGCCAGAGCCGAACCCCGATCGCCCATCTACCAGTGTCGGTCCTGGTTTTAAAAATAAAATGTTAAGAAAATATTGTTCTTAGGATTTGATAATCTTGTACACGTGTCTAGTAAACGTACTTGGCTTTTTCATAAAAAAATATTTCACTTCTTTTGTACGTTTAAAATGAAAAAGTAATATTCTAAATAAAACCATTATTTGAAATAGAATAAAAAATATTTCGAGTTTAATTAGAACTTTATAAATAGTAAAACACCTAATAATTTTCAAGGGAACTTTTTATTACTTGGCGTCCTTTTTTACTTTTTAAAGTTTTTCTATATACTTGGCCGAATCGATCCCCCTATGTTTCATCCCGGTGACGGCATTTGTTCATTAACAAAAATAAATTGTTATTCACGAAAAGAGTCGTGCTGGCCGCACGATTAAATTCACAAAAGGTCGTCTGCTGCCAACCTGCATGACAGCAGCTACTTTTTAAATTCAGCTGCTTATTGTTTATAATAAGACGAATCGATTGACCTATGATTTATCCCGGTGACGACTTTGGTAAGTTAATTAAAAAATTGTTATTCGCGAATTGCGCCTTTTTACTCGCTCGAAAAATCTGAAAAAAGGTCGTCTGCTGCTAACACGCATGACAGTAGTGACTTTTTCTATTTACGTGCTTATTCTATATACTTCGCCCAATCGATCCCCCTATGTTCCATCCCGGTGACGGCTTTTGTTAATTAAGAATAAAAAAAAGTTAACTGCCATTCGGATCTCCGTACTCGAACAAAATTTTTGTTTAAAGTCGTCTGCCGTCAACACACATGACCATTTCGACTTGACAATTTACATGCTTAATCTATATGAATAGACGAAACGATCGACTTATGATTCATCCCGGTGACGGTTGTTGTTAAGCAAAAAAAAACATTATTTCCGCCAGACGGATATATGCGGCTCATTCACGAGCGGGTAAGTGGTGGGGGTAGGCCCTATGCTGCCTCGCTACGCTACGACCCGAGCGCGTACAGTCACGATAAAAATGTACTGGGTTCGGGCGGCGCGCGTCTGCTAGGTCTGTCTGCCAGCTTCAGCGTCATATGGCTAAGGCCTCTCCCGCGATGTAATACCTAGCGGTCGTCCCGCGGGAGAACTTGTAAGGCCGCAGAGGAGCAGGGGTTTTTAGTCGGTGCAAGCCCGACACTCGGCAATTATTTGCTACGGTGCAGAGGCATTTTCCTACTAAACCCCTTTAAAAAAAGCACAGACACACAACTCTATTTTTTGAATAGGAAGCAAAGTTTTTATCTTCGAGTCTTTTTTCGCGTAACATAATACGTTGCTTTTGTCTGGATGTTTTCTAGTTTGTTTTCCTATTTCGGGAGTAGAATTTAAAATCCGGCAGCCTGAACACTGATCAGGCTGCTATTATATTGCGGTCAGAAATATCCGAGTAAGGCATATCTGGTCGGTGGGGGATGTCCACCGGATCAATGAACCTGTAAGTACGAGGGTAAAAAGGCTACTTTACTCCATCCTGATCAGAGTGCCTGTTTACTCCCGCGTCCATTGATCCAGGAGACATCCGGCACAAATAGAGCGTGCCATAACACGGTCTCCATGGAAGCTGTCTTCCGGCGGCTACAACCTATTCTACTTTGGCCCGATAAAGCAATACTAAAATGGCCCTACTAAGGCTCGGCCTAATAAAGCCCTTTTGAGGCTTGCCTGAATGGCGTTGAAGTTTGCATCGTTGCAATGCGACGAAAATGATTTTTTTTCATTTCCCAAATTTCCTTAGGTACATTAGAGCTACGAAAATCACGCAAACATTTTTTATGATTCTTATCTAGCCATCTACGAGAAATTTGCGAAATATGATTTTCGATAATACTGAAAATAAGAATTTGAAAAGAATCTTTCGTTGCGTTCCAACGATGGAAGCTTCAACCCCATCTTGCCTTACATCCGCCTCAGCAATCCACAAACGTACATAACTTGCTATATCTCACGTCCAAATTTTTGTTCGGTGGCCAATAATGTTTCAAGCGTTAACGTTTTCGAATGTTGCATAAAAAAAGGTGTTATGAACTGTGAGGAAAAAATAAACGTTGTGAAACTTTGATACGTGTAAGAAGATTCCGCTGTGTTTAAAAATATCAAATCACAGTTCCAAATGTGCCATCGTCGTGTGAATAAAGTATGTATAACCTCAAAATATATATGGGTGTTTATCACGTCATTAATGCGTAAATTTCAAATGTACATATATATTGTACAGGGTGCGCCAGAGAAACTTACTTATTTGAAAGGTCAATAAAAACAAAAGTACTTCAATTATTGTTTAAAATTTTTTTTTTATTTGAGAATACAATATCCCAATTTTTTTTCATGCAGTCTTGAAAATGACATCGGATAAATGGCGACCCCCATTGCGCATACACTGATGAAGTCGATTTTTGAAATTCGTATCCACTCTTTGCAGCATATCAATCGGTATGTTGGCAATGGCGTCGCGAATGTTGTTCTTGAGGTGTGCTATGGTCCGTGGTCGATCGACATAAACCAGAGATTTCAAATAACCCCATAAAAAGAAATCGCATGGAGTCAAATCTGGAGAGCGTGCCGGCCATTGGAGATCGCCTCTGAGAGAGATGAGGCGGTCGGGGAAATGTTGTCGCAACAAATTCATTGAGCCAATTTATAGGGATGAAATTGAAGGTCTTCATGGAAAATTCGTCGAACAGTGGTGCCAGAAATTCCCATAGCAGCTGCGTGTTTGCGAGCCGAACGCCGGGGAGAACGCACAACTGACTGCCTCACTCTTTCGACATTTTCCGGAGTTCTGATGATCCGTTGAAGTCCATTTCTGGGTTTAGCGACACTTCCACACTCCCGAAATGAGTTAACCCACGACAGAATCGAATTACGGCCAGGAACGAGTCTGTGAGGAGGAATTTCAAAGCGAGCGCGGAAGGCACGTTGCGTAGCAACAAGTGAGCGACCGTTAGAAAAGAAGCTCTCGACTGCGAAGGCCCGCTGCTCTCTAGACCAGAGCATGATGGCAACTGACTGGAGGGAGAAACAAACTTGGGAACTTCCCCCTCCAGATGCGCCCCCTCTCGCCCCTCTACCCGCCCAACTCACCGCGCGGGAATTTTTTCAAATAAGTAAGTTTCTTTGACGCACCCTGTATTAGGTGTTGGAATTAAATCGTACCGTTTTACAAGAGATGGCGCAGGTAGTACAGTATTTCTTTGTTACCGACAGTAATGTATTCATCGTGAAACAGCTATTATTGAATGTCATTTGCTGTACATAACCTCTTTTTGACGTAAATAACAACACTCTATAATTTATTGAATATGTCAACATTTGTGCCGAATAAAGTATTTTTGCAGGGAGTTTTACTTCATTACTTTAATATGAACAAAAGTGCTGCTGAAGCTAATCGTATTTTAGCGGAAGTGTATGGTGAACATGCTCTAGCTGAGCGAACGTTTCGGAACTGGTTTGCACGTTTTATCGGTGGTGATTTCGACTTGGTTGACAACATTTAAAGATAATGAGTTGGAGGCATTATTCAATAAAGACTCATCTCAAACACTTCAAGAATTGTCTACATCATTGGGAGTTGAAAAACCAGTTGGATGAGGATTCTCGACTCGATCCTCGTACAAACACATTGGAAAAATAAGTACGGTGACGAAATTTCTATTTTCGAACTTCGAGGCCATGATGCATACATTTGTATGGAGGGTACGGGCTCCAATATCCTATCGTCGACTTGGTACAACCAAAAAAATGCAACCAAGAAGAGGAAAGATTGCGAGTTGTCAAAGAAGCAGCTGTTATCGTTTTGGAAGACATACGATCATGCCGATACGATAGGGACACTTATCCGTCTTCTGATGATTTTATGAAAGACGATGATTCATCCGTTCCAAAGTCTCTTCGTTTGTTTTTGCATGAAGTGATAGAAAAGAAAAAAAAAGTTCACCAGAGAAGTTAGCCGCGAAATGTACCAGCATTGCACATGCAATTATCAGTGCAGTTAGACCGCATTCTTCCCTCTCACCTTTGCTACTGGGAGTTGGGGCGTTTCTGTATAGAAAATTCGCTTCGCGACATCTCGTCGACGTCTTGGCAGCGTTGGGATTTTGTTCTCTATATAAAGAAGTTCTGTTTTTTGAGTCGTCGTGTATTCAACGTCCGTAACCCGGACTTTAATGTGATTACGCTCGATGGAAAAGGCACGTTTCATGCAATGGGAGAAATCACTTGCATTACTCCTTTTGATGCCATGAGTCGAGATGAAGTGATTTCACGCGCGTCAGGAAAAATATCGGCAACGGAGTTGGGACATTTTGGACATTTGGCAATTGTCAACTACGAAAAAAGAAATACAAGTGAGAGTAATTCTGTTGTTGCGGCAGACATCAACGTTCTTCGTCCGATTGATAGAAAGATTCTGCCTATGATGTCTGATTTTATGTGGCTGTATGGCAAGTGGTCCATGGCTCCAAAGATTCCTGGTTGGAACGGTTTCATAGAAGAAGTCATAAGCGAAAAAAGTTTTGCGAAATCAAGAATCCTTTGTTGGCCCTTTATCGACGCACCACCGTCGGAATACGATACAATCTATACCGCTCTGCTGACAACCGTTGAAAAGTACAAGGCAACCAACCAGATTTCTTGCATCGTGACTTTTGATCTACCTTTATATATGAAAGCCTTCGAAATCATTTCTCGTGCCGAACCAACCTCTTCGGTGAAAAATATCATTCTTTGCCTTGGGGGTTTCCATTTATTGATGACATTTCTTGTCACGATAGGCTACATCATGGCAGGCAGCGGGTTGACAGCGCTCTTCGAAACTATTTACGCCGCTAATAGGATTGACAAAATCATGTCAGGCTACGGGTATTCGAAAGGTGTCAGAGGATACATATTGATTCATCAGTCAATAGCGAAGATAATTATGAATGGCATTGAATTTACTGAAGAAGAACGTGACGAAATGGATTTCGTGATAAATGATACCGAAAAATCTGCTGTTCTCTCTGCTCCAGGAAACATCATAATTAAAGCTGCTTACGAAAAATTTGATGAAGAATTGCTAAATATTGAGAAAAGGGGCCCGACTGCAAAGCTCTGGATCCAATATTTCCGCATGGTTACATTAGTACTTACAGTTAGTTACATTAGATACATTAGTAAAGCATTTTATAGAAGCTGAGCGGTCGGGGGCAATTGGACCCTGCACCTCGACACGATACAAAAAATGTTACTATATTTTCATGCTAGTGCTTATTTCCTTTATGCAAAAGCTGCTCACTTGTATTTACAATATATGGTGCAATTACCGAATAAAATGTCTGAAGTTGAATTCAAAAAATTTACCGAAAGTGTTTCCTTCACGACACGACGAACAAATAAATTTTGGTCTGGCATTATGTCAGACATGACGATCCAACAAACACTAATGCGGTCTATGAAAACGTCCGGAGGTCTTACGCAAGGTCGAGGAATTACTGACAGTACGCTCACCAGATGGACTTTGAGAATGGTCTACATGCAAAATATCTGCGAACAAATGGAAAACTTCTGCGGCGTATTTAGTGCTGCATCAGAACAACATGTTCACATGCGAAGCTCGCTAATAACTCGGGATAACAGTGACGTTGAAAAAGTCTGTAATTGGTTTGCTGAACACCCTCCGTTCATCGAGGGCACAAGCGTATGGTCACTCAGCACAGGAATTCTTGGTGATGCATCCATCAACTGCCATCAGTGTTTAGAAATTGGCACGGAGTTATTAAGTCAGATGGCTGGGAACGATTTGAATTCTTTCCACTTCAAGAGAAAGAACAAAGTTCTTCCTTTAGCAGTTATGTCCAGCAGTGTCAAAGTGTATTCAGCACCGATTGCTATTGATCCATTATTGCTTTTCCAAAGGATGTGCATTTAAAAAGAATCGTCAGATTTTTTCTGACATCCACGCTGACTGACACGCTGATTATCCAAACAGCTGTGGATTTTTCTTCGCATTACGAGACAGTCATCTTCGTAGGCGAGGACGTCGATCTGCTAATATTGCTGACCACATTAGCGCACAATAAAAAAAATCTATTTCCGCAAGCCCGGAAAAGGACGCACTCCAGAATCCCTATACAGCCCACGTTGTCTGAAGCCGGAGTATGGTGAAAACGTAAGAGAAAACATTCTATTTTTACATGCATTCAGCGGTTGTGACACAACGTCAGCTCCGTTTAAAATTGAAAAATACAAAGCTCTGACGACATTAAAGAACCACGAAGAATTGCTGACGGCTGTGGCATTGTTCAAAGATAGGAGCTCCTCCTATCTTTGAACAATGCCTCCTATCTTTGAAAAAAAAGCTCGCCAGCTTGAGCAGTCATGTTGGGATCGCTCCGATCCCAACATGACTGCTCAAGCTGGCGAGCGTTTTTTATTGCTTTGTATGGAGGTAATAAATCGGAACTGTCCATCGACTCTCTCCGATACAAGAACTTTGGTAAGTTAGCTCGGAATAGCAAGCTCAACTTAACAATTCTACCACCGACGCAGGATGCAGCATGTTACCATTCCTTCAGAGTATATCACCAAGTCCAAAGTTGGCTGGGATTTCACCATGACCCGGAAGAATAGGGCTGGAAGCGCGCTGCGAATCGCTCATCACCAATAAGAACGAAAAAAACTCCCGCGCCGCAGTTTGCTGCAAATAATATCTTGCAAATACAAGACAAATTGCGGACCTGCCTGCGGATGCCGAAAGAGTGGCTCGAAATGTTCCATAATGAGTTCAAATTGCAGTGGCCAAACATGCGATAACGCAATCCCTACAGTGGACGATAGCGACGAAGAGGATGTTCAAAATGAATCTTTCATAGATTCTTTTACTGTTCATGACTTGAACATGGAAGAAGAAAACTCGCAAACCATCGAAAATCGCCCTTCCTGTTCCAAACAAAGAAAATTGTTTAAAATCTATCATCGACGTTTAAGGGACAACACCACTGTGACGGCTTCAAAAAATCGATTTTTTGAAAACCATCTAGAAAAATCTAAAATACATTTAAGATTAAGATGCCGTTGGACCCAGGTCGAAAAAATAATTATTTTCGGAGATATTGAATATTTTGTGGAGCGGTGCAGCGCTCCGTGACGCTCGGGGTCCCGCGCAGCTGAGCGCCTCAGGGTCGGCAGGTATACCGGGATATATAAATTTGAGCAGAGACGATTTGCTGCAGCGTTGTTTGGGCGGCTTCACGCAAAACAACAACGAAAGCTACAACAAATCAGCTTTCGCAATAGCCCCCAAATGTCAGTCCGGGAGCAAAAAAATCGTCGATATTGCAGCTGATATCGCGGTATTATTATTCAATGATGGCCTGAGAAGCCTCATGAAAGTTTTGGAGACGTTGGGGATAACTATCGGCCCAAATTGTTTCAATTTTTGCGTTGAAACCGACACAGCGCGGATCGAGCTGGCGGAGCGCTCGCTCACAGACGCTGCAAAAGAGGCAAGAAGAGCCTCTACAAGTTCGAGAAAAGATGCTAGGGACAATAATTTGCTTCTTGAAGGCCAGCTATATGGTGCCGGCATCGCTGATTAAAGGTAAAAATTTTTTTTCCAATTTATCGCATAAATTAACAAACCTAAAACTTTGAACGCGTTTTTCTCAAAACCACTTTTTTGAGTGCGGCACGCAGCAGAACTCGAGCAATTTTTATCCGATCGAAATTTGGACTGCATCAATAAAACTAGATTATCTAAAGAAGTACATAGGATTTTTTCGATATCTCAATAATAAAAAAAGTTATACCCTATTTTCGACGAGAAATTTTGCTCGAAAATCGTCCTTTAATTTCAAAAGCGTGCCTATTTTTTAAAAATCAATATTTTTTCAAATCCCTATGTACTTCTCTTCAAAATATCATATTATTAACGAAAACACTCGGTATTTTTTTTCAGATCGACTTTGAAGAGAGTTCTGCTGCGTGCCGCGAACCACTGCAGAGGCAACAGTACCTGACGCGGGAGCTTCCCCAGCGTCACCATGGGGCGTGAAAAATTTGAATTTTTTTTTATGTATCTTCAATAAACAACGAACAAAACAAAAAAAAATTTCGAATATCTCTTTTTTTCCCACAAAAAAAAATTCTTGAAAAATGGCAAAAAAAACAGTCGGTCACAGTGGTGTTGTGCCTTAAAATTTGACAAGAACAATATTTTATTATTATGATGATGATGCGATCCTAATTTGTAAATCGCGACTCAAATCGCGCAAATGATAATGAATATGAATAAATGAATAAATTTTCATGTCTTTTTCAAACAATTCGTCAAAATGTTTTCATTGCGCAAACTTTCCTCCTATCGCTCATATCCCTCCTTTTCATGATAAATATTATTGTTACCGTCTCTATTATAAAATTCTTCGATTACACTTTTTTTGGCATGCTAGAGTAACGTATTACCACTAATCGCTATTTTTTTTTACCTGACGGCAACTTTCAATGCGCTAGAACTCAGCAACTATTGATTTTACAAAAAAAAGTTTTATACAAAAATTATAGAAAATTCAATGCTCTACAACTTTGATTATTACATTTTTTTCGTATTTCCAAAAATTATTGAGATATTTTCCAAAAACAAAAATTTGGTTTTTTTAATCGACTATATCTCGGCAAATATTAACAATGGAGACAAAAGTTTCGAATAAAAAGATGGGAAATTTTATGCTCTACAAAAAAGCTCCTTACGATTTTTAACGTAAAACTCACCGTTTCCGAGATATTTGCAAAAAGGCGTTTTCAAGCTGGCGGCTAACGCTCGCGGTTTCGGACGACACAAACTTGGTTTTATACTTAGCGGACACTCTGACATAATCCAATCGAAAAATCAGTTATCAGGATTTTTTGCGGAGCGAATGTCTAAAAATCCTGGACTATATACGCAATTCTTGATCGCAGCAGTATTTTACGAGATAAATTAGGTGTCAGATTACAATGGGACACCAGGTATATAAAGAGTGTCGCAACATGACCTGACATTTTTAATCGCACGCTATTTTTTTTGTGGCGAACATAAAGTACTAATCTTTGACAAGTGGCATCAGGAAGTATTGAGGTTTAGTCATGGAGAATTACACGATCGAGCAACGCATAGAAATTGTGAAAATTCACTAAAAAAATGGTAAAATTTTTGCAGAGACGGTTCGAAAAGTCCGCACATCTTTTGGTCTCCGTAGCGCACAATCTCGCACCACTGTGGTGAATTCAATCACAAAATTCGAGGTTAGTGGTTCAATTCTGACCGCGACAAGCAGTGGCCGTCCTGGTATTGGTCGGTCTGTGGGGTTTTCTGAAAGGAAAAGTGTATGCCAATGATTCACAGACTATTCCGGATCTCTAGGAAGCAATTAGACGCATCATTGACGAAATTAGTCCGCAAGTGTGCCAAAATGTTATTGAAAATTTCATCAAGAGAGGGAACGTTTGCAAACAAGGACGAGGCAGCCATTTATCGGATATTGTGTTCCACACATAACCTCCACGTTTTTACCTTAGATTGAAATTAAAATATTCGTACTTTTCAAATAAATAATACGTTTGATTAATAAATTAGAATATCAGGTCATTTTGAGACACCCTTTATATATATATCGTCACAAAACTTATTCATGCAGGCGCAAGGAACGGCAAATTCTGTATCTTCGTGAGCTTTTTTCCTTAACCGTGCACGCCAAGTTGTTAGTGTTGCACAGCATTTCCAGTGTACTTTTGTGGTACTTACGTTGTACTTTTAAATGATGGTGATACCAATATTTTTTTTATAACCGTAACATGGTTTTTTAAATACAAATGAAGCATTCCGAAAAATATTATTCCTAAGGTTTAACAATTTTGTTTACAACATTTCTAGTAAACTTGCTTAGCTATTTTATAAAAAGTTATTTTATTATTTTTGTACAAATAGAACAATTATAATATTAGGTGCGCAACTAAGTTCCCGCTGTTTTTCAAGACATGGCTCCACTAGTAAGTGCTGGTCGATTGTGACATAACCAAAACGCCATGAACCAAGCTTAGACATATGGTAAACAAACCGCTTTGACACATTAGTGATTTTGTTTTTGCGTTGTATACTTTTGGTTGTGTGAAAATGTCTGATTTTGTGCCAAATAATCGTCATTTGCGGGAAGTGTCGCTTTTCTTCTTTCATTCGAAGAAAACGGCGGCTGAAGCGTATCGAGAATTCCAAAAAGTTTACGGAGATGCTGCTCTAAGTGAAACAACGTGCCGTGATTGGTTCCGTCGCTTCAAAGACGGTGATTTCGATGTTGACGACCGTTCACATAAAGGAAGGCCAAAAACCTTCGAAGACGCTGAATTGGAGGCATTGCTCGATGAGGATCCGTGCCAAACGCAAAAAGAGCTTGCTTCAGCATTAGGAGTTACCCACCAAGCCATTTCGAAGCGATTGCATGCGTTGGGAATGATTCAAAAACAAGGAACTTGGGTTCCTTATGATTTGAAGCCGAGAGACGTTGAGCGTTGTTTTTTCGCCTGTGAACAACTGCTCCAGCGGCAAAAAAGGAAAGGTTTTCTTCATCGCATTGGTACGGGTGATGAAAAATGGATTCATTACAGCAACCCAAAGAGAACAAAATCATGGGGACTGACCGGCCATGCTTCTACGTCGTCGGCTCGGCCGAATATTCACGCTGCGAAGATTTTGCTGTGTATTTGGTGGGACCAGGGCGGTGTTATTTATTATGAGCTGTTGAAACCGAACGAAACCATCACTGGGGAACGGAATCGAACTGAATTGATGCGATTGAGCCGAGCACTGCGCGAAAAGCGGCCACAATACGAGCAGAGGCACAAAAAAGTGATTTCACAGCATGACAATGCTCGGCCTCACGTTGCCAAACCCGTTAAAACCTACTTAGAAACGCTCAAATGGGAAGTCCTATCCCACCCGCCTATTCCCCAGATATTGCGCCGTTCGATTATTACTTGTTCCGTTCAATGGCGCATGGTGTGGGTAATCAGCAGTTCCGCTCATATGAAGACATCTCAAAATGGCTTGATTCGTGGATAGCCTCAAAAGATGAACACTTCTACCGTGACGGTATTCGAGCTCTGCCAGAAAGATGGGAAAAAGTTGTCGCTAGCGGTGGGAAATATTTTTGAATGATTCATTTGTAACCATTTTTCACAATAAAGTGGCATTTTCATTTAAAAAAAAAACAGCGAAAGCTTAGTTGCACACCTAATAAAACCTTTGTAAAAATTAATTTTTTTTTTAGATAAGTAAGAATTATCAATATGATTAAACAAGCGATAATGTTTTCGGAGAGATTCTTTTATTACTTGGCGTTTTTTTTTTCATTTTATTTAAGAAATATATAAGACTTGAACGTGCAACGTTTGAGGCTTCATGGTCCAAAGGTACACGATCAAGAAATCCTTAAAAGCTCCGTGAAAGGTCTCGTGAAACGCTACAAGAAAGGTAATAAAAGATTTGGGTTCTCATTTTGATTTCGACCCAAAACTGACCTTCAACATTGGACCAACAGTCGAACTTAAGGCCTCAGGCCACTCTAGTGGCCGAACAAATTGTCTCTTTGAGGATTTTTTTTCAGAAAAACTACAAAATAAATCGAGATTACAAAAAAGGGTGCTTATCATACATATCAGTGACTGTATACAATAATTTTTGTTGAAGCGATTAATTTCAAAATGGCGGCTGTGCAGCATTTTTTAAGTTGGCCGGAAACATAACTCAGACAATTTTCAACCGATTCACTTGAAATGTTGAATATATCTTGAAAAATACATTGTCTATGGAAGTACGTGGGATTTTTTAAAATATTGCGGCCATTTTGAAATGAACCGCTTCAAAAAAATTATTGTATACAGTCACCGATATGTATGATAAACACCCTTTTTTGTAATCTCGATTTATTTTGTAGTTCTTCTGAAAAAAGCCTATTTTTTCGGCCTCTAGAGTGGCCTAGCCCCTTAGTCGCCTGATATTTGCCCCCCTCCAAACCGAACAACTTTTATTTGATACCATTTTCGTTATCTCGAGTATTTTTTGGGATGCGAGCACGAGTCGTGGCTCATATACCAGGTGGTCTAGATCGAGTGTCGGAAAACACTCGATGCGGGCAACCCTGCAGAGAGATGTGTGTTGCGGGATCTTAATGAAGGAGAGAGGGAGAAAGCAAGAAAGGGAAAAATAAGCTATATTTACATTTACCCTTACCACGCACGACTTCTGGATGTGCGAAGACATTCAGAGGAGTGTCTTACGCGATAGCGATAATGGTTTATTGACGTGACGATGCGACGAGGGTTAGGCGATCGTTCGGGCGATCTTCTCGTGGAGACTGCTTCGAGACCGGGTCTGCTCGTTCCTGGCGACGACGTCGACAATGAGAGCGACGACGACGAAGGAAAGAGCAGGAGCCTCGCCTCCGTCGTGACCTTGAAAGATTTGATAACAGAGTCGGGGAGGGGTGACAGGTCCCGTAGCGATCGCGAGCGCCGTCCAGGAGCAGAGAATTCAGCGCTGTTGGCGGACATCAGCAACCTCGCCAAGTCGTCAACGCGCCCGGCCGATTTTCTCGTATGTTTTTTTTAACCTTGTTCTCCCTCCTGTCTTTCTTTTAGCACCCCTTATCCTTCCGTAGCTCCGCCTACTTTAACCGCTTCACCAGCCGTCCCCCCACTCTCGTTTCCAGTTCTTCCCCTTTAGCTTCTCCCGCTCCGCCCCGTAATATTTTGCTCCGCCGCCACCCTCGGCTATCCCCACTCTTCGTTCACTCAGCGCCTTTTTCTTCTTCGCTTTCCCCGACTCTTTTTCGCTCTGCCTCCTTCGTCTCCTTCTCCTTTCCTTCCTCCACTTCCGAATGCTTTCGCTCCACCTTCTTTTACCCCCACTCGCACTTCACTCGAAAACTCTCCCCACTTGTCTTACACTGCAAATTATTGCTGTATTATCGCGACCACTTTTAACACCTTTCTTCAATTTTTTTTTCTTACGTCACTCACTGTAATCCTTGTAATGCGGTTCGATGTCCTGCCCGATTCTGCAACAGACATGAAGAACGAGAGTTTAGAATTTGTTGTTCCTGTTATCATTATTAAACTTTTTCCTCATTTTTTGTATACATTTCTATTCTAACTAAATAATAAAAAAAATCTCATAATTAATATCATAATTATAACTGATATTTATGGAACTTGGTGGGAAGGTTCAACAAATACGAACAAAGTTTATTCAATTTTATTCACCTTCGTGAATCGTGACTCCGAGTTGGTGACTCGAATCCCGATGAGGGAGAACAAATTAACCACAATTTCAAAGTGACCACTCTACGTTCCAGCGTAATTACCCTTTGTATGAGCTGTGCGTACACGTTGCTGATGTATACTTATCAGCTACGATAATAAACTTGAGAAAAGCGCAGACTCTGTCTGTATTTTTTTTTTGAGTCTTTTTCCTTATGGCATACGCTATCGCGCTTTTACCTTCCTCGACTCTGTCCACCGTATAACCCCTATCCGTTTTATACTCTTCCCTCGCCGCCTTATATTATCCCTACCCGTTAAACCTAACCTCCGTTGCGGCCACAGCCGACTTACGCTACACTATGCCGCATTCGCCGAGGGCACGGAGAAACTGTGGAAAACCCGTACCGGTATAGACAGCCCTGTATTCTTCTGATTCCATGGTGCACAGACTTCAATCTGAACTCCGTACACCACGGCCTCAGAAGAATCGGCCTTCCGCTCACTGGTCGATGCGCCAGCAGAGCACGGCTAAGCGGTCACCACTTCCTGTGTCAGCCGCGCGTAGCGCCGCTTAAGGGGAGGGTAGGGGTTTCGGCGTGAAAAAAATACTGTTTCGCGATTTTTTTTCATCTATACGGACAGAGTAAATTTATTGAAACCTTTTGTACATTGTTAAGTGTCATTTCAAGAACATTCCGTGAAATTTGTACGCGAAAATATCCACAATCGAGCCGGTGACAAAGCTTTTCCATGAACGCCTTTCGAAAAACACCATTTGCGGTGTTCACTGTATCTCAGCTAGAAATTATCTGAAATCAAGTACCATTAAAATTTAGTCAAAGTATCATCAAATCCTCCCTCCAACGGTCATTGGTAATTTTTTTTTTTTTTTCATTTCTAAATTTTTGGTGGTCATGTAAAGTGAAAAGTGCTGTTGTTCACGAAAAATTCCGCCATTTGGCGGTGGAAAACTCCCTCAATGTAAAAAAATCTCAAACTAACCGTTGGGGGGAGGTATTTTACATGTAGAAAGTGTGTACCAAGTTTGAAATAAATCGGTCATGTAGTTTTCAAATGTCAGTGAACACGGACTTCGAAAAAGTGGTTTCGAGAAAAACGCGTTTGAAGTTTTAGAAGCTAAAAAGTGATTTAAACATTTTTTTTCAACTTACACTGAATCATCGATTCCAGCTCCATAGAGTAGACTCCCGCAGCAGCTTCGATGTTGATGCGACAGTTATCCTCCAATCTTGCGTATTCGTGAGCGCTCGGCCCAACGCTGATGTTCATATCCGACAGAAAGGTGAGAAAAGCACCAGCACCTTCATTGAAAGTGCATGCAGCCACGTAGGATGCAAATTCAACGATTTGTTTACTGCCAGGCAATTTTTTCAGTGCAGTCCTCCAAATTAGCTGGTTTAGACTTTCGTTGGCATTTTGGGTAAAACCTCCAAGACACCTTTTAGGAAGTTCATCCTTGCTCAGGTCTTCGTAAATCGGTTTGATTGCTTGTAAGACATCTTCTGGAAGTGGAGTGTAATTGTGTTTAAATTTTCCACTCCTGTTGTGGCCAGAGCTTTTCGATAAGGACACCACGAGTCCTCGCCGCTCAGGCACTTATCGTGTTGAGGGTTATCGTCTGTCGACTGCTGGTGGTAGTACGTCCAGATGGCATTTTTTATTTTCTCTACCGAATGACAATTATGTCTTATTGCTGCTCCCTAGTATCGACTCAAATTATCGATGACTTTTCCGGTGAGTTTTCCTTTGCCGCCGAGTACTTTACTTCGCCGTTTTTTACCTGATTTTTTTCCTGTTTCCACGACTTTATCTTCAACTTTATCCTCAACAGTATTTTTTACCAGATCACGTAGACGTTTTCCCATCTTCTTTTGCACGTGACCTACACATTCTTTTTTTATTTATAGCGAAATTTTCACCATAAGGTTTCGCTTTCACTAAATTGCCATCAGTTTTGCTATCGCCGTCTCCGGCATAGTTGCTGATCTTTGCTCCATACTTTTCCTCTGAGCGGCGGAACATCTCGATTACTGCGCCTACTTCCATGTTACCTGATAGTCCGGTGTGAATGGCTTGACATTTATTATTATCAACGTGTTCTTCGTGCCAGTCTTCAGATTCAGTTGTATTCAATTTTTTGCCACAATTTGCAAGACTGACAATACAAACTACTTACGAAAATGTCAATAACTTTTCCAGTCCAATAACCAATCAATGAAGTGACGCCAAACAAGGAGCTAAAGCTTTGCTTCTGCCACGTGCCGTCGCCAGAAACGGTCAAAGTATCAGACTCCGAATTTGCCCTTGTTTTCTCTTTTTCTTCGTCTGCGGCGGAAAGGAGACATTTTTCAGCAGTCGCTTCGACGTAGGAGCAAATCGATTTCATAATATCCAAATAAGACGATGTGGTTAAAAAAATTATTTGCAATGTCCATTAGGCCGAAAAACTTATTGCAGCCTTCTAAACCCAAACCTAATGTACGCATTACGAAAACAAATCGAGTGTTGATTTCGTAGCGATGACCAATTTTCTCACTCGACGGTGTATAGCGTAGATCACAATTGGCACATTTTACCTGGATTTGAAAGTCAATACCTTCTTTTTTACAACTCTTGAACGCAACTGAACCATCGCACTAAGCACATTTCACTACCTTGCGATTGTTGAGAAAACAAGCAAAAAATCGACGATTCTATAATGACTTTCAACGTCTTCCGACACGCTCGCACTGGTATTCAACTTTATCTTTTTCGATGATGCACTCTTCGTATTAGCTTCATCCTTATTTTTTTTACATGGGTTAGGCCTTTTTTCGATCTGCACAAATAAGTTCTTGTATCTGTTCGGTCACCTCTCGAAACTTTAGACAATCTCGGCATTTTTAATCAGAAAATTTCTTGACAAAATTATAAAATCACTGAGAACAAGCGCTCGACCGAACGTACAACAACTAACTGACGCCCGTTTCTTTTTTGAAAATATTATACACCTATAATATATGTTGTAACGTTGCGTTCCATATAGAGACTATCCGAGAAAGGTGAGGTAAGCGGGCTGGCGTAGCTCAGTTGGTCAGAGCAGTCGACCGGCAATCGAAAGGTCCCGGGTTCGAATCCCGGCCCAGAAGCGCACCGCATTTTTTTCGGATAGTTCTCTCGAGTTTTTTCGGGGGATTATAAATGGCGCCCAACGTGGGGCCGCGGCCTCAGAATAATCAAGATAAATATCGAATTATCGTTGATTGCCACGGAAAAAGAATCCCCTCCTTGAGAAGAGTCTCATTGAGCTAGCCCCTCCCTTTCCCTTCCCCCTTCCGTCCCTCAGACAATCCCCGCGTCTGTAGTACCCCTCCCCCCTTCCGTCCCTCAGACAATCCCCGCGTCTGTAGTACCCGTTGCGTATTGAGTTATATTGAGTAGTTTGGGCAAAAATTTCGAGTCGACCCTCCAGAGCCGGATCGACTCTGGCAGGGGGGTTTGTAACGTTGCGTTACCATATAGAGGCTATCCGAGAAAGGTGAGGTAAGCGGGCTGGCGTAGCTCAGTTGGTCAGAGCAGTCGACCGGCAATCGAAAGGTCCCGGGTTCGAATCCCGGCCCAGAAGCGCACCGCATTTTTTTCGGATAGTTCTCTTGAGTTTTTTCGGGGGATTATAATGTATACGGCTTTTGTTACCTCTCTTTACTCAATAAAACCTTTTTGAAACAGAATAATGGGAAGGACGATCGCCAAGTGAATAAACTGCATACCTGCTCGTCAGCTGCGCGCTGCCTTTCCGACCGCCCGCAGCTGTCGGAGCTATAGTGTTAGAGGAGCAGGACTAAATAGTCAATAACTTCGAGAGTTTTGCTCTGATTGACTTGAAGTTTTGGGATTATATTCTTGAAATGTTTAACTATAAGAAAAGACAAAAAAATCGATTTTTCAAAAGTGCAAACCCCTAACTCCCCCCCCCCCCCCCCATAACAGTAGTGATCGCCCGAGCCTTACCCCGACCGTCCATTCGCTGGTGTCGGTTCGACTCTGTCTGTAACGCTTCAGCTGTTTCCCTGCTGGCTACGTTTTGTTTCGTTATCACGGACGCGTGATAGTCCCCAATGCTATGTCGCTATGAATGACATGTGTCAAGCTGCTCCTCAAATTTTCGGGCGAAGCCCGTCCCAACAGCCCTTGCCGCCCTAATAGCGTTGTGAGGGGTCGTGCAGCGACCCCCGATCAACCTCGTCGATAATAAATGTACAATGTACAGAAACATCCATACTGTAAATATATTCGTAAATATAAATGTATCATATACCGAGTATACCAGTGAAGTTTGCACAACAAAGTATCCGGAGATGCATTTTATGAAAAAAATGTTTCAAACGAAAGTTTCATAGTTTTAAGGAACAAAATGATGGTGTTGGCGATGTTTTTGGCGTAACGAAATGGCCAACTTTTGTCCGAAACTTTTTTCCGTTCCACTCCATTATTTCAAGATATTTTGAATATTAAACTAGATACTCAAGTCAAGGAAAGCAAAGTTTTATTGAAACTTACCTATTTTGTTGCAAAAAATGGAATCTAAACAAAAAACATTGGTTCTCAAACGAAACACTAAGTTGACCTTCAAATGACCTTGAAAGTTACCATTGGATGGAAAATAACCAACACTATCATTTTTCATCCTGAAAACTGTGAAACTTTTGTTGAAAACTTTTTTTCCCTAAAATGCATATCTCATGAGATCTTTTTTGTGCAAACTTGAATGGTCCACCCTGTATATCTATACACACATATATGCATGTTTTTTGCATGGGATTTTATCGAATTCATGACATATTTCGTTGTCATGTGGAATAGACAATATACAGTAATTTTTCATTATGCATTTTCATGAAAATTATGTGGAATATCGTATGAATCAAGCACAGCAGTGACAGAGAAGCGTTTGATGGCGATTTAGAGTACACCCCTCTTGCTGCAGTTACACCGCACAAGTACGCAACCGAGAAATTGAGCATTTTCGTGTATACCCGGTCTACGTCATGCGAGGATTTTAGGACTGCCAAAATCACTATGTATACAGGGTGATCCAGAATAGGTGTAACAGCGAAATATGCCGGGTTCGGCAGGTTACTCCGAAGATTTCTACCGTTTTCTTTTTTTCGCCCCGTCATCAAATGGGAAGCATTAGAAAATAGGTGTTCGATCTTCGAAAGGAACGCTCGAATCCCCCATGTTGGACGATCGGAAAGGATAGAAGAGTAGACGAAGGGCCACGTAGCTGTAGCCGACATCAGGAAGGTTCTGCGAAACCGCAGCGTTTGACAGATGCCAGCGCGTATGATCTCACGTTTGGCGAATCATTCGCTACGTTGCCTGTCAGCCTATTCGGTGCGAGACTCGTGACACACGATTTGACGTTTCACCTATCGTCTGCTATCGCTCGGCGTATTGCGTGCCAAAGTGTGAAGCCCGCCGCAATTGATGAAATTTACGAACTTTGCCGCGATAGTCTATTGAGAGCGCCTGTGCTTTTTGCTTTCTTAAGAAATAAAAATTAACAAAATCGAAGAATTATCAATGATTATCAAACTTCGATATACCGAGTGATTTTTCTTGCGTATTGAAAAAAAAATCAGTACGTTAATTTTTATTAACAAATTCTCAATAACTTGACGCTACATTTTCGAGAATTGAATGTTTTCGGCATTCCATTTCTCATTCGACCACTCCGTTTAGTATCATAGTCATAAGGAGAAGCTTTGCATTTCCTCATTAGGGGAGATGAAATCAGTCGGCTCCGGCAGACGAAAATCGATGTGACGTTTTTTGAGGATTGAAACAAGAAGAGAAGATCTGCACCGCCTGAGATACGATTCTTTACGTCTCGATACGGGTTGATTCCGGAAAGTGCGACTCTGTTTGCGGTTTCTCTTAAGGGGTAACACCACTCTAGCGGCAGAAAATAAGGCCTGACTTTGAAAATTTCGTTTGGGAATATGAAGAAAGGAATATAATTTCTTTTGAGAGGGTTTATTCAAGACATATTAAAGTATCCAAAAAATATTATTGTAATTTTTCAACAAAATGGCGGCCCAAACAACAGCCCATCTTGAAAAACGTGTTTTTGAAACCGGGAGGCCGGAATACTCGAACACCTTTGCATGGATCGATTTGAAATGTTGATAGTAGCGTCACAATTACATGCTCTATGGGAATACGTAGCCGTTTTTTGATTAAATGTAAACTTTTTTTTTATGAACAATTTACTGCTTATTTTGGGGCAAAAATCGATTTATTTCTTACAAAGTGCGCCATTTTTTCAAATTTTAATAAAAAAATCCGTACGTGGTCCCATAGAGAACGTAATTATGAAATAAGCCTGAAGTTTGCATCGTTGGATTCCAACGAAAATCTTTGAATTTTTAAAAAAATTTAATTAATTTTTTCCGGGTAGATGACTCCAGAATATCTGTACAGGCTATACAAAACGTTCAAAAAAATGTTATGGCCCAGAATCCACCCTTATACCCTCTATAAGGGTGGATTCTTATACCCTCTATAAGGGGTTAAAAGTGAAAAAAAATTTATCTCGGGTGATAATGACATTCCCAGTTTTTTATTTGCGGCATCAATTTTGGGCGTCTGCGAAAAGCCACAAAAAAAATTAGCTACGATTTCCAACTTCCGGAACCCACCCTTATAGGGGAGTAAAAGTCGAATGAAAATCGTATTTCCGCTGGTAAAGGATTTCTCAGTTTTTTATTTGCGCTTTTTGTTCCTAGTACCTAAAGAGACCCACAAAAAAATTGGGAACTATTTTCAATTTTCGGAACCCACCCTTATCAGGAGTGGGAGAGGGGGTGAAATTCGAATAAAAATTGTATTTCCGGCGATAAAGGGATTCCCAGTTTTTTGTATGCTCCGATCGATCCTAGTACCTAACGAAAGCCACAAAAAATTGGCAACGATTTCCAACTTCCGGAACCCACCCTTATGGGGGAGTGAAAGTCGAATGAAAATCGTATTTCCGGCGGTAAAGGAATTCCCAGTTTTTTTTAATTTGCGTCGATGGTTCCTCATACTTAACGAAAGCCACAAAAAAATTGGGAACGATTTTCAACTTCCGGAACCCACTCTCATGAGCGCATCATGCCTAAGGGACCGTCCATTAATCACGTGAGGCTCAAATAGGGGGGGGGGGATTTGGATGACATGACGATTGATCATGCTGGGGGGGGGATGTTGTGACTCATCACGTGTATTTTTTGTGCAAGGGGGGGGACTAGAAACCTCACCACATATCTCTATGGGGGAGGGGGGGGGGGGGTCAAAAAGTGGCATAAAAACCATACGTGATTAATGGACGACCCCTAATCGATAACCGTGCGAGGCTATACCATTATCGGGCTACTCATTTGCGAAAATTACTCGGCCCTTTTTCACAACGAAATTCGCAAGTAATTGTCTATGAAGAAACATGCACTTTTCCAGAACCGCGCCATATTGGAGTATAAAAACGTGGGGCGATTTCCCTCTCGCCCACGTCTTTTCTTAAGAGAGTGAAACTTCCATCGTTAGAGTGCGATGCGAATCAATTTTTTGGTTGGCTTATGGTTTTTGTGGAAATTTTGCCTATGAGAATCGTTTACGCATTTTTCAAGATGCTCATTTAGAAATCTACAATTTGAAAATGCAAAAAAAGATCATAGTAAAAATGAGACAATACAAATTCAAACTAAATCATTCTTTACGTTCGAGCAATCCAAACAAACTCCAACACCATCCTTTCTGTACGCGGGTCAATGAAGCGTTTTTTTCACGTCCGCGCGCTTTACTATTTTTGAGGTTGTACTGCTTTCTCACTCCCGCTTGAGCGTCTGCCTACATTTCAAATCCGCTCTCATCTAGCTACAGTGCCACGCTTGATTTTTGGCATCCCCGGCGGCACGGACACGGTACGTCTACGGGAATGGACCGTATTTCTTCGTGTGCAAGTAAATATGCCTCGCTTCAACGAGTTAGCGCTGCGTGCGAAGCCTTCCCTCACCGCTCTCAGCCAACAGACAAAGTCCCGTGATAAGTCCCGCCGAATAAATAATTTCCGGGATAAACTTCCGAAAAGCGGAATTCGAATTATGATCTGAAATTTGGCATACACCTTCCTTTTAATACTTTAAGAGATCCCCTAAAAGGATTGGTGGCGAGGCGCCATAGTTGTCGAGATGTCGATTTTAGAACGTCACTTTTTTTAACGCGCTCCTACTATATCTAGCTGGCGGGCTAAGCTCTGTCTATACCTATATATGTTTTCGCGGGCTCCGTTTTGTGCGAATGGTGCAGAGTCCGTGGAACACTGGTATGGGCGCAGAGCACCTCGGATGTGCGTGTGGAATGGTAGGGTGCGTGAAACACTAGTGTAGGCGAGGATCACCGCGGATCTACGTGCAATATTGAGATATAGTCCAGTCGAGATAGATCTAAAATTCGATTAACCTGGAATTAATTCCGGGCTTCGATTTTCTTTTTTTATACTTGGGGGGGGGGGGGGGGTGGTAGTGTAAATCTCGATTTTCGGGAAAATCCCCCTGGTGCGTTTGCCGCCATCTTGATTTAAAGAGGGATTTTTTGTTTTTCGAATAACTCGCTTATTTTCAACCTTTGAGTGAAAATGATCATATCAAAAGTTGTGGAAAATGTAATTCCCCACAAGTTTGGTGATTATAGTTTTTACCCTAGGATCGATATTTATAGAGTTACACTGCAAATAGGGGTAAAAAACGTTTTTTTTGTTAATTGTCTCGTTTATTATCAAGTTTATTGTAAAAATGGTAATAAATAATCACGTAGGCAATTTTATTTCCTTCAACTTTGGTTATTAGCATTTTTACTCTCGGATCAATATTTTAAGACTTATACTTAATTTAGGAGTGAATTTTTTTTTTATGTTTAGTTATTTCGTTTATTATCAAGTTTATCGTAAAAATGTTAATAAATAATCGGGTAGGAAATTTTATTTTCTTCAACTTTCGTTAGTACCATTTTTACCCTAGGATCAATATTTTAGGAGTTATAATTAAAATAGGGGTGTAATTTTTTCATTTTTTTCTTCAATTTATTATTGAATTTGTTATAAAAATAGTAATGGACAACCGTACGTAATTCAAATTTCTTCGACTTTGGCTGTGTTCTCTCGTCGCAAAGAGCCATTCCAGGAAGTAGAAACCTGTGGATTTTAACACCTGATTAGTTCTTTTAACTTGAAAGTTACGTCAAATTCGGTCAAGTTAATCAAAAGTTCGGATAATCGAAACGTAGGTTTTTTAGGACGAGATTATCAACAACACCTTTTTACATAAAAACAGTACATACATATATATTAAAATTTGACATAAATATTAACGTGGAAATATATATATGCGTGTATTTTAAACACCTGAAAAAAGTCTAATGCCTTTTTTAATATTTTAAAAATAAAATCGTCCATTTTTAAATTACGAACGGCTCTAACGCGTTTTTGAGCGGCTAAGTCTCGCAGCCGTTTGAGAAGGAGAAGTTGCGTTGGGTTGCTCATTGTTGCTCACGGTGGCAGCGAGCAACAATGTATCTTTCGCGTCAACGTTCGAATAATTGAGCGTTCGGATAAAGTAAGTCATCGTTCGGATAATTGAGGGTTGGGATGATCGAGGTTCGGATAATCGAGGTTCTACTGTATATTTTTTTTTCCCGCACCTTCATTACAACTCAAAATATTGATCGTAGGGTAAAAATGGTAATTAACAAAGTTGAAGCAAATAAAATTCGCTACCTGATTATCTATTACCATTTTTACCATAAACTTGATAATAAACGAAATAACTGAACCAAAATAAAAAGTTCACCCCTAAATTAAGTATAAGTCCGAAAATATTGATCCTAGGGTAAAAATGCTTATAACCAAAATTGAAGGAAATAAAATTCCCTACCTGACTATTTATGACCATTTTGACGATAAACTTGATAATAAACGAAATAACTGAATATAAATAAAAAGTTCACCCCTAAATTAAGTATAAGTCCAAAAATATTGATCCTAGGGTAAAAATAGCACTGACCAAAGTTAAAGGAAATAAAATTTCCTACCCGATTACTTCTTACCATTTTTACGATAAACTTGATAATAAACGAAATAACTGAACATAAAAAAAAGTTCACCCCTAAATTAAGTATAAGTCCGAAAATATTGATCCGAGGGTAAAAATGCTAATAACCAAAGTTGGAGGAAATAAAATTTCCTATGTGATTATTTGTTACCATTTTTACAATGAACTTGATAATAAACGAGATAAGTTTAAAAAAACGTTCTCTTACCCCTTTTAGCAGTCTAACTCTATAAATATCGATCCTAGGGTAAAAACTATAATTACCAAACTTGTGGGGAATTACATTTCCCACAACTTTGAATGCATTCATTTTCACTCTAAGGTTGAAAATATGCGACTTATTGGAAAAACAAAAAAAATCCCTCTTTAAATCAAGATGGCGGCAAACGCACCAGGGGGATTTTCCCGAAAATCGAGATTTACACTACCAACCACCCCCCCCCCCCCTAAGTATAAAAAAAGAAAATCGAAGCCCGGAATTAATTCCAGGTGAAATCCTATTTCGACTGGACTAATAGACACAGAGCGTCGTAGATTCATTTTTTGTTTGTTATTCCACAGGTCATTTTTTTGCAGGTGTAATAGATTTTTGGGGTTCATTTATTAACTTTACATCGTTTTGGGATTTTATATATTTTTTGCTTCTCTAGTGGCTGATTTTTCTTTGTATTTGCCTGCTTCTACTTTTTGGAATTTTGCATGGTTTTTAACATTTTTTGGATATTGTAGTTTTCAATTTTTTTTCAATTATATTTTACGTGGTACATCATTATAATGCTTGGTGACCGGGCGCTGCAGCGATGGAAAAAGGGTTTCTACCGTTTAGATAGTAATATAGACATAATAGGAGCGCGGTAAAAAAAACAACGTTCAAAAATCGATATCTCGAAAAATTTGGCGCGTCGCCAAAAATCCTTTTAGGGGATCTCTTTAAATATTAAAAGGAAGGTGTATACCAAATTTCAGAACGAAATTCGGCTTCCGCTTTTCGTATGTTTAGCTAAACACATTATCAAACAGGAGTCAGATGGACTTAGCCTTACAATGATTTTTTCCGTAATTTCCGGTTGTGAACAACGGTGAGTTCCGTGAATCTAATAGCATTGCGAACTTCAATTGAGATCTCTCCCGAAGGATCCCCTCAAAAGCCTTTCGAGGCGCCACCGAAATATCAACCGATACGACTCGGAGAAGATTGAATATGTACAAATCGGCCGTTTGCCGCACGCATTGCCTCTTGGTCGGTACGACACTTCGCTTCAAATCGCATAGTATAGGAAGCGCGTATTACTATACTCGGGTCTCTTCCCATGTGCGGCCGATGGTGCGTTCTCATTGCCACCCGCGCGCGCTGTGCTACGTTTTGTAAGGCGACTATTCTCCTCTCGCCTGCGCGTATGTTTACATTTTCTATTCATTCGTTTCTGTTTCAAAGCAGTGCTGGATGGAATGGCTTCGGGTGTCTTCGGCTACCTTCGACATTTGCGACCGTGTGAAAGTATATGCATGCGATTCACCGAGTTCCTTCACGTTCGACTATGGGTATCCCACTATTACTGGCCGGCGCATTACTTTGCGCCTAACCTCACCACTTTTATCCCGCAAAACTTTCATCTAAGTTGGGAATATATTTAGCGCCGCCTAATTTTTTCAAATCGAAGAAAATGACTTCTTTACAGGAATGAGCCTCTTATTGATCACTTTTGTATGCGTTAATGATTGCACATTTTTTATATCTTAAAATTATTCGAAAACGTTGGTAAAGGATATTCTTTAGGAAACGATCTTTTTCATAACATTGAAGTTTCCATCGTTGGTATGAAACGATTTTTTTTGTTTCTTTTCTTTTTGTCATTATAGAAAGAGGTTTGGGTTGTTACCCAAATGGGAAGTTGTTACCCAAAATTGGAAGTTTTAAATATTTTTTTACAATAATTCAATTTTATACTTTCCAAATTTCAGTTATGCAGGCATATTAAGAAATGTTGAAAGTATATCCCTGATTTTTTAAAATAAACACCGACTGTAGGGTTGCTAATGGCAGGTGGATGAAGTACTACCCGGGTCAAATTGTCCCACAGTGTCAAAATTGTGGCAAAGTATAAATTTGTCAAAGAAGGGATAATCGCTTGCGTACGTATCCGACAGCCATGGCGGCTGAGAGCGGTGGGGGTAGGCTTGCGTCAGACTCGCGCTTGAATGTAGCTCAAAAGTCGTCTAGGGCAAATGGGCAAATGCTTGATCGCTAATGAGACAGTAGTACAATCTTAAGAATACTTAAGCGTTCGGGTGTACCGAAAGTCGCACTATTAATATACGCATGAGAATGATGGTGTTGAAGTTTGGGTCCTTGGATTGTAAAGAAAGTTTTTTTATATTCCATTTCCTCAGTTTTATTGGCATAAAAATCTAATGTCATTAGTAGAGTCATATGATGGAGATTCGTAATAATCGTATTCCGCATTTCGCTTCTGCTCACGGACGGATCGGGGGGTACAAAGGATGCAAAATTCGTGACTCCGGCGCCAATTATATAATATTTTCTGCGTTATGAATTGTAGACCTTGCAGTAAACCCTTGCGCCGTGCTCATTAAGGTAGTACGAGCGCGCAATCCTGATTTCTATAGATTTTGTTCAAATTTTAACCAGACATTGTTCATATCATTATGCATGTTTGAATTAAATTTCAGAACAGTCGACTTTATAAATTGGAAGATAATGGGTTTTAAAATTGCAACTTTTAACACTGCAGGGTCTGCATTGAAATTTAGACAGAATAATTTTCCGTAAATAATATTGTCCCATATAATAAGAAGACATATGGCAACACCGCAGAACAGTATTGTTCCATATTTCGAGAAAAAAATAATTATTGTGTTCCTAAAGTTAAAAATTTTGTCATAAAAAAATATTTGCATTGTAAATATTAATACTTTATATTGTTTATGTTATCTTCATTAACAAATAAAAGGGTTGGTTCATTCATAACTAATTAAAAACTTTGTTCGATTAAAAATTACTTCCAAATCAAAACTTGTGTTGGAGTATTATTTTAAATATGCCGCGCAAAGTCACGTCATTGGATACGTGAAACGATGCGGGGTTGCCATATGTCTTCTTATTATAGGGGACAAATCTTTTTTACGGAAAATTATTCTGTCTTTTTACGGAAAATTTCAATGCAGACCCTGCAGTGTTAAAAGTTGCAATTTTAAAACCCATTATCTCCCAATCTAAATAGCCGACTGTTCTGAAATTTCACTCAATCATGCATAATGATATGAACAATGTCTGGTTAAAATTTCAACAAAATCTACAGAAATCAAGCTTGCGCACTCGTACTACCTTAAGAGGGAATGGTATCTCATCGCGGTCGGTATGGCAGATCGCGATAGTAGATACGCACCGATTTCCGAAACGGCTCTTCAGAATCTCATGAAATTTGACCAGATAATGTCAAATTGATAAACGAACGGCTGCCTTCTCATTAGACTTCTTGAATCGAAGAAAAAGAAAGTAGATTGTATTACCATGCTGAACTCGCGATGGAAATGATGAAAAATAAAAAGTTTGGCAACAGCCACGACTTGGAAAGAGGAAGAGCCGTGTAGCCACGTTGATAACACGTATTTTGGCACCTCAATCATTTCATTCCTCCGCATATTTCAGGAAATCCGTGGAAAGTCGTAAATAGTTGGTAATTGTTGACGATTCCGATGAAATCTCGCTCGACATTTGGGAACTGAGTTCCCGTGAATTCCGCCGAGGCCCCCATGGCCAATTGGCATGCACCGAGAATTTGATAGTTCAAATATGGCGATGTACGAACTCGCTCAAAAATCTAATTGTTGCTTTTCGAAGCAGCAAAGTGTTAAAAACAAGTTTTGTGATGTATTACGGGCGACGATATTACAAAAAAAATTTGTATCATGCCATTTACCGGGTGAACTGCGAGCGACGTGGAGGCATGTACTCATTTTTCTCTCTCTGTTTTTCGGAGAATTATTTCGTGGAATTGTCTACATCTATTTGTTCTTCCCGTCTTTTTATTTATTCTCTTTATTTACGTTTTTTTTTACCGATAGTTTTACTCGCGATAAAGTATGTGCGAAATCTCACAAATGAATGTGAGGTTAACATATACTTTCTCCAGAGTACTGCAAGAGAGAAAACTTTGAGCAATAAATTATAACTTTTTTCAGATTCTGTATGTCATTTGTGTTCATGCCATCGAACCTAATGATGATGATAGACAGGAAAAGAAGTGCATTCCATTGGCGAAGGACTGCGGAGGAACATGGAAGAACCACCGACGCTGTCATTTGGAGTTACGTCGAAGCTCAGGGCAACAAATCTCATAAGGTAAAGAATGTTGCAGTAATTCAAGGTAAGTAAAAACGTGTTATAGTACAAAAAAAGCCTGCAATGGCCCTGTGCATATGCACATAAGCATAGCTCTTGCAGCAAAGTAAAATTTGCTGCAAGAGACCATGCATTCTCTCTGCGAAGCACAGTATCATGCACAATACAATGTACTTGTGCTCCGCAGCAGAATCTTCACAGGCCCATTGCATAAGGTTTGGTTTGTACAAAGCAACGGAGGCAATATCATCGCAGCGACACTTATATCGCTTTGTCTTGCAAAGATTTTCCTTCCGATGCGGTATGCCTGCTATGGTCTTTCACAAAGATGTACGAGCGAAAATCTTATTGTAAAGCCCAAGTAAATGGCATAATGCATGAAACTGTTACGTGTATTCGTGCGCTATGCAATGTACTTGTGCTTCGCAGCAAGATATTTACAGAAATAGCGCAGAGAACGCTATGGTTCGCAAAGAGACACGTCTTCGCAAGCATCTTTGTGCTGGAGTGTCACAGGCATATTGCATCGATAAAAAAATCTTCACAGGTACGAAGGGCTACAGATGAGCTTGCAATGATATTGTATCCGTTGCTCTTTGCGAACCACAGTTTCCTGTCCAATATGCTTGCGAAGACCTTCCACAAAGATGCTCCGGAAGATCTTGCTGCGAACCCCATGTACATGGTATAACGCATGAAACTGTTATGTGTGTTCGTGCACTATGCAATGTACTTGTGCTTTGCAGCAAGATATTTACAGGAATAGCACACAGAACGCTATGCTTCGCAAATGACACAACGTCTCCGCAAGCATCTTTGTGCTGGATTGTCGCAGGCATATTGCATCGAAAAGAAAATCTTTGCAGGCACATAGGGCTGCGAATGAGCTTGCAATGATATTTGCTCCGTTGCTCTTTGCGGACCACGGTTTCCTGTCCAATATGGTTGCAAAGATCTTCCACAAAGATGCTCTGGAAGATCTTGCTGCAAAGCCCATGTACATGGCGTAACGCATGAAAATGTGACTTGTTTGCATGCGCTATGTATTGTACTTGTGCTTCGCAGTAAGATTTTCACAGGCATACCGCAGAGTTTGCAAAGAGACAGAAGACCTTCGCAGGCATCTTTGTGCTCGATTGTCACAGGCATATTGCATCGAATAGAAAATCTTCGCAGGCACGAAGGGATAGAAATGAGCTTCAAATGATATTGCATCAATGGCTCTTTGCGAACCACAGTTTTCTGTCTATAGTGCTTGCGAAGATGCATTTATGACCGCTCGGTTGTCGCGCAAGTATGCCTTCCGTTTAAAGTACGTATTCTTATTATTTTTATTTCCATCACTTAGTTCACTATTTCAAAATATTCTTTTCGCATCAATATTTTCTGTACATATCGCGTGAAAAATAATAATATAAATATAAGAAATATAATCAAGCGGGCGGAAGGGTCAGAAAATGAGAAGAAAAGTATTAATATAAAGGCAAAATATGCGAACAAGAAAAAAGTGGGAAACATGTAGAACGCGAATGAAACTCAAAAAGCAAATAAGAGAAAACAAAAGACCTGGCGGGAAGTAAAAGAATGTACTATGGATTCAATAAACGACAGAGAATACGAAGTATTAAAGGAATGAAAGGCAAAAGAAGATAGAAGTGCGTAAAAGGTCAAAAGCAAGCGCGCGTAAATAAAAAAGAAAAACTCGTGCAAACTGAATAGGGTTAGGGGGCGGCGGGGGGTGCAAAAAGTCAAAAGCAAGAACGGGTAAATGAAAATTACAAAGTATTGCTAAAATAGGAAAAACATGAAAAATCTACAAAAGGAAGAAGACCAGTTTGCTGAAAATGCTTCGATTTTTTGAGTTTATTTCGAGACATGACCCAAATAAAATATTTTATCGGCAGAATATTTGCATGCAATATCCACACAAATATTCTAAAATGTTCATATAGATATTCCGCCGATAAAATATTTCATTTGGTCCGATAAAATAATACATTGTGCCCATAAAATATTTAATTTGGGCCACGTTTCGAAATAAGCTTAAACAAATGGAGCATTTCCAGCCCTAAAATCTATAGTTTTCAAAGAATTTATGCAACTGGCCTTTTTTGTACATTTTTCATCTTGCAGAAAAAAAGCTTGCTTTCGACTTTTTACGCATTTTTCTCTTTCTTTCTTTCATTCCTTTCATACTCTGTGTTCTCTGTCGTTCATCCATTTCTTCGCACATTGTTTTATTTTCTGCTATGTTTATTGTTTCCTTATATTAGCTTTTGGGCTTTATTATATTTTTACTTGGATTCCACTTTTTCGTGCTCGAATATTTTCCCTTTATATCGATCTGTTTCCCATTGTCTGACACTTTCGCCTACTCTGTTATATTGTTATTTTTATATTATTATTTTTGGTGCGTTCTTCTATTGATTACATATTTTATTGGCAGAATGTTTGTATGAAATATTCATTCTGAAATATTCATTTTGAAATATTCACACAAATATTCCGAAAAAAAACATAAAAAATTAAAGCAATTCCAGCCTTCAAAATTTCGAGATTGTTATCTTTCTTTTATTTTATGCAATAGTTTTTCATTTTTCTTCATGCGCGCTTGCTTTTCACTTTTTACGCACTACTATCTTCTTTTTCTCTTTCATTCCGTTCATACTTCGTACTTTCTGTCGTTAATCCATTCTATGCCATGTTCTTTTATTTTTTGCTGTGTTTATTGTTTCTTGTTATTTGCTTTTCGGGTTTTATTAGCTTTCTACTCCTTGCCCATTTTTTTTGCTCGCATATTTTACCTTTATATCGATACTTTTTTGCCATTGCCTGACACCCCCGCCCCCCTGTTATATTCGTTATTTTTATTGTTATTATTATTGGCGGGATTTTCTATTAATTTGCTTTTAAAATGTAGTAGCAGCGATTTATGCTGAGATAATATCTATCGGATTTCTAAACATTAACCTCCCCTGTAGGAAAATGATTTTTCTTAAAGCACAATGTAACAGAACATTATTTTATTTTCACACATATACCCTTTCGGGCTTTTGCATTCGCTTATCTCAACTTTCAAAATTCTAATAAAATATAAACGAAATCGGGGCTACATTCCGCCTTCTCCTTCTCCCCCTATCGTCGCAGTTTTTCTTGTCGCTATCCTGTCGAACTGCCTTACTATTTCACAGATTTCCTCTGTTTTTTCTTCTTTTTACAGCCTTCAGCCATCTTTTTGTGTGGTTGTTTTGATATTCGGTCCATTATCTGAATTTCTTCAGCGTAGCCTCTTCCATTTGTCCTTTCAACTTCTCGCACCCCCCTATATGTGCCAGGCTGTCCTTTCCTCTGGTGCACACTGTACATCATGTGTTTCTTAATTCCTTGCCCGCTTCCCTCTCCACACTCAAGAATTTAATCTATACCCAACTTTCGTTAATTTCTCCCCTCATCTTCCTGTTTGCCTAGTATTCCTCCATCCCCACTTCTTTCTTTATGTCTTTAAGGGATATGCATAAACTTGGAATTTCAAAAAATCTATTTTTGGTTTATTTTGTTTTCTTATTAGATAGAGTCTTGACTTTGATTTGGTTCAAAGATTTTGCAAAAATTCCAAAAATTGCCCGAGTTATGACGATTTTAGTGAAGCAGGTCAGAACGTCCCGTTGCGTTACGGCTCTAGCGCTGCGCGGTGCATTGTATGTGGTTTCTAAGGGCATTGGTGGCATGCGGTTTCTAAGGGCATTGGACTTCGTCCAATCCAGCTGTTTGATTGTTGTACGGTGCAGGAATTGCAGATTGAAGGTACGAAAAATCATTGCGATTTTATCGCACGTAAGTAGTCCATACACCAAGGCATTTTCTTACGGTTCAATTTTTCAAATAACGATTGGGATGAAAGAGTGCATTTCATAGGTAGACATTTTAAATAAAAGGTGTTCAATTTTGTTACTATACTAATAGAGCTATTAGTAAAGGGGATATGAGCGACGAAAATTAATCACATTACCTCTCACTCAACGTTTCGTCCCTTTCACTCATCGTTCAGACTTTTCCATAAAAACGTTCCTTGCTCATATCTCCATTACCAATGGAGGTAGCGAAAAAAAATGAGACATCTTTTATTGTCAATCCAAAAAGAAACATCTTTAATTTCACACTTTTTTCTACTAAATGCACTTTTCGTCACAATCATCATTATAACGATTGAATTGTTTATAACGAGAAAAAAACGATGCTAGAACAAAATAAATGTCCTATTCGTATTGCCCGTACCCGAAACCATAAAGGACCATCGAAGATATTGAGCAGACCTAAACATTTATACGCAAATGGTATACGGAAAAAGTGGATTTAGGACGTTTTCTTCGCTTGCGTTTAATTCGAAAGTATACTTTGCAATATGGCGCATATCATATCTCAGATTCTAATCGTTCGAATTACTTTTAATTTGGATTAGACATATTTTATAACATATTCAATCGACTGACCGGATAAACGTTTAAAGTCGTCATTTTTTTGTCGAAAATCGACCTTTTCTTTAAAAACAGTGGTATTTATGCAATTTTTTAAATTTCGAAGATGTATCCGGTGGGTCTGTAGCTTTACCATTGTACTAAAAGTATATTTTTCCATTTTTGACTTTAGATGAATCCACTTACCGGAATCATGTACGCGACGGAGCAGTGCGGAGGCTACAGCCTTGAGATTAAATAACAATGATTATGTTGTTTATATTTGAGGTATTCCGAAGGTTTTCGAACGGCCTAAAAGCCTGACCTTCTTCAATCTTTTTTTTTAAATTGGTGATGTTTTTGTATCATATATTTTGAGTACGTAGCATTTTTTTCAGATTTTTATCGGGTCGCTAAATCGGCTAACTCGGAGATAAGATTTTACATGTGATAAAATTTCAAATGATCGTATCGTAGTGATCTTCTCGTCGTACGAAAAAATGTCCTCTACAAAAAACGATGCGTTCTTGTATGAACTATTTAAAAAAAAATTCAACATTTTCCAAGTACTACAAGAGTAAAAAAAAATCTTTCATTTTTTAATTTTTTAACCCCAATCACTAGGTTGATCCTGCTGAAATTTACACTGAATTTTCTTTTATTAGTGTAAAATAACATGTATACGTTTCATTCTTGGCTGGGCTTGCGTTCAGTTAATATCGTCGTCTTAAATTTAAGGGGAAACTGTTTTTGTTGAATAACTCAGTGATTTACAATTTTTTAGTAGAAAAGGAAATGACTAAACTTATAGGAAATCGACTGCTTTAAAACTTTGGTCATTGCAGTTTTTTCTCTACTATCGATATTTTTCGAATTAAACCTGGAAAAGCGGCTATTGCATTATCTCGTTCATTTTGAACTTTAGGTCATAAACGAACATAAACAAACTTGTAGAGAATGAAATTCTCTACAATTTTGGTCTCTACCGTTTTTTCCTAGAGTCAATATGTAACAGCGTATGCCAACGGTAAAAAAACGAGAAGCGTGAAAATGTTATTTCGCGAATCATTCGCTCTTTTCTTTTATCGTTGGCGTACGACCTTAAATATTGATTCCAGGAAAAAAAAAAGGTGGGAACAAAAATTGTCCCAAATTTCATTATATAAAAATTTGTTCATGTTCGTTTATGCCCTAAAGTAAAAAATAAACGAGATAATGCAACAGCCGCTTTTTTCAGGTTTAATTCGAAAAATATCGATGGGAGAGAAAAAAGTGTGATGACCAAAGTTGTAAAGCGCTCGATTTCCTACAAGTTTAGTCATGACTATTTTTACTTAAAAATTGTAAATCGCCGAGTTATTCAACAATAATGATTTTCCATTAAATTTAAGACGATATTAACTGACCTGTGTGAAGTTGGCAACTGACTTTACAGAAAGTAATTTTTTTTGCATTCGTTTGTACTCGGTTTGTACCCGTTTGTACCGCCTTAAATTTCGTTTGTACCTTAAGGGGGAAAAAGTACGAGGGTATGGAAAAATGGACCGCAACCCATTTAAAGCTAAACAATTTTAATAAACGCGATTGAAAAGAGAATCGTTTGTACCCGTTTGAACCGTTGAACATTTTTTTTTGAATTTTTTTTTCAAATTTTTTTGTGGAAAAAATTTTCGATTTTTTTTTAATTTTGGTTCGTACCGTCAAGTATATCGTTTGTACCACCTAGCAATTGTTTCTACTCATTCGTATCGATGAGTATCGTTTCTACCACCGTGTCATCGTTTGTACTCCCTCGTACTAACGAGTATATCGTTTCTACCGCGGAGCGTAAGTTTCGTAGAGTAAGTAAGTAAGTAAATCTAAGAAACTAAATCTAAGTAAGCGTAGATGGGTACAAACGATGAATCGTCAGTACAAATGATATGCTCGTCGATACGAGCGGGTACAAACGATTGCTCGATAGTACAGACGGGTACAAACGATTTCTCGGTGGTACAAAAGATGTACTCGTCAGTACGAGGGGGTACAAACGATCGCTTGATATTACAGACGGGTACAAACGTTTTCTCGTTGGTATAAACGATATACTCGTCGATACGAACTGGTACAAACGATTGCTCGATAGTACAGACGGGTACAAACGTTTTCTCGGTGGTACAAAAGAAATACTCGTCGGTACGAGGGGGTACAAACGATTGCTTGATATTACAGACGGGTACAAACGTTTTCTCGTTGGTACAAACGATATACTCGTCAGTACGAATGGTTACAAACGATTGCTCGGTGGTACAAACGATATACTCGTCAGTACGAGGGGGTACAAACAATCGCTTGATATTACAGACGGGTACAAATGATTGCTCGATAGTACAGACTGGTACAAATGTTTTCTCGGTGGTACAAACGATTGCTTGATATTACAGACGGGTACAAACGATTGCTCGATAGTACAGACGGGTACAAACGTTTTCTCGTTGGTACAAACGATATACTCGTCGATACGAACGGGTACAAATGACTGCTCGATAGTACAGACGGGTACAAACGATTTATCGGTGGTACAAACGATATACTCGTCAATACGAGGGGGTACAAACGATGGCTTGATATTACAGACGGGTACAAACGACTGCTCGATAGTACAGGCGAGTACGAACGTTTTCTCCGTGGTACAAACGATATACTCGTTGATACGAACGGGTACAAACGATTGCTCGATAGTACAAATGGGTACAAACGTTTGCTCGGTAGTACAAACGATTGCTTGATATTACAGACGGGTACAAACGATTGCTCGATAGTACAGACGGGTACAAAAGTTTTCTCGTTGGTAGAAACGATATACTCGTCGATACGAACGGGTACAAATGATTGCTCAATAGTACAGACGGGTACAAACGATTTATCGGTGGTACAAACGATATACTCGTCAGTACGAAGGGGTACAAACGATCGCTTGATATTACAGACGGGTACAAACGATTGCTCGATAGTACAGACGGGTACAAACGTTTTCTCGGTGGTACAAACGATATACTCGTCAGTAAGAGGGGGTATAAACGATTGCTTGATATTACAGACGGGTACAAACGATTGCTCGATAGTTCAGACGGGTACAAACGTTTTCTCGTTGGCACAAACGATATACTCGTCAATACGAATGGGTACAAACGATTGCTCGATACTACAGACGGGTACAAACGTTTTCTCGTTGGTACAAACGATATACTTGCCGATACGAACGGGTACATATGATTGCTCGATAGTACAGACGGGTATAAACGTTTTCTCGGTGGTACAAACGATATACTCGTCAGTACGAACGGGTGCAAACGATTGCTCGATAGTACAGACGGGTACAAACGTTTTCTCGGTGGTACAAACGATATACTCGTCGATAAGAACTGGTACAAACGATTGCTCGATAGTACAGACGGGTACAAACGTTTTCCCGGTGGTACAAACGATATATTCATCGATAAAAACTGGTACAAACGATTGCTCGATAGTACAGACGAGTACAAACGATTGCTCGATAGTACAGACGGGTACAAACGTTTTCTCGGTGGTACAAACGATATACTCGCCGATACGAACGGGTACAAACGATTGCTCGATAGTACAGACGGGTACAAACGATTTCTCGGTGATACAAACGATATACTTGTCGATACGAACAGGTACAAACGATTGCTCGACAGTACAGACGGGTACAAACGTTTTCTCGGTGGTACAAACTATATACTCGTTGATAACAACGGGTACAAACGTTTTCTCGGTGGTGCAAACGATATATTCGTCGATACCAACGGATACAAACGATTTCTCGGTGGTACAAACGATATACTCGTCAGCACGAATGGGTACAAACGATTACACGGTGGTAGAAAGATATACTCATCGACACGAATGAGTAGAAACAATTGCTAGGTGGTACAAACGATATACTTGTCGGTACGAACGGAAATAAAAAAAAAAAAATTTCCAAAAAAATTTGAAAAAAAATTAAAAAAAAAAAAAATTTCGACGTTACAAGCGGGTACAAACGATTCTCTTTTCAATCGCGTTTATTAAGATTGTTTGGCTCTAAATGGGTTGCGGTCCATTTTTCCATACCCTCGTACTTTTTCCCCCTTAAGGTACAAACGTGTACAAACCGAGTACAAACGAATGCAAAAAAAAAATTACTTTCTGTAAAGTCAGTTGCCAAGTTCACACAGGTTATTAACTGAACGCAAGCCCAGCCCAGAATGAAACTTACACATGTTGTTTTACACTAATAAAAGAAAATTCAGTGTAAATTTCAGGAAGATCAACCTAGTGTTTGGGGTAAAAGAAATAAAAAATGAAGGATTTTTCTTTTTTTTAGAGTGTAGTAATTGATAAAATTCGAATTTTTTTTTCAAAATAGTTCATAGAAAAACGCAACTTTTTTTGTAGAGGACATTTTTTCGTACGACGAGAAAATCACTACGATATGATTATTCGAAATGTGTAATGTAAAACTAGATCGAATAGAAGCGCTAATATCTTCATATGAGCGCTGTCGTTAGCAGCGCGTCACCAGCGAAGACTTGTTGAGCGGTGCGAAGCTCTTCGCACCTACCGCTCACAAGCGTGGTCGAGAAAAGAGTTTATTGTTTAAATGATTGATTGCAAATTTCGTCACTGCATTTTTCTGCCAACTGCCGGTGAACACTCACGGTGTGTCATTATTTACTTCAATATTTGGCGACGCGCTATACTCGAGAAGAAAATACAATTAATTATTTAGATAATTGAATGTGTAATGTAAAACTAGATCGAACAGAAGCGCTAATATCTTCATATGAGCGCTGTCGTTAGCAGCGCGTCACCAGCGAAGACTTGTTGAGTGGTGCGAAGCTCTTCGCACCTACCGATCACAAGCGTGGTCGGGAACGACTGCAAAAACAATTGTTTAAATAATGATTTTTGCGAAATTTTTACTTTACCGTTGTTTTTTGTAGCGCGTAAGCAGCCATCTTTATTTACTGAGAGGTACAGAATGTACCGTATCTACCGATCATACCCGTGATCGAGAATAAATGCAAAAATAATTGTTTAAACAATTATTTTTACGTAATTTTTACACCGTTGTTTTTGTGCAGCGTGTAAGCAGCAATCTATATGTGCTGAGAGGTATAGAAAGTACCGTATCTACCGATCATACCCGTCATCGAGAATAAATGCAAAAATAATTGTTTAAATGATTATTTTTGCGAAATTTTTGCACCGTTGTTTTCACAGCGCGTAAGCAGCAATCTATATTTGCTGAGAGGCACAGAAAGTACCGTATCTACCGATCATACCCATGATTGCGAATAAATGCAAAAATAATTGTTTAAATGATTATCTTTGCGAAATGTTTACACCGTTGTTTTTTGCAGCGCGTAAGCAGCAACCGATATTTGCTGAGAGGCCATCGTTCGCCCTCGAACGATGTTTTTCCGGAAAATGCAAGAACAGGTTTCTCTTACTTTATATCAATCTGTTAAATTCAAATGGCTTTGTTGGAATGAAATAAGAATCGATTTTTCCAAATTTTTCGACTTTCAACCCCTATACATTTCTACCAATTCATCCCGCCGAAATTGACGGAATCGCAACAGGTTTCTCTTACTTTATATCAATCTGTTAAATTCAAATGGCTTTGTTGGAATGAAATAAGAATCGATTTTTCCAAATTTTTCGACTTTCAACCCCTATACATTTCTACCAATTCATCCCGCCGAAATTGACGGAATCGCATTTTTCATTATTCGCGATAAGCATTGTCCTCGAATTTGTTTCATTCGAATATCTTGAATCGAATCATAACGAAAATGCAAACGTCACTTCCAGGGTGAATTTAACCCCTTAAAACTGTTTTGCCGCCGATGAAAAAAATACATATCTCTCTGATTTCGATTAAGAATAACATATTCGAACATGAACGAAATCGGAGGGGAAAACCGGAAACGTTTTTGTACAGAGGTGGTCACCCCCAAAGGGGTTTTTTAAAACGCAGAATGCTATGTCATCTAATTTTTTAGCTCCCTCGAATGCAATTGGTTTCATCGGGATGAAAAAAAAGTGTTCAAGTCATACGATTTTTTTTACTTTCAATCCCTATAAATTTACTTCTATTTACTCCCGCGGAACTGGAAAAGGCGCATTTTGCATTATTCACTGTAAGCATTTTTCTCGAATTGGTTTCATTCGAATATATTGGTTGGAACTACACTGTAAAAAAAAAATCTGTATTAAAATTAATATAAAAGTGTAGGAAGTCTTTTTGCAGATACCGTTTATGAATTTTAATATTGTCGTTTGAAAATCAATGCACTGCTTTTCGAATATCTAATAATCGTTTAGTAACATACGTTGTACTTTTATATAATCGTGATTGGAATTTTTGATCAAATATTGAGAACAATATTATGTCTAGGATTTGACAATGTTGTGTACATTTCTAAAAACTTGCGTGGCTTTTTTATGAAAAGTAATTTCGTAATATAAAATATTTCGAGCTTAATTTGGATTTTGTAGATAGTGAAACAACCGATAATGTTGTCGAGGGAACTTTTTATTAGTTGGCGTTTTTTTTACGTGTTGAAGTTTTTAAGGAAGATATAGGTATAGTCCGAATATTTAGCTATAGATATAGTAAGAGCGCAGTAAAAAAATAACTTTCAAAAATCGATATCGAGAAACTCTATAGCGCGTCGCCAAAAATCCTCTTAGGGGATCTCACAAAATATTGAAAGGAAGTTCTGTGCAAAATTTCACGCCGATCGGAGGTGGGCCATTTTTGGAACTGCACCCTGGTTTTCAGGCAATTAAAGAAATTTCTCCAAATGAAAAGCGGCCCATGCTATTGAAATTTGCATCGTTGGAACGCAACAAAAACTAGTTTTTTCAATTGATAAAAGGGATTTTTTGCCAATTAGACTATGAAAATCACAGGAATATTTTTACGTATTTTAATTACAGATATATACGACTACAATTTGACAAAAAAAACATTTTTAATTATAATAGAAATAAATAAATTTTAAAACATCGCCACAACCAACATTGAAATTTTCATGATGGTAGCGCAGTCCTGGGAATTTCGATTGCACGGGATTTTTCATGGTTTTCCGACGCAAGACACGTTTTCCGCTATATATATATATATATATATATATATATATATATATATATATATATGTATATATATATATATATTGTAACGGGTCAAAGTTCGTTACATTTAAATTTATTGGTTCGGGACTCGAACAGGGAAGAAATTAATTGAGACTCAGGTGTTTTGGTATTTTGCAACAAACGAAATTTATTCAATAATTTTGGCTCGATATAAAAATAATAAAATAATAAAATAATAAAAAAAAAAACAAAGAAAAACCGCTTTGTGAGTTTTCGTTATTGGCTTGAGATTATACAATAAAAGAATACTTTCTATAAGTATAGTACGCTGTTTCGTATTTCTCGCAACGCCCTACTCGGTCGGTAACGTTGCTATCTCGCGTGGTAAGTGTGCTTAGTATCTACGCTTATCACCTATCGATATAAGTTCCCCCTCTTTCTCACTTCTCTCTATGCTTAGTTGGTCGGTGCTCTCGCTTGCGGCGCTGTCCCTCTCTCTTTCTCCACGGCGCGTTAAGTTATGACGCGCTCCCGCTCGTGGCGCTGTCCTTCTCCCTATACGTGAGACTCCTAGGGTGGATAGCGTTACGACGCGCTCCCGCTCGTGGCGCGGTGGGTCGCGACGCTCGGTCAGCATGCCCTATCGCCCTATGACGCTACTATTGTCCCTTCCCTACTCGCCGTATCGTCGCTATCGGTGCGCTCTCCCGATCAATCTACTGTATCGCGATCGATTATCACGCGTCGATAATTGCTCGCTTATCTATCGCGCCGGGAGATGTCGCCACGTACCGGTCTACGGTGTCGAGACTCTACGAGTCCCGACAACTTTTTTTTTTGTTTACGGGATTTCGAGGGCGATCTCCTCGTCCGTTCTATGTTCCTGATACCAATTTCGATTTTGCTCATGATGATAGTGTCTTTGTGTGTGTTTGTCCGTGTGTCTGAATAGATTCGCTTGCCTAGTTACCTCCTCATCTCTTATTGTCGCCTAATGCGATTTTTGTGTTTGATTTTTGATAACTGCCCTTCTTTTGTTTATAATCTTAATTTATTCTTATGCCTATGTTTTGTTCTTCCTCTCAAGTATGTTTTTCTTTGATATTTTATTTTTCGTTAATCTTTCAACCCTTCTCAATTTCTTTCCCCTTGACCCTCCATCCACCACGCGTTCCTTCCCTTGCGGTCAGTATTAACGACGGCTGAGTACGGCCAAGGTTGTTAGGGAATTGAGAGTACTTTATGACTCTAGCGACTCCACCTTTCAACTGTTCTTTCGATTTTCCTCCTTCCACACTTTCCTTCCCCGAGGGTCAGATTTAATGTGTTTGGTACCGATCGACTTCCCAGCCAGAAAAGGAGTGTCTTTCCCAAAAATTTCCCGCCCTTTTATACGCTTATTTTGCCGCTTTTTCGTATCCCCTTCTCTTCTACCTCCCTTAATTTCATTAGTTGGTTTATCCGGTATTTACCGGTTTCTCTTTCCCATTCTTTTCCATCTTCCCTTAATTTGATTAGTGGGTTTTTCCCTGGGTTTTGCCGGTCTCTCTGTCGGTCCGAGCTGTTTGACCTTGTTTTTATGTCGATCTGTACACTTTCCTCTCTCTCTTAAGCTCGGTTGACCTTTTTGCCTTTATGCCCGGGTTAGTGAGACGGACCTAGCCGTCTCAATATATATATATATATCGAATTTGAAGAAAAAAACGGGCTATGGTAGTTTAATGTGTGGTAAACGGTTCAAAGTGGAAAGGGAATCGAATAACCGAATTCCCTCACGCTCGTTTTCTTTTATAGAAAACGATATTGTTATTCTATTTTCGGAAACAGCAATTGATAGTGCACTTTAAAGGTGGAAGCGGTTGAAGGTGAATAATTGAACAGAGAAAATCTTGGGGAAAGAGAGGGGTGGGAAATTGCAGATGAACAAAACAACTCGCTAGACGAGGGCCTGGATGCAGAAATAGTAGAGCACGAACTGGTTAGAGCTATCAGGAAATTAAAAAGAAAAACGTCCTAGTGGAGGATGGCCTGATAATCGAAATGTTCAAAGCAATGCCGAAGGAGAGGATAAAATACCTGCTAGAAACCGTGAACATTATATGGGAAACGGGGGAACTGATGAAAGGTTGGAAGCTGATGAGGATATACCCGATCTTGAACTGCTTTCAGATGTGACGAACCCTCACATGGGTCTGTTGAGGTAACCCGTCAAAGGCCTTCCTTCTCCCATCCGTGCTCCAAAGTTGGCTAATCCGGCGCAGATCCGCCATGCACTTCGAAGTGTATGCCCAATCGGCGGCGGATGTCTACCGGATCAACCAACCCCCGAGCACAGATATGCGCGTGTACACCTATAGTGTACCGAGCACAGATATGCGGACCTTATTACGGTCCATCAAAGTAAACAACTGAGTTGCTGCATGCATAATTTCGGCAAGATTCTAATAAAAGTAATATGACGTACATGCGGATGTCGACATCATCAAATTAAGATGCAAAGAACGAATGAAAATAACTTTAAACTTTGCATCATGGGAATGCAACGTTTTTTTCTTTATTTTTCATTCGTTTATGTTTATCATCTTCAAAAGGTAATCAATGAAATCAATAAAATAAAGCCTTATTGGCACAACTTAACATTTTTTTCTTCACGAAATCATCATCACACCTTTTTTTTTGCAAATTGCGATCGTAACACTATAATGAGAATATGTAAAAACGTGTAAGTTATTTTCACAGCCTAAATAGGCAAGAAAAAAACGGTAAAATCAATAAATATTGTTGCATTGCAACGATGCAAACTTCAGCGGCATGAATAAAAAATTCGACATTCTTTAGGATAGAATTAGAATGATAAAGATATACAAAGAAAAAAGGAAAGTTTACACAAGTGTTAGAATGGCTAAATAGGTAGCACTCTCAGCTATAGAATTAGAAGACGTGGGTTCAATCCCGAGGGGAGGTAAAAACTTTAACGAGGCAGGATACGTTTTAATCTAGTTTTCATATAGGCGGGATTATAAATAAAGCATATGGAAACAAAAAATACTACTAGAATATTTTTATTCGTAACTTTTGGATTCTTTATATTTCAATTTCAGACATAGGTACGGCAACCGGATCAGGGCCCGAAAAGGTATACTAATCAGTAACGTTCACCGGCCTCCGCGTCATGGCCAGATGCAAAAAAGCGTTTCACGCCCGGTCAAGCCCTGATCCTGCGGCTTGTACCGTTCCGTAGTACGGAATACGGTATGCGGGATGCAGCCCTAGTCTGCCCCGTAACAACATTCCCAGTCGGGGATAGGTGGGGTAAAAGTGTTCATACTAAAATACCCGGACGACATTGCGATTGTGGCGGAACGAGCTGCGAAATTGGAGGATATGCTCAAAACATTGGAAAAGTTTGTGGAGCGATCTAAGATACAAATAAATATAGTAAAAAAACAAAGGTTGTGGTATTTAAAAACGGAGGAAGGCAAGCCAGGAATGAGAGGTGAGAGTATTTCGCGAAAGATATAGAGGCGGTAAATGATTTTTAATATCTAGGGTTTCTGTTTTCGTCAGAAAATACTTTCGGCAAACACCTGAAAAATGTAATAGGAAAGGGACAACAACCAATAAACTCATTGTGGGGAGTTATAAAGCGTGTGCGCCGATAGAAAGTCTGGAGAAGAGGCTCCACTTATGGACTCACTGATAAAAGTGGGATATGGAGTAGAAATCTGGGGCTGGAAAAGACGAGAAGAGGTAGAAGTCCTACAAGGGCGATACATGAAAATGGCGATGGGGCTCGCTAGAAGTAGGGACCTCCGACTACATCTGGAAACTGGAGGCTGGGGGAAGTATTGAGGTAGAGGCGAGAAGAAGGGCAGGCCAATACCTAAGAGAAGTCTTAGAAATTAAAACCCTACGAAATTAAATCGTACATCACCCTATTTAGTCAAGTTGCATCGAGCGGGTTTTAGTTCCCAGAAATAAATTTGGATACTTTAACCCCTTCATTCAAGTTTTTTTCACCGAGACTGACTTCAATCAATTTCTAGCACCCGAAAATCACTCGAACCCCCATTCCTCAGCACTTTGGAACGTTTACTACACATTAACCCATTGACTGTGAGTGACACACATATGGGCAGAAAAAGTCGTGCCATTTTTATGTCGTGAAACATATGTAGGCATTTGAAAAAAAAAACATCTTTTCACTACATCGATTTGGCTGTAATTTGGTAAATCATCGTTTTTGAGGTCGCTGAATCCGAATCTGAAATCGGATTTCCAAAATTCGAAATGGCAGTTCCAATATGGAGGACGCAAATTCGAAAAATAGTTTTATTCCGATAAAAGTGAGTATGTGATGGTTTTTGAGGTTGCTGAATCCGAATCTGAAATTGAATTTCTAAAATTCAAAATGGCGAATCCAAATGGCGGACGCTAATTCGAAAAATAGTTTGATTTTGACGAATGTAAATATGTTATGGCTTGAGGTCGCAGAATCCGAATCTGAGATCGAATTTCTAAAATTTAAAATGAGGGATCCAATATGGGGGGGGGGGGGATTCGAAAAGTAGTTGGATTTCGACAAAAATATGAATTTTTAGATGTTGTGGTCGCGAATTTCGAATTTGAGCCCAGACTCTAAGTATTTGAAAGCTCTCGGATACATTATGACGAATAAAAGATTTGCAAACCATTTATGAAAAATTATTCATAGTGAAAAATGTAAAAGAAGTTTTTTGTTTTATTTCCCGCTCTCTGCCGAACCGAGTGTCACGAATCGAGGACGTGGCGGTTGTTCACTACGACTTTGGCTTTTTTTAAAATACTTTTCGTATTAAAATTTTTTGTGTGCTTATTGTATTTGAAAGCGTTTTTGTGCTTTTTGTATTTTTAAAATTCGTTTCTACTATTCATCTTTTGTATTTTTTTTCGTATTTTCCGTATTCCAAACTTTTTGTTGTATTTTTCTGGAATTTCAAGAATTGTTTTTATTATTTTATTCATTTTTTGTTATTTTCTGTATCTGTGTATTTAGGCGCTCAAATTTAAATCAACGCAACCAAATAAAAACTCAAATATTTTCCCGCCATTTTGAATGTTGAAATCCCGATTTCAGATTCGGATTCAGCGATCGCGATAATCACCCAGATAGACAGTCATGATGATCACGCCGTGCATACAATTGATGAAGTAAATTTTACATCACATTGACTAGATGTCGTGATGGAGAGCCGTGAACTCATTTAGAATCGTAAATTTACAAAACATTTTGATCTTAATATGTTGTTTACAAAGCATCGTACGTTTGGAGCACGTCGAACTCATATCGCTGTGCTCAAGTGTCCGCAATTAACGTCATATAGAAGTCATCCAATGCCTTTTGTTGATGAATTCACTGGGTTAGCACTGGTAATAGACATGCCATGCAAGCAATATGACGGCGATATGCATGTTTGTCAGTGATACATTCGATGGGCGCAGCATGGCGGCGATATGCGTGTTTCTCAGTGATATATCCTATGACGGTGATATGCATGTTTCTAAGTGATACATTCGATGAGCGCAATATGACGGCGATATGTATATTTGTCAGTGATCCATCCCACGAGCACAATATGATGGCGATATGCATGTTTCTCAGTGATACATTCCATGACGGCGATATGCATATTTTCAGTGATACATTCAATGAGCGCAATATGACGGCGATATGCATATTTCTCAGTGATACATCCCATGAGCGCAATATGACGGCGATATGCGTGTTCCTCAGTGATACATCCTATGACGGCGATATGGATGTTTCTAAGTGATACATTCGATGAGCGCAATATGACGGCGATATGTATATTTGTCAATGATACATACCACGAGCACAATATGATGGCGATATGCATGTTTCTCAGTGATACATTCCCTGACGGCGATATGCATATTTCTCAGTGATACATCCCATAAGCGCAATATGACGGCGATATGCATAAAAGTCAAGAATTATATAAATAGGCAAAGAAACGAACAAGTTTACACAAGTGTTAGAATCGCTAGGTAGGTAGCGCGCTCAGCTCTAGAATTAGAAGACGTACGTTCAAACCGTAGGTAGGTAAAAACTTTAACTAGGCAGGATACGTTTTAATCCATTTATCATATAGGCAGGGACATAAATACAGCATATGGAAATAAACATACTATCAGATTTTATTTAATCAACATTTTTGGATTATTTATTTTTCACGCCGTGACACCCATATGAGCTCCATATGAGCACAACATAGTTACGTCACGCCATGCCGCCAATATGAGCTCCGTAGGAGCACTGCAATTTCTTCACACCGTGACACCTATATGAGCCCTATATGCACTCACTTATTGTTAGATATTCGTGAGCCGATTTTGCTAGTCTCACGAATGTACTGCATGCATATTCACGTGAAAACAACTTTGCTTCATTTAGATGTGGTATTGTCAATCATCATGTGATGACAATATGACTTCAAGGGAAGCACTCATAAGGGATACACAGCTGTGAGACTTTCTATGCCGCAAGAGAAGATGTACATATGATCCCAATATGAGGTACATCGGTCTATCTGGGTAGTTTTGTCGGAATCAAACCATTTTGCGAATTTGCATCCACCATATTGAATCTGCCGTTTTGAATTTTGGGAATCTGGTTTCAGATTCGGATTCAGCAATCTCAAAAACCGTAATACTGAAATTATAGGATAAATCTATGAATTTTTTTTGCAACACAAAAGTGGCACGAAAATGTCATTTGCGCCTGACTGCTGAGGGGTTAAACCACCTCAACCCATGTTTTCTTTCAAATTCGAGATATATAGCTTGAAACTTTTCTAGCATCGGAAAATCATAAAAAATCCCGTGTGATCGAAATTCTCAAAACCGCTTTTTGTTTGAAAGAATAGATTTAACTGCATGAATGCTCCTTTAATGTTTTTTGCCAAAATCGTTTTTTGCTTCGACTGCCCTCTTGCAGCAGGAAATATTTTGATGCCATTGTTCCGACGTCGAAAATCGATTTTGGCTGTCCTATATGAATGTACTAATTCAAGCGCGCGATTTGCGCCAAGGGCGCGTTTTTCGACAAACGTACATTCATTCGGCGCTGTCCCTAAACGCAGGGAAAAGGCTCCACATGTACGCTGATGACGCGCGGTCAACGCTGCGTCGGGCGCCGAGTATGTACCAGGCCTCACAAAAGGCTCTGTCCGCAGCGATTGTTCCGGAAGAAGGGGAAGTCGGAAGTCGGAAGAATTCCCGACGCCCGGTTTTCTATGAGAGGCAGCTAGCTAAACGAAAGGCCCTGTCGATCTTCGCTCACGCGAGGGCAGTCGAAGGTAACTGAAGATTGCCGACGGTGTTCGAATGAGAAGCGCGTCAATGAAATAGGGAAAGGCGCTCGAGTGAGAGTGAGAACGCAGCATACCCACACCCGGAAGAACAGACGATGCGAGTGAGAGCGCATTATTAGCCGAAGTCACTACAATGTAACTGGCTATATACGATCAGCCGGGAACGTGATGTATGTCAGTGTGTGTGTTTATCTATATTTCTAGGTTTGTGTTTTCAAGACGGGCCTAAGGCTTCGGTGAAATGGGAGCTAAAGCGTTTGTCCACGGCCACCGACACAGACAACGAGATGACGTCGCCGAAGTAGCGATACACACAGTACTATAGCTACGTGTCCACCGCACGTCCGTCATCTCGGCCGCCGAGTTTGTGAGTTGTTCGGCGCTAGCGCTAGAACTCGGTCCGAGATCGGGACGGGCCGAAGTGCCGGCAATACAAAATACGTCTGTACTTGTCCACTACATCCGAGATTGGCGGCGACGGCGCACGGTTTCTTTACCTTGTGTTGATGCTTGACGTGTCGCGGTTGACACACGATCGGCGTCACGTCTTTGTGAACTTGGTCCAAAATAACTCGTTTCTCGGCGGCGGTGTACAAGAGCTCTTACGTACGGTTTACAGCTGCCAGTACGTGATTTAGCTGGGCGTCGATTTTCGGAAAATATGTCAACAGAGTTTAATAAACAAGCTAATTTTAACTAAGGCCGTCCATGGCGTTGAAGTTTGCATCGTTAGGATCCAATGAAAATTAATGTTTTTAATCTGCTCCAATCTCTTCTGGTAGATTACGACTGAAGAAAATGCTGACCATTTTGAAAAATAATTTCGAAATTTGCAATATAAATATGCAAAAAATTAATTGTTTCGATTTTGGTGGGTTAGGTTTGATATTTTTTAAATATTTGCCGTAATTTTGATGTTTTTGAATTGCTTTAATATCTCCTGACCGATTTTAAGTACAAAAATGCCTTACCATTTTTCAAATTATTTATACCGAATTTTTTTATATAATTCTGCAAACGAAATTTTGTTTGGGATTGTTTGAGGTCCATTCAGCCACGACTCGATGTTAGGACGATCTTTTAAAAAGATTGACACACCAGATTGTTTACCACGGAGTTAAAAATGGTAATAGGATTTTTCTGATAATTTTTTATATCCCAGCTGAGGTTCGCGTTGCCGACAAAAAACGATGGCAATCTCTTTACGGTGGGCTGTAAAATTGTTTTCACCTTTGCCCTTCCGATAAGGGACAGTTCCGGGAAATTAAAATTGTTGACATTTTTTTGAGGGTTTCTTAGGGTCAGCCAAAAAAATGCCTACCCCGTCAATAAAAAAAAAGCAATCGCCATACGACAGGAAATACAATTTTTTTTAACTTTCACTTTCCCCTAAAAGTGGGTTTCAGAATGCGAAATCTGTTCAAATTTTCGTGGAGGGTCCTTTAGGGTTGATGGGCTCAAAATGCTAATAAAAAAATGTCAATCGTCAAATCGCTGAAGAATCGATTTTTTCGGAGCCTCACTTCGGTTTGGAGTACATAAAACGCCAATAAAAAATAATCATCTCCAACCCGTGGAAGATAGGACTACAGTAGAACCTCGATTATCCGAACCCTCAATTATCCGAACGATGGCTTAGTTTATCCGAACGCTCAATTATCCGAACGTTGGCGCGAAAGATGTATTGTTGCTCGCTGCCACCGCCGTGAGCAACAATGAGCAACCCAACGCATATTCTCCTTCTCAAACGGCTGTGAGACTTAGCCGCTTAAAAACACGTTACAACCGTTGGTCAATTAAAAATGGACGACTTTATAAGAAAAAATATAAAAAAAGGCATTCGACTTTTTTCAGATGTTTAAAACACACACACACACACACACACACACACACACACACACACACACACACACGCACGCACGCACGCACGCACGCACGCACGCACGCACGCACGCACGCACGCACGCACGCACGCACGCACTGTTGTACTGTTTTTATGTAAAAAAGTGATGTTTATGATCTCATCCCAAAAAACCCACGTTTCGCTTATCCGAACTTTTGATTATCCGAACTAGTGTCGGTCCCAATTGGTTCGGATAATCGAGGCTCTACTGTATTTTCTACTTTCGACCCCCCGTATAGGTGGGTCCCAAATAATTAAAATTGTTGGTATTTCGTTGAGGACTCCTTTCGGACCACGGTGCAAACAACGCCATTAAAAAATTATTATATTAAATCCCGCGGGATAGGATTTTGAAAACTCCCCCCCCCCCCACTATAAAAGTATTTTTTTTAGGTCTCCTTTTAACCCACGGTACAAACACCAATAAAAAATGATTATGTTCCCTACACGGAGATGGAATTTTCGAGCGAGCGAGCGGGGAGAGAGAGAGCGAGAGAGAGAGAGAGAGAGAGAGAGAGAGAGAGAGAGAGAGAGAGAGAGAGAGAGGAACGGCACACTTTATATTATTGCATGTTTTGCACAGCTCCTGGAGAAGAGGCACCAGAAGTGTATAGACAGCGACAGTAGGGTTCAGAGAGCTGCAGTTCTACGTGCAAGCCCGAGTCGACATTTTCAGCCTGTTGTAAAGGCCTTTGATCCTATGTCAGCCTCACTTGAGTCTGTTTACTGCTAGAAGTCCTACTATGGGCTCCTAACATGCTCTTTCTTTGCTGCTCACCTCCTGCACGGGCCCTTATACTCCTACCTAACCTAGCTGAAGTCGTTGCAGCTCCTCTTTTGCTGCTAGAAGTCCTACTATGGGCTCTAACATGCTCTTCCTTTGCTGCTTACCTCCTACATAGGCCCTTATACTCCTACCTAACCTACCTAAAGTCGTTGCAGCTCCTCTTTTGATTGCGTTTAGGCCTATCGCGCATTTGGCTGTTTCGACGAAACGAGGGTGGGGATGGTCGCATTCGAAAGAGAGCGTCTGATAGTTTTCAGTAACCATCATGCGTTGGACTAGGTAGGACCGCGCGTTCGACGTAGAGGCTCACTTTTTCAATGGCTTTTCCCTTATCTCCACCCAGCGAACCTTTCGCATTCGCTTCAAACTTGCCCCTGCAGCTCCAGCAATTCTCCAAAGTGGAAGAAATGGATCTTGGGCAAACAGTTACAATATTTTTGATAGGAATTGCCCTCACGTATGCATGTATACGCGGATCCCTATAGCAGGCACGCATGCATACGTATAGGTACTAGTATACGTGTGTTGGTGTATGCTTAGGCGTGCATGTGCACGAGTATATACGTGTGTCTACGCATGCGCGTATTCAGGCATATGTATCTCTATGTGCGTAATAGAGTGTATGCGTGTGCGTGTATACGTGTGCCAATCGACGTCCTCCGTAGCGCCTGCAAGTGGAGAAAAGGGAAATTTGTTCCCGTTCTAGGCCCTAAGTAGGAGCTCATTTTATATTGAATACGAAGCTACTTTACTGCTTTTATCTCCTACCACTGGGAGGATCTCGAGGGGCAAAATAGGCTGAAAATTTCGACTCGGGTAACGTACGGAGTCAGGGACTTGAATTTACAGCACTCGGTTGTTGTGGTGTGCGCGTGTGGTTGTGAAATTTAAAATTGCACAATCACGAATACCAGTGTATTTAAGGATGTATGGCAACTAAGTTATTTACTACTGTTCGAATTGAAACTCACTGATATTGTAAAGGAAAATATCGAGAACTTTTTGATTAAAAAAAAAAACAAAATTTGCCCACGTGAATGCTGAGATAAACGAATTCAAAGTTGGGTCATTTAACACGGGGAACATAGGACTGTACGTCCAAAATTCCCTTTACATTGGCAAAAAAGGTATTTCCGGAGTATTCTTTTGTAAAAAAAAACTTTTGTGCGGTATCGCTGTAATATGCATGATACGGTAAAAATAAAAAATCGACATGTG
>OX101784.1:10718966-11011466 GCA_944452715.1 Ophion slaviceki | reverse complement strand
GAGTCGGATGGAAACTGATTTCGTAAGAATAAAAGCTAAAGGTGTTCATTTCTACAGTTGTTACGCACCGCCTAGCCTGACGACTGATGAGTTTGAGAATTTTCTGGACAAGTTAGTCGCAGACGCTAAACAACGCTTCCCCATAGCCATAGCCGGAGATTAGAATACGTAGGCTGTAGAATAGGGTAGTAAAGTGACGAACAGGAAGGGCCAATCCCTGCTTGAGGTTGTGTCCTTATTAGATGTAGTACTACTTAATGCAGGTACGAAGCCCACTTTTGTTAAAGGTGAAGCCTCCTCTATAGTGGACTTCACGTTTGTGAGTAGTAGCCTGGTGAGAGGAAACCAGTGCCACTGAGTAGTCAGTGATATCTACACTCACAGTGATCATCAAGCGATTCTCTGGGAGATTCGCGGAGACTTCAGCAGATCAGCGAAGGCACCGAAGACAAACGAAAAGGGCTGGAAAGCGAAAATATTTGACGCGGACTTGTTTCGTGAAACTTTTGACACCAGCCTCCTCGCAGCGGAAAGTGCAACCGAGAAGGTCGAGGTAGTCATGCAGAGGGTCACCCAAGCATGCGATGCCACAATGCCACGGAAACGTGATGTCGACTTCCGACCGGCGGTACACTGGTGGAGCGAACAAATTGCCGGCCTCCGAAGGGAATGTCATCGAACCCGCCGCCTAGCGCAACGAGCTCGAGGCAAACGCCCGGTCCCCGATTTGGAAGAATAGCACAGGAAGGCGCGCTTGAAGCTTAAAAAGGCTATCAAGCAGAGTAAGGCTGACAGCTGGAGCGAACTGCTCAGCGAGGGAGAAGATGCTCCCTGGGGCAGGCCGCACAAAGTGGTACTGACTCAGCTGAAAGCCAGCCAATGCCATCGCCTGTGGACGCAGCCCTGCTGGAAAAGCAGCCACATTTGTTCCCTGAGCAACTCGAGGACTACCAGCTCGAGGAGGACGTGGATGAGGACATTTCACCCATTACTGAAGAGCTTCTTACGGCGGTTGCCAGGGTGGGCAACAATAAAGCCGCCGGCATGGATGGGATACCGAACATCGCACTCAAGGCAGCGATCAAGTTGGCACCGGCAATATTCCTGGGCATGTACAATGCGTGTCTTAAGAAAGGAATCTTCCCAGACAAGTGAAAGTGGCAGAAGCTAGTGCTCCTCCCGAAAGGGAAGAAGCCACCAGACGAACCTTCATCCTATCGTCCGCTCTGTATGCTGGATACCGCCGGAAAGATCTTCGAGCACATCATCCATAACAGGATTGAGAAGGTCGTGGACCCTCTACTCGTGGAGGGCCAGTTTGGCTTCAGAAAGGAGTGCTCTACTCTGGATGCCATTAACACAGTGGTGAAGCAGCCGCAGGAGTCGACTGCGGGGAAACGATGGACAAGAGGGTCCAAGAAGTACTGCGCAGTTGTCGCCATCGACGTCAAAAACGCTTCCAACTCAGCGATCTGGAAGTGTATCATGGATGCCCTGAAAACATTAGGTATACCATGGTACCTACGGAGAATAGAGGCGAGTTACCTATGTAATAGGTGGCTCATGTACGACACAAGGGATGGACCGAAGACGTATAGGGTGACTGGAGGAGTTCCTCAGGGCTCTGTACTTGGACCGCTTCTGTGGATCATCATGTACAATAATCCGCTGCTATTACAATTGCCAAAAGGAGTGTCCGTCGTAGCGTTCGCAGATGACGTGGCGTTGCATGTCATCACCAAATTCCTGGAGCAAATCACCGCTTTTGGCGAAGCTTTCGCCAAGATAAAGGAATGGATGTCTTCTGTTGGACTGCAGCTTGCAGCCCACAAAACAGAAGTACTCCTCGTATCCAGCAAGAAGGTGATGGAAACGGTGACGCTCAGGGTTGGAAACGCCGAAATCACATCCCAACCGTTCATTCGGTATCGGGGTGTGATTCTCGACTCGAGGCTGAACTTTAAAGAGCAAACCGAGCAGATCAGCAGAAAGGCCTCTGCGGTGGCTACTACACTGGCGCGGCTCATGCCTAATGTCGGTGGCCCCAGACAGAAGAGGAGAAAACTGCTGTCATCAGTGACCGAATAGCGAGCGAGTTTCGTCTCGACCTTAAATCCATTGCAATGAAGAAATTTTCGTGATGATTTCGATCGACCATGGTGCATATGAAATTCAAAGGCACCAAGTCCAAAAAAGTGAGGCTCGATGCCCTCGTGCGAAAACGCCACAGGCCCCAAAAAGGTTGGCGATTTTGGAAGTTTCCATTCCGATTAGTAGTTTTTGGTGGAAACGGCATTGGCCGTTAGAGACTTCCGGTTGAAAAGGCAAGGGAGTGGTTAACTGGTATTTGTCATGTTTGGAGCGGGTTTTTCGAGAGCTAAGAAGCTCGCGGGTTTTTCGAGAGCTAGAGAGTTCGCTATCCATATTATTACATGTCAGCAATTCCGCGTCAAGTGATTTAGTCTCGTCGATGATGCAACAAGCCAAAATAACCTCGATCGTCAGCTGACGCGCAGCCTTCAGTCTTCAACTTTTCGTACACGATCTATTGGGAGTGACTTGTGGGTGTGTGTGCGCAGGGTTGAGAAGGGAGCGTAGAGTTTTCAGTGCTTGAATGTGTTCACTATCAGTGTTTGCATCAACGGAAAAGACTGGGTCTCGTGCACAAGGGCGCCCACTGTTCGTGTCCCCTACGTACCCTAGTGCAGGATAACCCCTTTAAATCCCTGTCGCTCGTACTACAGGGTTGGTGGTGGGTTGGAATCCGGGCTGGTGGATCGAGGCTGGGTCGAACTCGGGGAGCCCAAGCCAGGCAGCCCCAGCGCAGAGCTGTCGGAGGACGGGAAACCTAAGTCTGTCTCGTTAAATATCGGGAGCTGGTATAGTGCAAATAGGCGAAAGTCAACAGAGAAAGCATTTAATAAGGAGACTTTAAGAAACAATGCGCGATGACACCCGAGCCTGGATGGGTATCGGGCCAAGTGCAGAGAGCGAAAGGGAGAGAGGGTCGAGAAAGTGGGAACTGTAGAGAAACCGATGGGGTGAAAAGGGTGGAGGAAGAACTTCGAGGTGCTAAAAAATGGGGTTGTCTACTGCTGAACTGCTCCGTACGGAAGGATAAAAAAGACAGAAATGAGAGCCTATATATAATGCTCTAAACGCTCTATACATATATGAGTTTCCTCGATTTACCACTATTTCCGGGCGTACATCGAGGACACATAAGTATATATATTTCCGATTTGTGATATATATCAGATTTGTGATATCCCGTCACAGTGGACTGAAAGATATTTCCAATGTCCCTAGACGCGTGGACCTTACGATTATAGAGCTCGACACAGTTACATACATGCGTGGGTGTACGGTTGTAAAGGAGATCAGCCGGAGCAAGAAATCGATTATCGTAAATTTCCGTTCCTCAGATATGGTCCCGATCACAAGCCCTCCCATATCTTGTTATTTTAGTGTTTTTGTTATTTTGGGATTTTTAACCCTTTAAAGCATAGATTTTTTTTACGTGCACGTTTTTTTGCACTTTCGTTATTGATGACATCCACTACGTGAGAAATAAAAATTTAATAGGTATGTTCTAGTACCCGAGTAGAAATTTCTTAGGGTTAGCCTGGCCAGGATCAGGCCCCGATCGGGATGTGATACAGGTAACACCTATTACGGACATCCTGATCCGGCCCCGATCAGGCCGGAAGTATTTAGGCCCTAAATCAGGCTATACTAAAATGGCCCTACTAAGGCCGTTCCTGGTAAGATCCTACTAAGGCTTTTCCCGATAGGGCCCTACCAAGGCTTGCCTTATAACTGCCTCAGCAGTCGATAGATGCACATAACCTCTTGTTTTCCACATGGAAACTTCGATTTTACAGCATCGTAGCTTCGGAGTTTCGATGCATTCCTGAATTCCATTTTAAAAAAAGGTGCTATGGACTGTCACGACAAAAAACGTTATGCAACTCGGATGCGTGTTAGAAGATTTCGGCAGCTTTGTAAGGCGAAGAGAGAGAGAGAGAGAGAGGAATTATATATATGTGAGGAATTATGTGTATATATATATATATATATATATATATATATATATATATATAGATATATATATATATATATATATATAAGGTTAAGTTTTAAAAATCTATAGCATGTTATTCGATAAACCTTTTTAATTGTCACAATGATATTCACTAATTGATATACTTTATGTGATACAACAAATAATTATAGAAATTCATTTGGTTTCTTATGCCATATCTGGGACCAAGATGTTACAAGCACTGCGCAGCATAGGGGCAGCGTGCGTAGCTTTGGGTAGGTAGGTACGAGGTTCGATTCCCATATAGGCGAAATATTTTCTTCTTATAAAAACATTTCAGCAGGCCAGGGAATGACAAATTATGTTACAAAATCATTGTAGTAGAATTCTAAATTGAGTGGTTCATTCCATTTTGGATTTTTGAAATATTATATGCATTTTTTTCTGATCAGGCAAACTGATAGGGGCCTGATAAGGCAACCAGGTCAGGCCCATATGTGACACAACGTTACATTTCCTAGTAGGGCCCTTTCAGGCTGCCTTATTAGTGCCCTACCAGGACAGTCAGGCAACCTGAATGGGCCCTGATTTGGGCCCCATCAACATTTCTACGCGGGTAGTTATTGAAGTCGTAGGAACCTTGAAACGCATTTACAACCGCCATATGTAATTAAAAAACACTCTTGAATCGCCAAAATCTGAATTGAATTAGGTGTAACACTAATGTTATACTATGCCGCAGAGGGTTAACCCTTTAACTACCATTGTAGCAAATTTGCTACGGTCACTTTGACCCCGTCGGCAAAAGCGTAAGGACGCTATAGAGGGCAAGCTACTTCACAGTTCCATCAATCTATGCTAGATGCAGCTACAAATGCCGGGATAGCTTGAAATTCAAACGTTAACATATGAATTATGTTAATATGGCAACAATGTTGTCGTCAAAATTTACGACGCTTGCGCCAGCATTTGATCTGCTGCCCGTTTTTTGTCCAAAAAAGTAAGTAAATGGACATTCGTGAAATATTTTTTTATAGAATTGTGTAAAGGAAGCTTGACTGGACGATCTAGGCTTTGAAATGTTTTAATTGAATTAGAATAATAGTTCGAACCAAGCGGGTGAAAATGTTAGTAGCAAATTTGCTACACTCCGAAAATACTACTTCCCAGGACCTTATCGACAAAATTATGGTTGGATATTTATATTTAACCCTTTTTCAGCTATACTACCACAGGAAATTATTTTGAGCCATCCAGAAATAGGCGTGGCCGTTGAAGCGTTAAAGGGCTGCACTTATAAATTAATGACTTATCGTGCTCGTCGTGCTCAGTGACTTATCCGTACTATTTTATTTTGATTCTTACCGTTATTTCATATTGATTTTTTTTTTTTTCGTTTTCATTTACTTTTCATATCCTTCATATCACTTTAGATATTCTATTACTTATTTTGCGATGCACGTTTTTATGACTATTTGAATGTTTTGAATGATGTGCTCATTGTATCCCGAACTGTGTAATTTATTTGTGCCGAAACATGGTTTAAGGCGGAGCCAAATTAAATCTCCTTCTTTCTCATTTTTTCTAGAGAAACAAGCTTATAATCACCTTTCTGCAAAACGGATAGTGCTTCATAAACGTTGCAGCGTTTTTTCCAACCTAACCTCTCTTGACCTTCCCTCTAAACAAAACGTTTGTATGAAATTTGTCACCCCTTCCCAACCTCGTCACATCCCAAAGAAGCAAAATTCTGTCCCTCAAATTGCGCCCGTTCGCATAGCTTCAACAAACCTGGAATTATGCAGGCAGAGTAATGAAAAAAATGCATTTACGGATGTCACATACGCGTGTGTAAGTTGCCCTAGCCTTCTATAGGACGGGGGGATTCGATTCGTGAAGCTGTCGTGACGAATCGCGCTTCCATGCTGCCGCCTCAAGAGGGGGTGAAAGGAGAGGGGAGTCGGGGGCAGTGGTAGCACGCGAGGGAAATTTGGCATTTGTGTGGCGCACGTGCGATGCATGTTTTATATAAATATACATAGGCATACCGCGCGAGCGACCGCCGCACACACGTAGAGACAGACACACGTCTATTTATACATGCGTACAGACACGTGTGTATGTGTGCATGCGTTTATATACCCGAATGCAGCAGGAAAAATGGAGGTGTCTGGTGAAAAGGGGCGCTTGAAAAATTATACGCGGCAACGATGCTCCTACCTGGGGAAGGAAAAATAAAAGTGAAATTCCACGAACGCTTCCCCTTTAAAAAGATTACAGGAGCTGGGCTACTGTAGTAATCGCGGAAGTAGAAACCTGTAGGTATGGAGGACGAACAGAGAGGGAGAGAGATTGATTGATTGATTGATTGACAGCTTATTATGTGCCTAGGTGTAAACCTTTAGGCAACAAGATACATGAACAGGACAAGAATAAAGCGATAAGAATAAACAATAGGTTGTTTGGGTTTGCTTGAGAGAGAGAAAGAGAGAGTATGGTTGATGGTTTAATATATGCCTTGGTATATTTCTTTAGGCAACAAAATACATATACGTAACAAAAATAAAAATATATAAATAAACAACAGTTTGTTCGGGTTTGATTAAACCCAAACAATACAAAGCCGGTCAAGTTGGCGTTCGAAGGTTTTTGAAAAATAGTTCTGAAGTGAGTTCTGAATCTATTTTGTATTTCTCTAGAGTTGCTTAATATTTTAGCAAGAGTTGTGGTAATTATTACTAAAGTTCGAGCAACCACAATCTCTCACAATAATAAGGTGACACTCCGTTCACCTATAGTTCCAGGAGTTCTGATAATGCTTTTCAATGCAACTCGATATTCTTTAGAGCCCTTGATAATTAATATCGAGAGTTCTGGCCTCTATCTATATTCAATAATATGGGACTGGACAACCCTAGGATTCTTGTTTGAAGATTTCGCATGACTAGGTTATGCTTAAACTCGTTTAGACATGATCTAGTAATGCCAAGATATCGTACATATATTTCGGGGACTCTCTCCTCTCTGAAATCATGTATTAGCCATAATTTCGAGAGCATCAATTGATTATTTGAGGGGCCAATAACGAGTTTGCAGGTTATAAAAATCAATTCTAGCAGACCACCTGCAGGTTTCAAGATGAGTTCGGGTGATTATCTAATTTTTATTCCTATAACCTTCGGTCTTGACAATCATTAGAAAGATTATCTCTTTCTGAATATGTGCCGGAACTCCAGAGAAACGAAAAAAGACCAAAAACTTTCGCTGAAACGAATTTTGAAGAACCCTTCCTGAAAATGTGCAGGAACTCTAGAGAAACCGAGAACAGATCAGGAACTCACCCCAGAACTGTTTTTATGAACCTTGAATCATCCGATTTGTATCACAGTTGATTAACCAATGGTAACAACAGTTGAATAATCGCCAGAACTGTTCCTGAACATGTTCAGGAACTCTAGAGAAACCGAGAACAGGCCAGGAACTCATCCGCGAACTAATTTTGATGAGCCCCGAATAATCTCATTAGTTTCTCATTATTCTCCGAATAATCTCATTAGTAACTGGAATGGTATCGAAAACCGGAAAATCGCCAGAACTCTTCTTAAAAATAACAAGGAACTCTAGAGAAATACAAAATAGATTCAGAAATCACTTCAAAACCATTTTTTTAAACCTTCGAACGCTAAATTGACGGGCTGAACAATAGATATAAGGAACGAGAATAAGAAACAACAATAGTTAAATAAAAAGTATATAAATCACATAACAAACAAACTAAAATAACATAAACATATAGGGAGCTGTATAACTTGCATTCAGGACTATATAAGGAATAAAAAAGCGAAAGCAAAATAACACAAAATTAAAGATAGAACGTACACAGCCAACATCCACAATAATAAAGAAAAAACAGGGTGAGAATAACCTTATATGATTCAGATCTCGATCAAAAAGCGAAGGGAGAACGACAGAGAGCGAGAGAGAGAGATTGGTAATGTTTATTATACCCCGGTGAACTTTCGGGAGAATATAAAGGTACATATGAAATAAGAAAAAAATTAACCGAAATTGAATAAAAAAACATTCGATATAAAACACAAATATGAGGTTAATGGAAATTGAAGCAATAAAGATTCAATTTTTTTTAAACCAAAATAAACAATATAAGATGCGATGGGATAGAATGTAGAACGTAAAAACAAAATAGCCGGCAAATTAAAATACGCCAATAAAAACTATTTTCGAGTAAAAGAAAGAAGAAAACATAAATCAAAGCCGAACTCAATAAACATAACAAAATAAGATAAGAAGAAGATAATAGAAAAACAGCATTAACGCATTTTGAATGATAGGTGGAATTCAAATCAGGTGATTGTGGTGGCCATTTAAGATTTTTTATCTTCTTGGATTTTACGAACTGTTGTGTTTTTTTTTTCATTGTGTGCTTGGGGTCGTCCTATTGGAAAATAAAATCTTCTAATCCAACCCGCAGCAAGTACGTTTCCAAATTTTCATTGAGGACACCAATGTTCTCATCAGCCGTTAATATGTCATTGATTTTTACTAATTCGCCTACTCTCGACCAAGCGAAGCAACTCCAAACCACAATATTAATGCCTCCGTGTTTTACAGTTTTCTGTACTTGACGTTCTTGGTGTTCTTCGCCGGTTTCTCTCCCCACGCTCATTCTCCTTTTTCGATGAAACCAATTCAAATCTGCTTTTGTCGGCCAAAGAACCTTTTACCAAAACACAATTGGCTAGTCCAAACATTTTTTTTTCAAATCGTGAACGTTTTCTTTTTATTGCGCTTGTTAATAAAAGGCAGTTTACCAGCAATTTGTTTATGCAAATTAGTTTTACGAAGTCCGCACCGGATCGTTCCATGCAACAGATTTTATTGAAGCCTTTCTTGAATAGCCCGTACTATTCATCATGGATTTTTCTTGCATTCCCGTAGGATACACGAATCGTCGCGATACGTTGTTACCTGTTTCTTACCTCTTTCTTCCCTGTCCCTAACAGAACCAGACTCGCAAATCTCTCTCGACAGTTTCTACACTTAAGTTTTGCTCACTCCAAATTTGTCAGCTATTTTTCGTTGTGAAAAACTATTTTAAATGTCTTTTAAAATCAACTTTCCGAGGTGAGAAAAAAATGTTTTCCAGCCATCTTGGCACGCGATATTTCTCAACCGAACAATGAGCCGGCGAATGAAGTAAACATACACTAAAAGGACGTACCAGAGACCAAAACAAATGGGGAAAAATTTCGCTCAGCGATGAGATAAAAATATGCATAACACTGTGATAGCGATCTTTTTTGCCCTATGAGGTAGATGGTCCAGTAATCGTCACCTTAGGCAGATCGTTTGACTTTGCAAATTTATATAGCGCAACTAGGAAAGTGAGAAAGTTATTTTAAGTCGTTCTTAAATGCCGCCATGATAGTTGGTCTGGTAATCGCCATAGGAACGTCCCACTAATCGTCGCATGCATTCAAACTGCTTTGAGGCCTTATATACCTTTGAAAAAAAAATTGTTTTTTTTTTCTTATTGACTTAAATTATGTATAAACATGCCGAAAATAATATGCAAAAGTTATTTTAGGTGGACATTTTTTTATAAGACATGTGGAAAAATGGTTTTAAAACTTTAAACGCGTTTTGGATGAAGAAATGTTTTCAAATTCGGGCGGTCTCGTAGGTCCTGCAGTTTTTGACCGATTGACTTCAAATTTCAAATACAACTTCTTAGATCCATTTTATAGCGATGTACACACGATTTTCACAATCGATTAACAATTGCGGTTTTTGGAAACGAACAAAGGCCGTTGTTTCAGTCGACAATGCGACTTTCTTAAAAATGGGGCCAAATGTACAAAAATAAATATTTTATAATAATCGTGTGTACTTCGGTAGCAAAACTCATGTAGATTAGGAGGAAAAGAAATTTCTTCTGGATGCACATGTGCAACTCCAACGAGTCCGCTCGTTGGAGATACCTACAGATATGTAAAATAAACCCTCTAAACCTCGTTTTGATTGCTTTATTAGTATTTTTTTTAATCCCCAAAAGCCTTGTTTTCCGACCATCCAAATATATATAAGGCGTTAACTAATTATGCAAAGGTTCGTAGGACTTTGCTGAGTCGATTATGTCTGCATATAGAACTACAGAATAATTTTTACGCACTCTTTTACAAACTTTACGATGTTGACCACTTGAACGAAAAAATTGCGAAAAATATTAAGGTAATTGCCCAGTGGCCGTCAGGGTCCTAGCGATCGTCATGTTTATGCATTAAATAAGTATTTTAAGATAAAAATCAGTCGTTCGTGCAGACCTGTGCTATATTAGCTCCCAGGAGGTATTTACTATGTTGTATTACATTTTCACACCCGTAAGTATAAGTATTCAAGAATAATCAAATTAAATACATTCCGCTACGACGTCTAGCTGTCATTTCGGCCGAATCCTTCATTAGGAGGTTAACGTGAATCATGTCACATCTCGGGTGATCTGAGAATGCCCGTGGACTTGCGTGAAGTAAGTTTTCCTTCGAGTGATTAACAAGGATCTTAGTTTTGCGTTCATGATAAAAAATTATAATTTTATGTTAATTTCAACGAGTTTTCATGTATAACGATTAACGGTTCAGCAACATAAACACTCTGCCGATTAATCGCCACGGCTGACGAGAACTGGGACAATGTAAGCAAAAAAAGAATCTTACGAATCGAATATCAGTTTATAAAAAATCAGAAAAAAAATATTTGGTCCGTAATTCGCATTGTCTGAAGGAGCCACGGACCAATAATCGTCATACACATATTCGCGATAGTAAAAAGATATACATATAAATAAATGTTGTCGATGACTGGGTCGTGACCATGTCGATAACTGGGTAACGTAACCAGTTGACACAGGTGAACACCACTCGATCGAAATAATATTAAAAATTATTTTTGAAAAAATAGTTGTTTATAATGTCTACAAATAAATAAAAATTATAATTCTGACGTAATAGGCAATGATTAGTTTTGGGACATGAATGTGGACGCGTGCCTTAAGGCGATGTGCCACACGCCTCCGACCGCTTCGAAATTTTGAAAAGAGAATTCCCCCAAATGGATCAACCGATTGGAATGAAATTTGTTGTGTGCATGCAGGACACTTGCTCCGAGGGGATGATCCCCTCCATTATCCAAAAGTTCCAAAAAAATTACAGTTTGTGGTTACCGTGCGAAAAAAGGTGAATTATTAACCATCGCATTTTCGGTAATTTTCTGAGAGTCATCCTCTGGACCGTGAAAAAGCACACGTTTTAAGCTTTGTTTTACCTGTTTTCATAAACAAATGGCGGAGAAAAAGCATTTTGAAATTTTTACATAAATGTAGCAAAAATGTACCATCAAGGCTCAAAATATCAGGTATCGGAGCGAGCGTTCAGTTCATCCGTTTTCTCACTGGTGGCGCGCAGCTCGCTTCGTTCTGTTTTTACCGACCGCGCTCGCCTCCTTCCGGAACAATTTATTTTTTGACAGGTCGAAAGCCGGAGCTATAACTTCGCACATTCGTTCAAAATATATTTCATACAATGTGTGTGATAGAGTGTGATATAGAATGTGAATAGTGTGTGATAGAGTGGAGTTTGTTTTCGTCGCGTTTTGGTGAGTTTTTTTTTGCTGTGAAGAGCATCTCAGGACGCCGGCAGACCACCGACGAGAAATCCCGACAAATAAATAATCGACGAGAAAATCGCCGCGGTCGATTACACGAAAAAGATCGAGGTACACAGGGACAGCGAGAAGCCGAAGGAGAAAACACCGGAAGTCAAGGTACGTACGTGCTATAACCTCATAACCTCAATTTACGTACTTTGTCATTTGCCACGATCTTCCCTCGCATTGCTTTCCCGCTCGCCAATGTGTCAAACCGTCAACGGCTCCGATGCAAGAAACTCAAGTTTATTTGTTCTTCGCAGAAATACTTCGGTATATATTCGTGAAAAAATCGCAGATAGCATATTTTCCGATGATCCGTAGCCATTGTCATTACCCCTCGAAATCCTCGATTTCCTGAGCAGTGTGCGACCAAAATGAGGCACGAAAGTTCAACACCCTTTGCCAACGAACGCTAAACTGTCACGTCTCAAACACGGATGATTTGTGAACCTGTGGCGATTTCTCGATAGCTCAACCCTGACCAAGCGTACTATTGGTATGGCGTACAGAGATAGTATCCTACGGTGTAACTGTACGGTAATATACCGTTACACGCAAATGTACGTGTTAGTAGTATGGTGCTGGTACACTGAACAATAGTAAAACATATCGGTACTGTATCCTCACCATACTAATACTCGTACCGATACCGTACGCACACACATGGTAGGTACGGTACCTGGGCTATCATGTAGGAACCAGAGCTAATGTAGCGTCGGATTTGCCATCTAGATGGACCATCGGATTTATCCAGGGCAGCAAGTACGTACTGCCGAGGATGCCAAAACCGCGTCAATCGTTGCGGCTACAATATACAGTCCCAGTGTCGCGATAATATCACCGCTGTCTCCAATCTCTCCGAGAGTACCAGCGAGGCTGTCCTCAAGGAACTCGTCGAACCCTTCGGCTTCGTTCAGAAACAATATCTCGCCATGGATCGCACCACCAATCTGTGCAAGGCCTTTCACTTATGTACGTACGTTTCAAAACAAAGAGCGAGGACGCTAGGGCTTTCTTGCATCTCAATGGTTACGACTACCATCATCTCATACTCAGAGTCAACGGGTTCAATCCTCCAGCCCAACAGAATTGAATGGTGAACCGTTGAACGCGTTAAGGTAGAACAAGCGTGCGCTCTTGATTTTTATAGATTCCGTTCAAATTTTAACCAGACATTGTTCGTATGCATGTTTCAGTGAAATTTCAGAACAGTCGACTATTTAGATTCGGAGATAATGGGTTTTAAAATTGCAATTTTTGACACTGTAGGGTCTGCATTGAAATTTAGACAGAGTAACATAAACAATATAAAATATTAATGTTTATAACGCAAATATTTTTCTTCGCGTTAAAAGTTTTTAACTTTAGGAACACGATAATTATCTGTTTTCTCGAAATATTGAACAATATTGTTCTGCGGTGTTGCATAATGTCTTCTGATTATAGGGGACAAATATTTTTTACCGAGAGTTATTCTGTCGTTACTGAACGTTTTTAGCAAAACTGAATAGTAAAGATAATTCAAACTTTTTGATGTGTAAACATCTTAGCGCTCGGTCTACGGTAGGGGCTAGCTGGGGCTTCGAGCGTCAGATGACGTCAGCGTAAGACCGTGTCTGTGTGAGCGCGTTAATGTGTGCGTTTGACAGTTGACTGTGCGGGCTAACTGACAGTTGACATGACGGACATTTTTTCCTACTGGAATTTTACGTGATGTCGCCACCCTAAAAGGTAATTACGAACGATGCTTCTCTCTCTCTCTCTCTCTCTCTCTCTCTCTCTCTCTCTCTCTCTCTCTCTCTCTCTTTCTCTTTCTCTGTATTTGTATAATATATAATATTTTTCTTTCTCTCTCTCTTTTTATTATATATTTAGATAATATATAACAAAAATAAAATATATTTACATATAAGAAAATATGTAATAATATGTGTACAAAATAGCTAATTAATCTCTCTCGCTCGCTCTTCTCTCTCTCTCTCTCTCTCCCTCTCTCTCTCTCTCTCTCTCTCTCTCTCTCTCTCTCTCTCTCTCTCTCTCTCTCCCTCTCTCTTCCTAATAAAATCTAATAAAAATCTGATAACAATAAAACCAAAACAAAAATATAGCGGCTGAACCGCTCGTTTCATTTTTACAGGACAAACTCAATCTACGCATGAATACAGATAAAAACATTCCAACTACAAATTCAAAGACTACAATCGATGCTGTATTCTCGCGGTATTTGGAAACACTGCAGTCGCAAGTCTATGTGTCTTATTACAGTTACCACAAACCAATCATTTCATGTATAAAAGAAACTGATCAATAAATTTTCAAACTTGATTCTTTATGATATTTTCGCATTGTTTTATTACAAAATAAATTTTGATCAAAACCAATGCACGACCTCAATTTTCCCACACCAAACTGATGCGAGCTCACATGTTTACACATCAATTTTTTCACTCGTTCCCTAACTAGTTTGCTATCTAATCGTATTTTTGTTGTCAAAATTAATAAACACAATAGAATGGTACGCCGAATTATGTTACCTGACTTTCGGCCAATGCAGTCCCTGCAGTGTTAAAAGTTGCTATTAAAAAATCCATTATCTCCCAATCTAAATAGTCAACTGTTCTAAAATTTCACTCAAACTTGCATAATGATATGAACAATGTCTGGTTAAAATTTGAACAAAATCGATAGAAATCAACAGCGCACGCTCGTTTTACTATAAGGGCTTACACCACTGTAAACGTCCAGAATTGAGTGATATTTCGCGATTTTTTTTTGTAGAAGGACAAATAAGAGAATATTAATATTCAAGGATGTTATTAGTCATATCTTCAAGTGAACAAAATGAAATTTATATTAAAAAATTATGCCAAAAGGTGACGCTGGAGCCATTCTGGCGAGGCATGTTGAATTTGAGACGCTCTGCGGTACGCAGTATAGCTGTAGCAAGTTTGATTTTAGAATAAAATTTAAAAATTTCTATTAATTTACACGAGTATAGCTAGAGAAATACGTAGAGGATTGTGAAAATATTAATTTTTGTGTAATTGGCAAGCATTAAAACAAAAACTTAATTTTCGGCAGAAAAAAGGACAAGGTAATAACTAATGTTATAACTAACTCATAGAAAATCCCGTACTTATATATCTTTGGAATGTTATTTTAAACATGTACTCAAAATTGGGAGTGAAAATAATGAAAATTGTTGGAGTTAAGGTCGTCGCTCACTTATCAACCCGGCACCCGATCAGCACCGCCTCGCCTCGAGCAGTGCTCGAGGCAAGCTCATTTCTTAGATGGGCTTTCCATACATATGCACTCACTTGTCAACTCTTGCGAGCGAGCCGATCTGGTGATGCTACGGAGTTGACAAGTAAGTGCATATGTATGGAAAGTCCATATAAGAAATGACAACCGCTGGAGGCGAGGCGGTGCTGGTCGGGTGCTGGGTTGATAAGTGAGCGACGACCTTCATGCTGCGTGGGTTTGTTAGGGTTTGAAAAATTGTGTTTCGAGAACACGGTCGATGTCTCGCACACGGGCCAGCCACTACCACCGCAGACCCATACGGGTCTGCGGACCTTGTTTTACAGGTACCAAACTTTTTTTTTTATTCTACAGTGGTGTGACCCCTTAGATTGGGCTACACGGTGACGATTGTTCGTCGCGTCTCTTTGAACGAGGCCGCCACCCCCCCCCCCTCTCTTTTTCACGCAAGGTTCGTCCGCTCACTACTGCGAGCTTGAATTTCCCATTCGTCAATAAAATTCAAAAAGAGGACAAGACAATAATTCCCGAATAGCGAATCTCCCTCCAATAATGCTTCTAATTCTGCGTCTTCGTACACCTTCGGCCCGTCTGCGGAAAATTCGTCGAAAACAATTCATCGAATTACAATTCGTCGAAAACAATTCGTCGAATCACAATTCGTCGAATCGCCAATTCGTCGAAAAAACAATTCGTCGAATCACAATTCGTCGAATCGCCAATTCGTCGAATCACCAATTCGTCGAATCGCCAATTCGTCGAATCACCAATTCGTCAAATCGCCAATTCGTCGAATCACCAATTCGTCGAATGGCAATTCGTCGAATCGCAATTCGTCGAATCGCAATTCGTCGAATAACGATTTGCGGAACATTCATCGAATCACCATTCGTTTGTTTGGGTTCTTGTGTGCTTGTGGGTTTGTTTGGGTTCTTGTGTGCGTGTTCCGGTCTGTTTTTTGGGTATGTTTGGGTTCTTGTGTGCGTGTTCCGGTCTGTTTTTGGGTTTGTTTGGGTTCTTGTGTGCTTGTGGGTGTTTGTTTGGCTTTGGTTTGTTTGTTTAGGTTTGGGTTTGTTTGGGTTTGTTGAAGTTTGTTTGGGGTTGTTTGGATTTATTTTTGTTTGTCCGGATTTGTTTGGGTTTGGCTTTGTTCGGGTTTGTTTTGTTCGTTTGGGTTCGGTTCGTTGGGGTTTGGGTTTGTCTGGGTTCGGTTTGTTGGGGTTTGGGTTTGTTTGGGTTTAGTTGTTTGGGTTTGGTTTGTTTGAGTTTGGTTTATTTGGGTTTGTTTGAGTTCGGTTTGTTTGGGTTTGGGGAAATTTCATTCGACGAATTGCGATTCGACGAATTGTCATTCAACAAATTGTCATTCGACGAATTGCGATTCGACGAATTGTCATTCGACGAATTGGCGATTCGACGAATCGTGATTCGACGAATTGTTTTTTCGACGAATTGTTTTCGACGAATTGTAATTCGATGAATTGTTTTCGACGAATTTTCCGCAAATCCTTCGGCCTTCCGTTACGTTCTTTGTCTTCGACGTCAACCTCACCGTTTAATCAACGCAACTAAAGATCAATCACCTTTTAATCAATGCAATTAAAGATGAGTGAAATTATGGTGCGCAAAAGCCGAAGCGTGGCAATAACGAGTCACCATTGGTTCCTGAAAAATGTTACAAATTTAAACAGATTAGAATTTTTTTCGAAATTTCTCAATTTTTTTTTCTTAAATTTAACAAGCAACTACTGCAAAGTTCTAAAAATAGTCGAAGAAAATGGGTCTTTTCATTTTGATCATGATTACACGATGTTTAGGAACACTTGTTCCTTTAATTCTTTTGTAAAACTTTGATCGATCGGTCCGGATAACGGGTACATTAAGCTGAAAAAAACGTGGCGACATTAGTCTTTCCACCAATATTTGTAATAGAGTAAGAGATTTACTGACAAACCATAAAATGTCATTTTTTGTCCTATTTTTCAAACTAATATTGATGGTGAAAAAAATGATTTTTTTCCTCAAAAATCAACGAAAGGGTCTTGTATGAAATTTATTCAAGTTTTCAAAGCTGCACATCAATTTCCTGTGCAATCATTGGTTGCTGTGATATCATTGATCAAACACAAAAGGATCTTTTTTCACTATAAGTCGGATATCTCAGCAAAAAGTTGACGTAGAGAGACCACAAAAAACTAAATTCAAACTGAATAAACAAGCTAACGAACCTATGATTAATTCAACTGTAAAAAATCCCTTGAAAAAATAAAATTGGAAAAATATTTTTCTCGCTATCTCTTATGATTGCGCGATAACCTTAGCTTACAAAGTTATTTTGCCAAAAAATCTCAAACTAGAAACTTGAAGCTTAATAATGTTTTTCTTTTTCATCTTGATACGACTATTTTTAACATTGATACAGCCTTTCAAAAAAAAAACTTTAAAAAGTGAAGAAATTTTCTGTTTCTTTAATTTTTTGGGGTAGGGTATAAAAAGTGATATATTTCCTACAATTTTCAGTCAATCGAAAAAAAGCGCTCGTCCTTGACTGTTAAGAGGGAATGGTACCTCATCGCGGTCGGTATGGCAGATCGCGATAGTAGATACCCACAGATTTGATCCACTTTTATCCCGCAAAACTTTCATCTAAGTTGGGAATATCTTTAGCGCCGCCTAATTTTTTCAAAACGAAGAAAATGACTTCTTTACAGGAATGAGCCTCTTATTGATCACTTTTTTATGCATTAATGATTGCACATTTTTTATATCTTAAAATTATTCGAAAACGTTGGTAAAGGATATTCTTTAGGAAAGGACCTTTTTCATAACATTGAAGTTTCCATCGTTGGTATGAAACGATTTTTTTTTTTTTTTTCATTTTTTTTTCTTTTCTTTTTGTCATTATAGAAAGAGGTTTGGGTTGTTACCCAAATGGGAAGTTGTTACCCAAAATTGGAAGTTTTAAATATTTTTTTACAATAATTCAATTTTATACTTTCCAAATTTCAGTTATGCAGGCATATTAAGAAATGTTGAAAGTATATCCCTGATTTTTTAAAATAAACACCGACTGTAGGATTGCTAATGGCAGGTGGATGAAGTACTACCCGGGTCAAATTGTCCCACAGTGTCAAAATTGTGGCAAAGTATAAATTTGTCAAAGAAGGGATAATCGCTTGCGTACGTATCCGACAGCCATGGCGGCTGAGAGCGGTGGGGGTAGGCTTGCGTCAGACTCGCGCTTGAATGTAGCTCAAAAGTCGTCTAGGGCAAATGGGCAAATGCTTGATCGCTAATGAGACAGTAGTACAATCTTAAGAATACTTAAGCGTTCGGGTGTACCGAAAGTCGCACTATTAATATACGCATGAGAATGATGGTGTTGAAGTTTGGGTCCTTGGATTGTAAAGAAAGTTTTTTTATATTCCATTTCCTCAGTTTTATTGACATAAAAATCTAATGTCATTAGTAGAGTCATATGATGGAGATTCGTAATAATCGTATTCCGCATTTCGCTTCTGCTCACGGACGGATCGGGGGATACAAAGGATGCAAAATTCGTGACTCCGGCGCCAATTATATAATATTTTCTGCGTTATGAATTGTAGACCTTGCAGTAAACCCTTGCGCCGTGCTCATTAAGGTAGTACGAGCGCGCAATCCTGATTTCTATAGATTTTGTTCAAATTTTAACCAGACATTGTTCATATTATTATGCATGTTTGAATTAAATTTCAGAACAGTCGACTTTATAAATTGGAAGATAATGGGTTTTAAAATTGCAACTTTTAACACTGCAGGGTCAGCATTGAAATTTAGACAGAATAATTTTCCATAAATAATATTTGTCCCATATAATAAGAAGACATATGGCAACACCGCAGAACAGTATTGTTCCATATTTCGAGAAAAAAATAATTATTGTGTTCCTAAAGTTAAAAATTTTGTCAAAAAAAAATATTTGCATTGTAAATATTAATACTTTATATTGTTTATGGTATCTTCATTAACAAATAAAAGGGTTGGTTCATTCATAACTAATTAAAAACTTTGTTCGATTAAAAATTACTTCCAAATCAAAACTTGTGTTGGAGTATTATTTTAAATATGCCGCGCAAAGTCACGTCATTGGATACGTGGAACGATGCGGGGTTGCCATATGTCTTCTTATTATAGGGGACAAATCTTTTTTACGGAAAATTATTCTGTCTAAATTTCAATGCAGACCCTGCAGTGTTAAAAGTTGCAATTTTAAAACCCATTATCTCCCAATCTAAATAGCCGACTGTTCTGAAATTTCACTCAATCATGCATAATGATATGAACAATGTCTGGTTAAAATTTCAACAAAATCTATAGAAATCAAGCTTGCGCGCTCGCACTACCTTAAGAGGGAATGGTATCTCATCGCGGTCGGTATGGCAGATCGCGATAGTAGATACGCACCGATTTCCGAAACGGCTCTTCAGAATCTCATGAAATTTGACCAGACAATGTCAAATTGATAAACAAACGGCTATCGTCTCATTAGATTTCTTGAATCGAAGAAAAAAATGTAGATTATATTACCATGCTGAACTCGCGATGAAAATGATGAAAAATAAAAAGTTTGGCTAAAGCCACGATTTGGAAAGAAGCAGAGCCGTGTAGCCACGTTGAAAACACGTATTTTGGCACCTCAATCATTTCATTCCTCCGCATATTTCAGGAAATCCATGGAAAGTCGTAAATAGTAGGTAATTGTTGACGATTCCAAGGAAATCTCGCTCGACATTTGGGAACTGAGTTCCCGTGAATTCCGCCGAGGCCTCCATGGCCGATTGGCGTGCACCGAGAATTTGACAGTTCAAATATGGCGATGTGCGAACTCGCTCAAAAATCTAATTGTTGCTTTTCGAAGCAGCAAAGTGTTAAAAACAAGTTTTGTGATGTATTACGTGCGATGATATTACAAAAAAAAATTGTATCGTGCTATTTACCGGGTGAACTGCGGGCGACGTGGAGGTATGTACTCATTTTTCTCTCTCTGTTTTTCAGAGAATTATTTCGTGGAATTGCCTCCACATCTATTTGTTCTTCCCGTCTTTTTATTTATCCTTTTTGTTTACGTTTTTTTTACCAGTAGTTCTACTCGCGATAAAGTATATGCGAAATCTCACAAATGAATGTGAGGTTAAGATAGACTTTCTCCAGAGTACTGCGAGAGAGAAAACTTTGAGCAATAAATTTTAACTTTTTTCAGATTCTGTATGTCATTTGTGTTCATGCCATCGAACCTAATGATGATGATGGACAGGAAAAGAAGTGCATTCCATTGGCGAAGGACTGCGGAGGAACATGGAAGAACCACCGACGCTGTCATTCAGAGTTACGTCGAAGCTCAGAGCAACAAATCTCATAAGGTGAAGAATGTTGCAGTAATTCAAGATAAGTGAAAACGTGTTATAGTACAAAAAAAGCCTGCAATGGCCCTGTGCATATGCACATAAGCATAGCACGTGCGTGCTATGCTTATGCCTAGAGACCATGCGTGCTCTCTGCGAAGCACAGTATCATGCACAATACAATGCACTTGTGCTTCGCAGCAGAATCCTCACAGGCCCATTGCATAAGGTTTGGTTTGTACAAAGCAACAGAGGCAATGTCATCGCAGCGACACTTATATCGCTTTGTCTTGCGAAGATTTTCCTTCCAATGCAGTATGCCTGCTATGGTCTTTCATAAAGATGTACGTGCGAAAATCTTATTGTAAAGCCCATGTAAATGGCATAACGCATGAAACTGTTACGTGTATTCGTGCGCTATGCAATGTACTTGTGCTTCGCAGCAAGATATTTACAGTAATAGCGCAGAGAACGCTACGGTTCGCAAAGAGACACAACGTCTCCGCAAACTTCTTTGTGCTGGATTGTCGCAGGCATATAGCATCGATAAGAAAATCTTCACAGGTACGAAGGGCTACAGATGAGCTTGCAATGATATTGTATCCATTGCTCTTTGCGAACCACAGTTTCCTGTCCAATATGCTTGCGAAGACCTTCCACGAAGATGCTCCAGAAGATCTTGCTGCGAAGCCCATGTACATGGCATAACGCATAAAACTGTTACGTGGCATAACGCATAAAACTGTTACGTGCGCTATGCAATGTACTTGTGCTTCACGGCAAAATATTTACAGGAATAGTGCAGAGAACGCTACGCTTCGCAAAGAGACACAACGTCTCCGCAAGCATCTTTGTGCTGGATTGTCGCAGGCATATTGCACCGAATAGAAAATCTTCGCAGGCACGAAGGGATAGAAATGAGCTTCAAATGATATTGCATCAATGGCTCTTTGCGAACCACAGTTTTCTGTCTATAGTGCTTGCGAAGATGCATCTATGACCTCTCGGTTGTCGCGCAAATATGCCTTCCGTTTAAAGTACGTATTCTTATTATTTTTATTCCCATCACTTAGTTCACTATTTCAAAATATTCTTTTCGCATCAATATTTTCTGTACATTTCGCGTGGAAAATAATAATATAAATATAAGAAATATAATCAAGCGGGCGGAAGGGTCAGAAAATGAGAAGAAAAGTATTAATATAAAGGCAAAATATGCGAACAAGAAAAAAGTGGGAAACATGTAGAACGCGAATGAAACTCAAAAAGGAAATAAGATAAAACAAAAGACCTGGCGGGAAATAAAAGAATGTACTATGGATTCGATAAACGACAGAGAATACGAAGTATTAAAGAAATGAAAGGCAAAAGAAGATAGAAGTGCGTAAAAGGTCAAAAGCAAGCGCGCGTAAATAAAAAAGAAAAACTCGTGTAGACTGAATAGGGTTAGGGGGCGGCGGGGGGTGCAACAAGTCAAAAGCAAGAACGGGTAAATGAAAATTACAAAGTATTGCTAAAATAAGAAAAACACGAAAAATCTACAAAAGGAAGACGATCAGTTTGCTGAAAATGCTTCGTCTTTTTGAGTTTATTTCGAAACATGACGCAAATAAAATATTTTATCGGCAGAATGTTTGTATGCAATATCCACACAAATATTCTAAAATGTTCATATAGATATTCCGCCGATAAAATATTTCATTTGGCCCGATAAAATAATACACTCTGTCCATAAAATATTTAATTTGGGCCACGTTTCGAAATAAGCTTAAACAAATGAAGCAATTCCAGCCCTAAAATCTAAAGTTTTCAAAGAATTTATGCAACTGGCCTTTTTTGTACATTTTTAATCTTTTCTCCGTTTTACAATAGTTTGTAATTTTCAATAAACATTCTTGTTTTCGACTCAATTGCGCCCCCCACTTATCCTTATTGAGTCCCACTCTTTTCCTCTTATAGATTTGTTATCCTTTCTTCATATTCTGCAACAGTGTTTCTGCTTGCAGAAAAAAAGCATGCTTTCGACTTTTTACGCATTTTTTCTCTTTTTTCTTTCATTCCTTTCATACTCTGTATTCTCTGTCGTTCATCCATTTCATCGCACATTGTTTTATTTTCTGCTATGTTTATTGTTTCCTTATATTAGCTTTTGGGCTTTATCATATTTTTACTTGGATTCCACTTTTTCGTGCTCGAATATTTTGCCTTTATATCGGAACTCTTTTTCCCATTGTCTGACACTTTCGCCCACTCTGTTATATTGTTATTTTTATAGTACTATTTTTGGTGCGTTCTTCTATTGATTACATATTTTATTGGCAGAATGTTTGTATGAAATATTCATTTTGAAATATTCACTCAAATATTCCGAAAAAAACATTAAAAAATTAAAGCAATTCCAGCCTTAAAAATTTCGGGATTATCTTTCTTTCATTTTCTGCAATAGTTTTTGATTTTTCTTCATGCGCGCTTGCTTTTCACTTTTTACGCACTACTATCTTCTTTTTCTCTTTCATTCCGTTCATACTTCGTACTTTCTATCGTTAATCCATTCTATCCCATGTTCTTTTATTTTTTGCTGTGTTTATTGTTTCTTGTTATTTGCTTTTCGGGTTTTATTAGCTTTCTACTCCTTGCCCATTTTTTTGCTCGCATATTTTACCTTTATGTCGATACTTTTTTTGCCATTGCCTGACACCCCCGCCCCCCCTGTTATATATGTTATTTTTATTGTTATTATTATTGGCGTGATTTTCTATTAATTTGCTTTTAAAATGTAGTAGCAGCGATTTATGCCGAGATAATATCTATCGGATTTCCAAACATTAACCTCCCCTGTAGGAAAATGATTTTTCTTAAAGCACAATGTAACAGAACATTATTTTATTTTCACACATATACCCTTTTGGGCTTTTGCATTCACTCACCTCAACTTTCATAATTCTAATAATATATTAACGAAATCGGGGCTACATTCCGCCTTCTCCTTCTCCCCCTATCGTCGCAGTTTTTCTTGTCGCTATCCTGTCGAACTGCCTTACTATTTCACAGATTTCCTCTGTTTTTTCTTCTTTTTACAGCCTTCAGCCATCTTTTTGTGTGGTTGTTTTGTTATTCGGTCCATTATCTGAATGTCTTCAGCGCAGCCTCTTCCATTTGTCCTTTCAACTTCTCGCACCCCCCTACATGTGCCAGGCTGGCCTTTCCTCTGGTGCACACTGTACATCATGTGTTTCTTAATTCCTTGCCCGCTTCCCTCTCCACACTCAAGAATTTAATCTATACCCAACTTTCGTTAATTTCTCCCCTCATCTTTCTGTTTACCTAGAATTCTTCCATCCCCACTTCTTTCTTTATGTCTTTACGGGACATGCATAACCTTGGAATTTCAAAAAATCTATTTTTGGTTTATTTTATTTTCTTATTAGGTAGAGTCTTGACTTTGATTTGGTTCAAAGATTTTGCAAAAATTGAAAAAAATTGCCCAAGTTATGACGATTTTAGTGAAGCAGGTCAGAACGTCCCGTTGCGTTACGGCTCTAGCGCTGCGCGGTGCATTGTATGTGGTTTCTAAGGGCATTGATATAACTTTGTCCAATCCGGCTGTTTGATTGTTGTACGGTGCAGGAATTGCAGATTGAAGGTACGAAAAATCATTGTGATTTTATCGCACGCAAGTAGTCCATACACCAAGGCATTTTCTTACGATTCAATTTTTCAAATAACGATTGGGATGAAAGAGTGCATTTCATAGGTAGGCATTTTAAATAAAAAGTGTTCAATTTTGTTACTATACTAATAGAGCTATTAGTAAAGGGGATATGGGCGACGAAAATTCATCACATTACCTCTCACTCAACGTTTCGTCCCTTTCACTCATCGTTCCGTCTTTTCCACAAAGACGTTCCTTGCTCATATCTCCATTACCAATGGAGGTAGCGAAAAAAAATGAGACACTTTTTATATACTAGAGCTATACTCGAGAAGAAAATGCAATTACTTATTTAGATAATTGAATGTGTAATGTAAAACTAGATTGAACAGAAGCGCTAATATCTTCATATGAGCGCTGTCGTTCGCAGTGCGTCACCAGCAAAAACTTGCTGAGCGGTGCGAAGTTCTTCGCACCTACCGATCACAAGCGTGGTCGAGAAAAGAGTTTATTGTTTAAATGATTGATTGCAAATTTCGTCACTGCATTTTTCTGCCAGCCACCGGCGAACACTCACGGTGTGTCATTATTTACTTCAATATTTGGCGACAGGCTCCATTCGAGAAGAAAATGCCATCAATTATTTACATAATTGAATCTGTAGTGTAAAACTAGATTGAACAGAACCGCTAATATCTTCATATCAGCGCTGTCATTCGCAGTGCGTCACCACCAAAGACTTGCTGAGCGGTGCGAAGATGTTCGCACCTATCGATCACAAGGGTGGTCGAGATAAAAGTCCATTGTTTAAATGATTGATTGCAAATATTGTCACTGCATTTTGCAGCGAGCCGCCGGCGACACTCACGGTGAGTCATGATTGACGTCAATATTTGGCGACAGGCTCCATTCGAGAAGAAAATGCCATCAATTATTTACATAATTGAATCTGTAGTATAAAACTAGATCGAGCGAGAGCGCTAATATCTTCATATGAGCGCTGTCATTCGCAGTGCGTCACCAGCAAAGACTTGCTGACCGGTGCGAAGATCTTCGCATCTACCGATCACAAGCGTGGTCGAGATAAAAGTCCGTTGTTTAAATGATTGATTGCAAATATTGTCACTGCATTTTACAGCGCGCCGCCGGCGAACACTCACGGTGTGTCATGATTTACGTCAATATTTGGCGACAGGCTCCATTCGAGAAGAAAATGCCATAAATTATTTACATAATTGAATCTATAGTATAACACTAAATCGATCGAGAGCGCTGATAACTTCATATCAGCGCTGTCATTCGCAATGCGTCACCAGCAAAGACTTGCTGAGCGGTGCGAAAGTCTTCGCACCTACCGATCACAAGCGTGGTCGAGATAAAAGTCCATTGTTTAAATGATTGATTGCAAATATTGTCACAGCATTTTGCAGCGAGCCGCCGGCGAACACTCACGGTGTGTCCTGATTTACGTCAATATTTGGCGACGGGCTCCGTTCGAGAAGAAAATGCCATCAATTATTTAGATCATTGAATCTGTAGTATAAAACTAGATGGAACGAGAGCGCTAATATCTTCATATGAGCGCTGTCGTTCGCAGTTCGTCACCAGCAAAGGCTTGCTGAGCGGTGCGAGGCTCTTCGCGCCTACCGATCACAAGCGTGGTCGAGCACAACTGCAAAAACAATTGCTTAAATAATTATTTTTGCGAAATTTTTACTTTACCGTTGTTTTTTATAGCGCGTAAGCAGCAATCTTTATTTACTGAGAGGTACAGAATGTCCGTATCTACCGATCATACCCGTGATCGAGTATAAATGCAAAAATCATTGTTTAAACAATTATTGTTACGTAATTTTTACACCGTTGTTTTTTTGCAGCGCGTAAGCAGCAATCTATATATGCTGAGAGGTACAGAAAGTACCGTATCTACCGATCCTACCCTTCATCGAGAATTGATGCAAAACCAATTGTTTAAACAATTATTTTTATCCTTTGTTTTTTCAGCGCGTAAGCAGCAATTATAATTGCTGTGAGGTATAGAAAGTACCGTATCTACCGATCATACCCGTGATCGAGAATAAATGCAAAAATTATTGTTTAAATGATTATTTTTACGTAATTTTTACACCGTTGTTTTTTGCAGCGCGTGAGTAGCAATGTATATTTGCTGAGAGGTACAGAAAGAGAGGTAGAAAAATAATTGTTTAAACAATTATTTGTTTCTTGCAGCGTTGTGTTTGCAGCGCGTAAGCAGCAATCATATTTGCTGAAAGGTTTAGAAAGTACCGTATCTACCGATCATTCCCGTGATCGAGAATAAAGGCAAAAATAATTGTTCAAATAATTATTTTTGCGAAATTTTTGCACCGTTTTTTTCGCAGCGCGTAAGCAGCAATCTATATTTGCTGAGAGGTACAGACAGTATCGTATCTACCGATCATACCCATGATCGAGAATGAATGCAAAAATAATTGTTTAAATGATTATATTTGCGAAATGTTTACACCGTTGTTTTTTGCAGCGCGTAAGCAGCAATCATATTTGCTGAGAGGTACAGAAAGTACCGTATCTACCGATCATACCCGAGATCGAGAATAAAGGCAAAAATATTTTTTTTAACAATTATTTTTGCGTAATTTTTACCGTGGTTTTTTGCAGCGCGTAAGCAGCAATCATATTTGCTGAGAGGTATAGGAAATACCGTATCTACCGATCATACCCGTGATCGACAATAAATGCAAAAATAATTGTTTAAATAATTATTTGTTATTTTTTGCAGCGCGTAAGCAGCAATCATATCTGCTAAGAGGCACAGAAAGTACCGCACATTTGTTAATGTGTCAATTGTTAAAAATAATTAATTGTTAACAATTATCTCGCTGCAGAACAGCGCAGGCCGCCAGCAAGAACTCTTGCTGCGAAATAGAGATTCTCAATGATCTCGAATTTCGTGTGAAGTCGGCGTTGACGAAGAAAACAAAATTCTTTGTCCACACCGACCGTGGGTCAGCGTGTGGGTATATACGTGCATATGCCCACACGAAGTGTGTACTCGCTGTGAAGGGACAGCATGCGGGAAGAAAACAATCTTCAACCGCGTACGCCCGACGTAACGAACGCACACAGACACACGCGCATACACACGTTGTGTCGAAGCATACATTGTTATGCTTCGACGCAAGGAGGCCCGCGGCCCCGTCGCAGCGTGCGTTCGGAACGAACACGCGTTCGGGATGAACGCGCGCTGTGACATCTAGCGGTAGGGAACATTAGCTCGTGCCAGCGCTGCCCTACCGACTCGAGCCGGAGCTGCGTCGAACGTTTGCTTGGGTATCATTCCCTCTTAAAGCAATCTAATAAGCTACAGTTAAAATTTCAAGTCGATTGGACGAAAATTGTTTGTTCCGCTACGTCCCGATATAAAAAACATGGTTTTGAGAAAAACGTGTTTGAAGTCAACGGTTTCATAGACGCTACAGCTGAAAGTTTTTTCCGTAATCTAAAGCCACCTATTGGTCGAAAATAAAACTATTTTTAGTCGGTGACTTTGTCCCCACAATAGGCTTACAAGAGTTGAGAACTGCGCCTACCGGCATGACATCGCCGAAGACGGTTTTCAGCGCCGGAAACTTCCTTCAAAAATAGCTCTTAAACCACTTTATAATTGTTTTTTCAGCTACAAACGAATATGCATCATATTTTTTGAGGTTCCAAAGATTTCTTAAAAGTGCTTCCAACAAAACGATTTTTCGAAAATTTTACACCGATGACCTCTAAACAATTCGCGATAGTAAAATTTTACCGCTCTTCTGTAGAGCGAGACTTCTCCGATCGTCATTTCTAGAAAATTCGATCCTTGGAGAAACCTGCCGAAGATGAATTCCGGCAGAGAGAAATAATGCTAAACATACTTTTTTTTTGTTGCAGTAATAATGAAATTTTACCACTCTTTCGCAGAGACCCGATCAATCTCGTTCGCTCGCGAATTTGGTCGGCCGCAGACAACCTGCCGAAGAAAAGCCATGGCAGAGAAAAAATGCCGATCGCAATTGTTTAAACAAAGAGCATTGTAAATGTGACAACTCTTTTATAGAGTGAGTCTCGAGCGATCTCGGTCGTGACTCGAGATTTTAGCAAATATCGAATTCGTCGACGATGAGCGACATCGAGATGCCAAATAGTCTTCGAGCTTATTTGTTTAAATTAACTAAAAAATAATGGGAAAATGCCAGCACCCTTCCACCATACGAGTCTCTAGCAAACCCCGTTTGCTAGAAAGTTTGCTAGAAAGTTCAACCATAAAGAAATTTCTACCGATGACCGCCGTCGACAAAAAAAATCGATTCATGGGCATTTGTTTAAGCAATGCGCGATCGCAAAATTTCACCGCTCTTCCGTAGAGCGAGGCTAGCGATCTTGATTGTTCGAGAAGCTGACCAGCAAAAATGCTACCAAATATGAACCCTGGCAGAGATAAAAATGCTAAACGCATTTGTTTAAATAATGACCATTGTAAAATTTTACCACTCTTTTGTAGAGTGAGTTCCGAGCAATTTCGTTCGCTCGAAATTTTGGCAGGGATCGAAATCGTTAACGATACGTGGCATTGAGGTTACAAATAGTGCTCGAGCTTATTTGTTTAAATGAATTTAAACAGCATGGGAAAATGCCTAAGTCTTTTGGTTGTGGCCGTCGTCGAAAAAAAATCGATTTGATGGCTGCATATACAATGTAAAATGCAACAAAGTTTCAACGCTCTCCGGCCGAGCGAGCGCATGCTTCCAATACAAACGTACCATGGTCGCTACGCATAGTTGTGTGAATTGTGTGATACACACATGATGTAAGGTGCTTGCGTACGACCGAACGGCGTGCGAGAATGTATTTGTTCTTTCTGCACGCGGTCGGCGTAGCAAACACACACACACGCGCGCGCGCTCAGCGATTGCCGTCTGTTTGGCTTCGACTCTTCGTCCCAGTGCGAAGCATCAAGACCGAATTCGCGATCGCTGCGCTGTCCGTCGGTAGCGACTCTTAGCTAAAAACTACGAGATCTGCGCTACCGACGTAACGAGAGGCCGCGTCGAAATTTTCTGGCGTGTGGCACATGGCCTTAAGACGGAATGACATGAAATTCAGAAAATTTGAGGGGCAGACAGCTGTTCATCTATCTATTTGACGTCGTTTGGCAAAGTTTCGACGGGATCTGAAGAGCCGTTTCACAGATTTTTGGGTATCTATAATTGTTCTACCATACCGACCGCGATGAGGTGTCATTCCGTCTTAAAGCGCCGGCGTCTCGGCTCGCTGCTTCCTACGCCAATACGCCCAACTCTCGGAACCCCTGTGACCCTTCCACGGGACCCCAAAGGTTCCGCGAAACACCTTTTGGGAACCGCTGCACTAGAGAGTAAAATTAGTAAAAAAAATAATGGGTCGTTCAAATATTGCCTTAAAATATTTCGAATCTAAATTTTCTCTTTTGTGCGGGTCGGTGTAGATTACACATTTACTGTTTCGACAGTGATATCATGGAGTTAAAAAAAAACTTAAAGACCTCAGACCATTTGTGAGTTCTCCTTGGGTCGGTCCCGGAACTCGAAAATGGCCTGAATTTTTTTGTGGAGTTGAAAAAAAAACTGGCCCATTCAAACTTTCAACAATTTTCGAGTCGCGGAACCCACCCTATAGAAGGGGTGAAAACACGCAAAAATTGTATCTTCCGATGAAGGTTAATCGCACGTTTACATTTTCGACATTTACGTCAAAAGCCCAACATTTTGTTAACCATTTTTGAGTCCCAAAACCCACCCTTAAGAAGGGATAAAAATTGAAAAATCGAAATACTTTTCCGACATTCACCTCATGGAGTTGAAAAGAGGGCCCAAAAAAATCTTAGACCATTTTCGCAAATCTTCTCAATTTTTTGTGAGCTAGTTTTTTGCGCTCCACGATGTAAGTGTCGGAAAAGTAAATTTACAATTTATCTACATTAGTAGATAACATTTTTTCACTGCTCCTAACGGTGGGTTCCGGCACTCGATAATGGTCCCAATTTTTTTAGCTCCACGATGCAAATGTCGATAAAGTATATGTGCAATCTACGTTAAGGGACTATACCAGTGTAACACTTAAAAAAAAAAGATTTTTTCTTCTGCCTTTTTTCGACAGTTTATACTTTCAAAAATATCATCATTTATATAATTTACATCAATATCATTTTATCTTGTAAAAATCGATAGTTAAATCTTTAAACGCGTTTTTCTCGATATGAGATTTTTCAAATTTGCTGACATTGTAACTCAAAGAGCAATTATCCGATTGACTTGAAATTTGAACCGAGTACTCTTGAATATATATATATATATTTTTTTTAATTGGATTTGTTCCAGCCGTACAGGGCTTCCCCTTTTAACGAGCCCCAATCCCCCTCACTTCTTTCAACCTCCCATTGCACTAGCCCCTCCTTATATCATCCGTTCCTCATCTCCCCCGTCTACCCCCAATTCCACGCCCACCCACCTGCAGCCGCAGCCGACTTCTCCCTCTGTATCGTATTCACCATGTCATATCTGTCATGGGTATAGGGAAACTGCGGAAAACCTATACCAATACAGCCGGTCATCAAGTTCACCCCCCAGTCGTGGAACTAGTCTTATTTCGCTGCGAAATGCCGAGGAAAAACATTTCACGACGAAATGTACGCGACTGGGTTTCGAACCCGGGACCTCCCGGTCCGCAGGTTTAGTGGCAAGCACGCTAACCACTAGACCATCGAACCGGTTTCTCTTGAATGTATTTACTCTATAATGACGTAGGATTCTTTTTATTGGATGAAAACTGACGATTTCGCATTGAAAAAAACGACCATTTTATACGCAAGAAAACAGACTTTTTCTTAACTACGCCATTTTGTTAGATTTTGATATTTTTCGAAAATCCTACATCATTATACAGGAAATACCTTCCAGTTTAACGATTTTTTTTCCTTTTTCGGTTTCAGCTACTCAATCGGTCGGAATCATGTCAGCAGTGGAGGAACTTTTTTTTGGCGCCTCCGAAGGAAATGCATAAGTCGCTTGGATCTCAATATTGTTCTATGAAAAGAATTATGTAATATAGGGCAAATATAGCCAAATATATTCTTAATTTTTCGAAACATTTAATTGAGTACTTTTCGTTCAAAAAATTTCCGAAAATCACGAAAATTTTCAGCGTTCACACTGGTATAGCCCCTTAATCGGTGGATACATTTTGTTTGATTTTTCACCCCCTGCTAAGGGTGAGTTCCAGGACTAGTACATAATAGTCCAAGCGACGGCCGCAAAAAAAGCTGACAATTTTTAAAAGGATGAACTTTTCTGAAAATCTAGGGTTGATCGTGAGGATGAAGAAATGCTACGGTTGCTTAAGGAGTTTCGATAACAAAATCGAAATGGTTATAGACGTTTGAAATTCATATCACCGGGAGATTAATTTAGAATGCATTAACTGTCCAAAAATGAATCCGTTTCACCACATAGTTTCGGAGATTTTGAAGGTTCAAATTGAGTTTTGTTCAAGTATTATTAATGAACCAAGTGGAGAAACCGCCACACACACACACATACACACACACACACACACACACACGCACGCACACACACACACGCACGCACGCACGCACGCACGCACGCACGCACGCACGCACGCACGCACGCACGCACGCACGCACGCACGCAAGCGCGCACGCACGCACGCGCGCGCGCGCGCACACACACACACACACACACACACACACACACACACACACACACACACACGCACACACATGAATAAAGAAAGCAAATTTATTTAATACAATTATTTATATACATACAGGGTGTCCCATTTTAATGTTACACCTGAATTTTCTCGAAAAATATTGCTCGGACGAAATATTGTGTGGGTACTTCTAGGGATTGAAGGGGGACGTTTGAACAAAATTTATTTGAGGAGCCAAAATTCAAAATGGCAGCGTTACAAAGGCTGACATGTTTTTTTTCAAACGGAAACAACTTTTTTTTACTGCCAAAAAAATTGTCAGCTGAAAACTAAAAACTTTTGTTGAAACATTTTTTTGATAAAGTTCATAGTTTTCAAGTGAGAACATCATTTTCAATTATTTCAGATGTATCCAGGATTTGTGTGTGTGTGTGTGTGTGTGTGTGTGTGTGTGTGTGTGTGTGTGTGTGTGTTTTTCTACCCATCGTGATCAAAGTTCGTCAAGGATTTAAAGAAACACGTTTTTGGGCCTGAAAATGGCACAAACGCTATTAAAATGGAAAAAAAACTATTTTTCATCGATTTTCCTCCAAAATTTTCTCATGAAATATCATCCAAATTTGAAAACAAAAAAAAACAAAAAAAACAAAATCAGACAAAGTCAGGCTATGTCAGTAGTACCAATCATGTTTTCTTCAATTTCGCTTACCTTTCAGATCTTGATATTAAAAAACGTAATCGCGGGAAGAGTTCGGGCATGTTTAAACATGAATGGAGGGATATTGAACATCTCTAGGAAGGGATCAAAATACACTTACAAGGAGGGTTTGGAGTAAAAAAATACTACGGTAGTTACGAACCGCAGAGACCTAATCCTTGTGAGTGTTCCACACACACACACACACACAGACACACACATACACGCACACGCGCCCACACACACACACACACCCACACACAAATCCTGGATACATCTGAAATAATTGAAAATGATGTTCTCACTTGAAAACTATGAACTTTATCAAAAAATTTTTTCAACAAAAGTTTTTAGTTTTCAGCTCACAAATTTTTTGGCAATAAAAAAAAGTTATGTTTCCGTTTGAAAAAAACATGTCAGCCTTTGTAACGCCGCCATTTTGAATTTTGGCTCCTCAAATAAATTTTTTTCAAACGTCCCCTTTCAATCCCTAGAAGTTTTGTTCCACACAATAGTTCGTCCGAGCAATATTGTTCGAGAAAATTCAGGTGTAAGATTAAAATGGGACTCCCTGTATATACATAGCAATGCGCATTACGGGTAACTTATTCGTCGAAGTCATCATCGGAATCATAAGACTCATGACCCTCTGACTCTTCATCAACATCAGTAATAAGAATGCCGTCGATCGTCAGAGGTGTAGCATCACCCTTAAATCATACAGGTTCAATAGCGTCATTTTCTAGCAACCACCCCCATTCGTTTATATCCAACGGAGCGCAAACGGGTTCTGTTGAATTTTGCCACATATTACACATGGACATTGCTCGCAAAACCTTTTTTTTAAATGACTTCCAGCATTGTGGCATCATACTCGAATCAAAACTTTTTACACGTCTCAAAAAATGATCCCTCGAGGATTTTGCTGCAAAACCTTTTTGAAACAGAGCAGTCTGGGCAGATTAACGCTGTTATAATTGTCAACGCTATACAGGACAGACGTATACTCTTGAAAAATTTCCATTTTTTATCATTGTTGACATCGTTAACATTGATTAACGTATTAAATACGTCTTGGATTTTTTCGTTTTTCACTAGAATATCGAATGGCTTGGTTTTCTCTTTTTTTTTTTAAACAAGCAGTATCGTGACACTCTGTAAACGCGTGAAACCCTGATAACGACCTACATAAACGATCGCCCGATATTTTTGAGGGGTGGTCAGTTGACGCAATATTTATAAATATTTCCCAATAAAACAATGAGAATATCTGTATCGGAACACTTGATCATGATTATGCTATTATTTATCAATTTGCTCACGTGATATATAATCCTCGTATCTGCCTCCTCATGATAGCATTTATAAACGGCTTCGTTAGTTTTAACAAATTCTACTTGTGCTTCGGATCTTAGCGCCAACTTTCCGTATTTCGTCCCCTCCTTATTTTCGCCTATTCAAGCCAGGTCTGAAAATTTCCAGAACCGACTGCCACTGAACCCTCTCTATGTTATAATGAGAGTATAGAATATCTATTTAGCCATAAACGCATGTATAAAGAATGTACTCAAAAGTCGTAATGAACAAAAAATACTTAGATCAATATTTTAATAAAAATCTTTACAATTATCACATAGCAAATATGTGACACATTGAAAGAAAAGTATTTTTTAAAATACTATTGTGCTTAGAAGTTTTGTATTTTTGTATATTTAATTTTTTATATTGTATTTAATAATTGATTAATTTAATGAAAAATTACACATTTAATCTAATTTCCAACTCGAATATTTAAAAATAGTAGCGGCGAAAAAAATATGGGACACCTAGAGCCATAATAGGACATGCAACGTGCGGAACGGGATGTGCTCAAAATCGGGTGCCAACTAATTGCTATCGATTTGCGAAGTAGCAAACTTATTTATTATGTTAAAGGAAACTTTAATTTGGCGTTGGTTTCATCCTTTCAGGGAGCTAACCAAGCGTCAAAAAATAATACCATGGTTGCCAAGGGTTGAAACCGTTTTTTAAGGAACCCTACATATATTGTTTCAACTTTTCAAGCCCTTCATTTTGGCGTTGGTTTTATCCTTTTAGCTCATGACCTAAGTGAGGTCGAGAATGCACTCGCATTGCGCGATAACCACCCCTCCCCGTTTCAAGGTCTGATAAAAACCCCTTGACTATCAGTGACACACATATGGACAGAAAAAGGCGTGCTGCTTTTGTCATGACGCATGTGTGGGCATTTGAAGAAAAAAAATGTTTTTTTTTCGGCGGATCCAATATGGCGGATGCAAATCCCAAAAATAGTTTGATTCCAACGAAAGTGAGTATGTGATGGTTTTTGAGGTCGCAGTATCCGAATCTGAAATCGAGTTTCTAAAATTCAATATGGCGGGAGAAAATTCGAAAAGTAGTTAGATTTCGACAAAAATTTGTATTTTTAGATGTTTGTGGTCGCGAATTTCGAATTTGAGTCTTGGCTCTAAGATCTAAAGCTCGGATACATTATGACGAATGAAAATTTAACATAATATTTATGACAAATTGTCCATAGTAAAAAATGTAAAAGAATTTTTTTTGGTTTTATATCCCGCTTTCTGACGAACCCAGAGTCACAAATCGAGGACGTGGCAGTTGTTGACTCCGATTTTGTATTTTTTTTTGTACTTTCTGTATTAAATTTTTTTTGTGCTTCCTGTATTTTTAAAATTTGTTCGTATTCAATTTTTTTTTGTATTTTTAGAATTTCGAAAGGTTTTGTTTCTTTTTGTATTTTCAATTTTTTATTATTTTTTCTTTGATTTTATTCATTTTTTTTTGTTTTCTATCTTGTCTTTTTCTTTTAGGTTGTTTGGTCTTTCTCTATATTGTCTTTTTCTTTCAGTTTGTTTAGTCAATTTTTATTCATCATAATGTATCAGAGCTTCAAATATTTAGAGTCAGGACTCAAATTCGAAATTCGCGACCACAAACATCTAAAGATACAAATTTTTGTCGAAATCCAGCTGCATTTCGAATTTTCTCCCGCCATACTGGATCCCCCATTCTGAATTTTAGAAATCTGATTTCAGATTCGGATTCAGCAACCTCGAAAATCATAAGATACTACGTTTCGTCAGAATCTAACTATTTCTCGAATTTGCATACACCATAGTGGATGCGCCATTTTGAATTTTGGAAATCTGATTCCAGATTCGGATTCAGTAACCTCAAAAACTGTAATACTGAAATTATAGGATAAATATATGAATTTTTTTTCCAACACAAAAATGGCACTAAAATTTAATTTTCACCTGACTGCTAAGGGGTTAAGCAACCGTGGCGTTTCTTTATCGTCGCGATGAACCCTAGCTTTTCTGAAAATTTCATTTTCTCAGAAATTCTCATTTTTTTTGCGGCCGCTGCTCCTCCTATAACCGATGCAGGATTTTCGTGCGCCAAGCACAAGAAGCCACAGGTTGATTATCAAAAATTATGAATAAAAAACAAAAACTCCGTTGTATTACAACAATACAAACTTGTTGTATCCAAATATGCATCATTGGAATGCACCGCATTTCTTTTCTCCTGTTGTCCAATTTTTCTTCGGTACATTTGGGGCTACAAAAATTACCGAAACACTTTTGAAGATCCTTCTTACAATTCGATTGGACATCGATGTAATCCTTCTTACAAGGGGAAAATTCGATGGATGATGCAAAACCGTCTAATTATTTATTATTATTTTATTTTTTTATTCATTTTATTAATTTTTTACTTTCCATTTTTTTTTAAATTATTTATTATTATTTTATTTTTCACGCAGATAAAAAAGAGGAAGAAATTATAACATCTTTCACAAGAAACTGCAGTTTATTATTTTTCATTACAATATACAGGTTTTTCTTACTCGCTATCACTGTGGTCGCTTGTTACATCAGAACAATATTGCGGGTGGTATTTATCGTAAAAGCAAGTAAAACACAAGACCAAAGAGCAACGCGCACATTGTATAAAAGCTATGGCCTTGCAGGCGCACGGAGTTTTGAGCAGCGTTCTTGGAAAGCATACTTGATTGACATTTAAAAACAGCGGTCTTTCCTCAATTAACTTCGATGCAAACCACGCATAGTTAATCATCCGCGCTGATCAAACGCTTTACGATCCCATCTTTGTAGACGAGAAGAAGGCATGTACAGTAGAACCTCGATTATCCGAACCAATTGGGACCGAGACTGGTTCGGATAATGAAAAGTTCGGATAATCGAAACGTGGGTTTTTTGGGACGAGATCATAAACAACACCTTTTTGTATAAAAATAGTACATACATATACTTTTTTCAGTGACGAACGGCTGTAACGCGTTTTTGAGCGGCTTAGTCTCGCAGCCGTTTAAGAAGGAGAAGTTGCGTCGGGTTGCTCATTGTTGCTCACGGCGGTGGCAGGGAGCAAGAATGTATCTTTCGCGCCAACGTTCGGATAATTGAGCGTTCGGATAAACTAAATCATCGTTCGGATAATTGAGGGTTCGGATGATCGAGGTTCGGATAATCGAGGTTCTACTGTACGTCAATATTAAAGTCATACCGCCCAAGTACCGTTGCCAACCGTGCGATGTATATTTTTACCGGCAAGTGAAAATTTTCACAAAACAAATACAAAATGCTCCCGATTTGTTAAAAAATAACAGAGAAATTGCGTCAAGGGAATATTCCATACAAATTCATTCTTTGATTCTTCATCAACTAAGCGCACCTGCTTTCGCGCCGATGATTAAATATGCGTGGTTTGCATCGAAGTTAATTGAGGAAAGACCGCTGTTTTTAAATGTCAATCAAGTATGCTTTCCAATAACGCTGCTCAAAACTCCGTGCGCCTGCAAGGTCATAGCTTGTATACAATGTGCGCGTTGCTCTTTGGTCTTGTGTTTTGCTTGCTTTTACGTCAAATATCACCCGCAATATTGTTCTGATGTAACAAGCGACCACAGTGATAGCGAGTAAGAAAAACTTGTATATTATAATGAAAAATCATAAACTGCAGTTTCTTGTGAAAGATGTTGTAATTTCTTCCTCTCATTTTTTTCTGCATGAAAAATAAAATATCAATAAATAATTTTAAAAAAAGAAAAGTAAATAATTTAAAAAATGAATAAAAAAAATTAAAAAAAATAAATAAAATGAAATAATAATAAATAATTAGACGGTTTTGCATCATCCATCGAATTTATTTATAATTTGTGAAAAAAACGCCATCACGGGACTCGAACCCTGGACCTCGAGCGTCAGAGCCGGGAACCTTGCCGATTGGGCCACGCCCGCTGGTTCGACAAAGGTGCAACCGTACCGGTATAGTAGCTACTACTAGCTACGAGCTAAACTTTCGAACGTTTTTTCTCTAAAACTGAAGAGCGTTGTATCAAATCCTTTTACTCAGGTACTCAGGGTAGGTCCCTCTACAACATATCTGAGACTTATCAAAATCCGTGAGTGACAGCGTGTAAGGTCCCCTTGTTAGCGATCCGTAGCCCAAAGCTCCACAATAAGGGTTTTCATAGTAAGAAAAATTTCATTGCATTCGAACGATGCTAAATTCAACATAATAGTTTATAGAGAAGTTTGGAGGTGTCGGTTCTAAACTATAATGACTGAACACCGAAGACGTTGAGTGTCCCCAGGCCATGTTTGCTTTGCGCAAGTCTAGCTGTCTTGAGGACTTGAAACCCATAACGCTTGCCATCTGATGGTTGATTTTGATCAAAGATTTTGAGATTTGCATGTCGAGCCAACAGGCCACGATGAGGGCAATGCTCGAAGTCGCGGCACTGCGAGACCACCGTTAACCACCAACACAACGAATGTGCCAAGCATGGAATCCTGTGGACACAATAGTGTTCTTATGAAAACTACGCGAGCCCATGACGCTAAAACTGGCAGACAAATCTACCAACCGCAGCCCTTCCGAACCCAGCACGTCTTAAGTGTGACTGTACGCGCTCCACTACCACAGCATAGTGCAAAAGTCTAGGGCCCATCGTCACCAACCACTATTTGGTGAATGAACCGAATCTGCCCAACTAGCGGAAATAAGTTTTTTTTTCGTTAAGTAACGAAAGCTGTCACCGGGATAAATCAGGGATCGATCAATTGCTAGGGCATATAGAATAAGCATGTAAATGAAGAAATCGCTATTGTCATGCGTATTGGCAGTAAACGGCCTTAAATGAATTTCACCGTGCAGGTAGCGAGGTCTGCTTTGCGGATAACATTTTCTTTGTTAATTAACAAAAGCCGTCACCCATAGAAATCATGGTTCGATCGATGCATCCAGTCATATAGAGTAAGCATGTAAATGGAGAAGTCGCTATTTTTATGCGTGCTGACAGCAGACGGCCTCAAATGAATTTTGTCGCGCGGGTAGCGAGGTTCGATTCGCGGATAACATTTTTTGTTTCTTAATTAACTACAGCTGTCACCGGGATAATTCATGGGTCGATCGATTCGGCCTGGCACACAGTGGGGAATTTTCACGAAAACGTGGCCAAAAATCGAAAAACCAACTCCTTCATGCAAGTATAACGACCAGAGAAGTTGGTTGAGAACTAATTTCTGCTTACGGCCCTGGCTGTCCCGACCCTTGATCCCTTAGAGTATCTTAGATATTTCAGTTCAAAGTGGACCTTTGTTTTTTGACAGTCGCGCACCTCAGTTTCGCTCTGTTATTCACTCAAACTTTATACAACTATAACTCAGCAGTGTAAAGTGCTAATCAATTTTAACAAAACGGATACTCTTCCTCAAGGTATGTAGAAAATTTAGCCTATTTAACAATAAAAAAATAGCATTTATTGTCCATGTTTACGTAGTCTAACGATACTCCTGAGAAGTGCCTTCGTCTCAATCGAATTACTATGCCATTTATAAGTAATAGTAAATACTATTCTTTCTTTGTAGGGTCTGGAACGTTTGTTATTACATTTATACGAAGGGAAATCTTTTCAATAATGCAACAGTACTTGGCCGCGGATTTCCAGGATCAGGTGGAACATTTGGAGGAAGAGTTATCCAACAAAAGTAAATGTGCCATTCGAATTCACCGACATGCCAAGCAAAATTTGTCGAAGATATTCTCCAAAATGCACACAAAATGGCAAGAGTCAGGAAGGAAAATGACAAATTTTCTTAATAAGAATCGGGAGTGGTTAGAGATGGATGTAGCCTGTCCTGGTGATTTGAAACCGGATGGAGCCAGCACACTCGGTCGTCCCCACTGGACTTTGCTGCATCAATTGAGCGATCGAAACGACGAAAAACAGAAGAACTTGTCAAAGTTATACCGCTGAAGAGTTGTGCTATGCAGCGCAAATGAATTTCCACTCTTCTGGAGACTTAGAACCGTCGAAAATTATCAAAAACGTTATAACACCCGCACCTGTCCTAGCATTGTCAAGGGCAGAACATACTAGACTATCCGCAGAAGAAGCTCTTTAGGTCATGGTCGAATCCAAACTCACCAGACCTCAATATAATACTATAAGAACATCGCTGAACGATCATAACTGCCAATTGTATCGGAATTACGAAGCAGTTAGAGAGGGTAAAGCATTATGTTACCCACCACGATCTAGTATACCTATTACCGAAAATTGTGCTGATATAAAATTACAAGACTTGCTGGACCACACTTGCACGCGTATTCTTCTTAGACAGAGAAAAGTTCTGCAATCAATGCATATGGACAACTTTGGTAAATGGGAACTTAATCTGTAAATGGGGGTGTGACGGAAGTTCCGGCCAAAGTGTATATAAACAGAAATTTCACGATGACAGTTATTCGGACGCAAATATATTCTTCACATCACTTGTGCCACTACAAGTCATATTTTTTTAGAATGAATCTACCGACTGCGGTAGTAAAATTTTGTGGAAAAATCCGAGGCCATCATCTCCTCGCTTTTGCCTCGGAATGAGGCAAATGAGGGAATGAGAATGCAATTCCTGCACGAAAGTACACAATCTACGAAGAAGAAAATAGGGTGAAATAGAAATAAATCTCATCCTCAAAACCATTGAAAATTGGAATCGATGGCAGAGAAGTAACAGTTAATTATAAAATGCTGTTGACGATGATGCTATTTATGTGGAGCTACGTCAAAAGATTTTAACAATTTCGATAAAATCCTGGAAAGAGAGGTGCATGAAGAGAACTTGAAATTGGCAATGTCTCCGTTACATGCATGGATCCGATTGTTAGAGTGCCTTTTGCATCTATCTTACAAACTCGATCGGAAAAAGTGGCAGGCACGAACCGAAGATGAAAAAAAGGTGGTTAAAAAATCTTTGAAATCTGAATTGGGGTTAATAGTGGAACGTCCAAAGCCTGGGTATGGGAGCACCAATGATGGAAACACTGCACGGCGCTTTTTGAAAACCATGAAACAACATCAATGATAACTGGCTTGAAAGAAAAACTGATAAAAAGATTTCACGTAATTCTACAAGTTATCGCGAATTGGTACGATATCAACGTGGACAACTTAAAAAAATACGCGTTAGAAACTGCAAAACTGTTCGTGAGCGAATATTCATGGTATTATATGCCAACAACCGTCCATAAAATAATGATCCATGGTTCTTTGATCATAGGTTCGGCTATTTTACTTATTGGACAATTATCAGAGGAGGTTTAAGAAGCAAGACATAAAGATATTAAGAAATTTTGGGACGAATTTTCTCGTAAATCATCGCGTAAAAATACCATGCGGGATATTTTGAATTCGCTGCTCGTGTCATCTGACCCCTTCATCATAAACTTGAGGAAACTACCTCAAAAGAAATTGAAGCACTTGTCGTCAGAAACCATTTTACTACTAGCGAGCCCTAGTATTACAAATTAAATTTTTATCCGGATTCGGATTAACTTTTTTTTAAATTTGTAGCGATAAAGACTGTTTACCATATTGCAAGAGAATACTTATTTTTTCCGAAATTTCCAAATCTATTTTCTAATCTATTATGGCAGCCGCCCTACAAACATATTTTGAGGCCTGCATTTTGTTTTTCCAAATTTTTATATTCGCTTCGTAATCAGCGGCCTCAAAAATATCGGGAAAGTGGATTTTCAATCGAATTTTATACGAATTTCATGTTTTGATCGGCCATATTGGAGCCGCCATTTTGTTTTTCTAAATTTCGATATGAGATTCGTAATCAGCGATCCTGAAAGCGAAAGTATACCAAATTTGAAAAAATTCCGATAATCCCCTGATTTATGGCCTCGTTTTCGTGAAAACTCCCCACTGTGCGGCATAACGGAATAAGTACAAAAATCGAGAAGTCGCTATAGATGCGTATTGACAGCAAACGACCTTAAATTAATTATATCACGCGTATAAAACATGTAGTAAGTTTCAATTCCAGAAACCCATCAGATTGGCACATTCAGTCGCTTCTTTTAAGACGGAATGACACCCGACGCGAAACTCCGACGCGGCCCCGGCTCGAACCGGTAGGGCAGAACTCGCACGAGCTACTATTCCCTACCGCTAGATGTCACAGCGGTACTATTCCCTACAGCTAGATGTCACGGAATCGCGGGCCACCTTGCGTCGAGGCTTAAATTGTATTGTTATGCCTCGACGCAACGTGTGTGTGTGCTCGTGTGCTGTGGCATTCGCTACGTCGGACGCACGCGGTTGAAGATTGTTTTCTTCCCGCATGCTGTCCCTTCGCAGCGAGTACACACTTCGTGTGGGTATATACACGTATATACCCACACGCTGACCCACGGTCAATGTCGACAAAGAATTCGTTTTCTTTGTCAACGCCGACTTCGCACGAAATTCGAGATCATGGAGCATCTCAATTTCGTAGCAAGAGTAGCGTAGATAATTGTTCAAAATTAATTATTTTTAAGAATTATTACATTAACAAATGTGCGGTACGTCCTATACCTCTCAGCAAAAATGATTGCTGCTTACGCGCTGCAAAAACCAACGGTAAAAATTACGCAACAACAATTGTTTAAACAATCATTTTTCCATTTTTCTTCCATCATGGGTATGATCGGTAGATACGGTATGTTATATACCTCTCAGTCAGCAAACATGATTGCTACTTACGCGCTACAAAAAACAACGGTAAAATTTACGCAACAATAATTATTTAAACAATTATTTTTGCATTTATTCTCGATCATGAGTATGATCGGTAGATACCGTATGTTCTATACCTCTTAGTCAGCAAATATGATTGCTGCTTACGCACTGCGAAAAATAACGGTAAAAATTACACAAATATAATCGTTAAAAAAATTATTATTGCATTTATTCTCGATCATGAGTATGATCGGTAGATACGGTATGTTCTATACCTCTTAGTCAGCAAATATGATTGCTGCTTACGCATTGCGGAAAATAACGGTAAAAATTACACAAAAATAATTATTTAAACACTTATTATTTCATTTATTCTCGTCCGGAGACTCCTGTCCGGACGGCTCTGGTTCGAGTGCCGTCTATGCTATTTTTCAAATAGCTAATTGTCTATGCTAATTTTTTCTATTGCTAATTTTTTCTAATGCTAATTTGCTAATGTTCAAATAGTCTATGCTAATTTTTTCAAATTATTGTTCAAATTTATAACCTATGATTAAAAAATTGCAAGAAATTAAAAAAAAAATTACGCGAATTTATTGATCAAAACTTACGAATTAAATGTCAATTTTTTTTCATCTCTCTTGCAGTTTTTTTAATTTGATAAAGTAAATCAGCCGTAATTTAATTCAATTTTATTTGATATTTTTTTCAATTTTTTGACATCTCTTTCGATGGAGCAGGGAATATTTTTAAAAATTACCAAGGAATATAGGAATTTAATGTGTTTAATTAATTAAAAGTGTTTTCAAGCACTGTTTTTTTAACACTCACGAGTACACTCTGACCGGTGATAATCATTATAAAAACAATCAAAACATTCATACCTTTTTACATTTATAACATATTTACATTTTTTTTCATTTCTTTCAATTTTTTAATTATAAGTTATAAATTTCAACAATGATTTGAAAAAAAATATAGCATGGACGGGACTCGAACCAGAGCCGTAAATTAATATTTATATTTCACTATAAAATAATTATTAATTCAACAATTAAATTTCAATTAAATTTAATATAAATTAAAATCGTTAATTTATTTATTGGTCAAACACAGAATCCTTCGCAGCGAGCCGGGGAAGATCTCGCTGGAAGGCACATGTATTTGCGAAGAACTTGTTCTTGTCAAATGTATTTGCGAAGAACTGTTTCTTGGCCAATCACTGTATTTTCCGCAATGAGCCTTCCAAGATCCCATGTCATTCATGCAAAGAACTTGTTCTTGGCAGATCACAGAATCCTTTTCAGCAAGCTGATGAAGATCTCGCTGGAAGGCACCTGTCTAACGTAGTCGGAAGAACTTGTTCTTGGCACAACGCGGTATTGTTCGCAACAGGCGTGCAAACATTCTGCTGCGAGGTACTCATCAAATGTGCCAGCATGGATCTCTCTGCACAGCACCGATACAGTGTCCCTGCCAGCATCTTGCTGCAGATGACAAACTTTCGTGCTTTGCAACGTGCTTGCCATGATCCTGCTGCAAGGTACCTGTCGATCGGGCCTGCTAAGAACTTGTTTTTGGCAAATCACAGAATCCTTCGCAGCGAGTGTGTGAAGATCTCCCTGGAAGGCACCTGTCGAATGCAGTTGCGAAGAACTTGGTCTTAGCACACCATTGTATCTTTCGCAACGGGCGTGCAAAGACTCCTCTGCAAGATAATTGTAGAATATGTCAGCATGGATCTCGCTGCACGGTACCGATACAGGGTACATGCGAAGATCTTACTGCAGATGAAAAATGTTTGTGCTTAGCCGCTTGCCACCGGGAAAAAGAGAACCCTTTTCAATGAGCCGGCGAAGCACTTGTGTAATGAGTCACTGGAGGTCTCCTTACAAAGTGAGTGTCCTTTTCAGAGATCTCCATCGACGGTGCTTGCTGAGATCACGGCAAGAGGAACGGACAGCAAGTCTGTCGCCGCTACCTTTGTACGCTTAGCGACAGACGCCAGATCTCCGAAGGCTCCGTTGTACACAAAAATATTTCATCGCACCGGTGGCATTCTTTTCAAAGGCGTCCGCAACTTTGAAATTATTTAATTTTATTTATTGAGATTTGGAGAGCTCAGAAAAAAATATTTTAATAAATTGCTACATAATCTCAGCAAATACCTGTGGCTCGTCGGATACATCGCCCCGGTGATTTGTTCCTTGAAAATATCCGCAATCGTCGCACTTGAGATTACGCAAAAAATTCTTTTTCATGTCCTTTATATACGAAAAACAAAACTTTTTCCCATTTTTCGATGGCACTCACACACGCAGCTAAATATCAGCTGCCACTTTGCCGGCGTATCGAGCTCGTGCACATCGATGCGCGTCGTCTGCAGCACACGTCACGAGCGCCTCGCTGGAGTTCGCGAGAACTAGCTATCTCGGACATCGTGCGAGATTTCTTTGAAATCGTCTGCCTCTTACCTATTAATTGTAGATACCCACGGATTTTCGAAGATATGCGAAGGAATGAAATGATTGAGGTGTCAAAAAGTGTGTTTCTAATGTGGCTACGCGGCTCTGCTCCTCTCCAAGTCGTGGCATTAGCGAAACTTTTTATTTTTCACCATTTCAATCACGAATTCAGCATGGTAAGACAATCTACTTTTTTTTTCTCAAGTTCAAGAAATTTGAGGGGCAGACAGCGGTTCTAAATTCTAAAGAGCCGTTTCGGAAATCCGTGGGTATCTACAATCGTGTTCTGCCATACCGACGGCGATGGTGTGTCATTCCGTCTTAAAGAATTGGAGTTATGGCAAGCATAAAAGTTGCATCGGCTGCTCAGAAAGAGCAGCGTATCGTTTACCGATAATGTAATCCGTCCACGAAAACACTGTGTTGTCGCGTTCTTTCCGATTGACCGTGCTACAGATCGATGTAGATGTCAATACATCTACAGGCGGATCGAGGATCTGACGCGTGTCACCTTCAAGGCGCGGGTAAATGGTTAACCATGAGACGCACAATATACGAGATGCCATGTATTTTGGCAGATTCGAGGGTTCATCTTGAACAACTGATATTGAGCTGAAAATAAACAACCACCTGCCGCACCGAGGAAAAAAACGTTGTGTTACTCCCGTTACTGTAATCCGCCAACGAGAAGACTCCCGGGTTGGATTTTCACCGATTGAACGTGAGGTACATCGACATAAGGGCGCGTATTTCAGCGTAAATGTATGGTCATCCAACTATAAATGTACTAATGTTGACCTGCTGCAGGTCGACTTTGGATTTTGTGCTAGGCTTATATACTGTACCCCAGCGTCGAAAATGATTGTTGTTTTTACGGAAAATAATGCACGCCGGAACGCAGAAAATCTCGTCTGTTACGTTTTCTTTTCACGTGCTCCTACACAGCATATCTGTTTCCACCCTATAGACAGAATACAATATAGACAACGTTCGTTTTCAACGATGGGGCTAGCGTCATTAAAGAAACAGGGGTTTCTGTCAATAATGAAGGAGTTGTACCAGTCATACTTGTACCTTGCTGGGCGTTATAACTAAAAAGAGACGTACCTACCTTGTGCGAATGCTTTGTGAAAACGTACTGTTCCTTTTTTTTGGTTACATTGATTGAACAATTATTTTTCGCAAATTATAAATGTGTTAAGCGTGTCATGTTGTTATGAAGTGAAATGCATTAGTGTTCTACTGTTGAAATTGTTGAATGAAAGGATTGCCTACAGCATTAATACATGAGTACCATTTCCTATTATTCAATAATTTCTTGCACCAAGTATTTTAACCTTGATTTATTTTACTCCGATTATTACACATAAAATATCCACGAATCGGGCTCGCTGCCCGCAAGATAAAATTCGTTAAGTTCGTCTGCTGACAACACGCATGACAATAGCGACTTTTCGATTTTTGCGCTTACTCTGTTATGCCAGTGAATGTCATCAGCATTGAACGACCTTCAGCAACGGGTCGTTGGAAAATACTAAATATCACCGTACATTCGGAATGCCATTAAAACGTAATAACTAATCTCACTTTCTTTGGCAGCCCAAATTTTTGTTAGCATTAAGTCACCATCCGCGCCAGGTGCGCATGTTTCGTTACTCTCAGTTGGAGAAGAGTAACTAGTTATTCCGATAAATATGCTTTGCTGATGTTGGGGTAGAAAACTTTCCACTGAGTTATGTTCCGTAACTCGTTCCAGTTCCTGGTATTCCTGTACTGCGGGTTCCTATGCAGCCTAAAATGCCCCGCACCATAGGGCTGCATACGTTCGAATACACGAAATAGGCAACGGCAGAGAAAAGCCGAGTGCCTGATAACGCTAAGTGTTTCCAGCTATACGTAGAAAAGGCTATCAAGGCCTACATCCAATATGTGGATACAGGGTGGCATATTTATATTCAGGCATCGAAACCAGTAGCAAGAAAAAAGATAAAATTATACGGCGTAATCATTTTTTCATTTAGTGGACGTGCTCAAGGTGATTTCGACGTTAAATGGGAACCTGTGCTTTTTAGGGAAGAATCCCATCCTGCTTCGGAATAAAAGAGTCAACTTTTGTCCGAAACATTTAAGTACTCGAACATCCCTTTCGGAGATACTATCCGAAATAATTCTATTGATTTTGGCCTACTGTAATGAATTACGTCGTCCAATATATCCGGAATGATCAAACAAATAAATATTTAAAATAAAAGATGATTTTTTCAGTAGCATATGATTCTGCCATGAAAAATATAGGGCCCTATTGAACCAAAGTTGATCTTCAAATCACCTTGAGGACGTCCACCAAATGAGGAACGCATGGTAGTATTTCAACGATTTTTGTTTTTTTTTTCTTTTCGTGGGCTATCTCAATGTCTCAGTGTGAATGGGACACCCTGTATACGAAGACACACCTATTTATTTGTATACTCATACAAACACGGAAGGTTTCCCCTTGCGTACACGCGTCCGTAATGTGCGTGTGCGAGTAGTGGTCGGGGAAAAGCTAAGTCGCCCCTTGGAAAGCGTGCGACCGGGGGAAGGGAGGAAAGCCGGAGGCGAGCATACCATACATATGTACGAGAAGACTCTCTGTGGGGTTTTCGGGTCTGCGTACTTGAAACGGGGCGAGCTCCCCTCCTGGTAGTTGCGCGGCTCGTCTCGAATGGCCCAGGATGCCAAGTAACAGCGACGTAACACAGACACGAAAAAGTTTGACGAAGGGAAAAAGCGGGAGGGGGCCGAATGCTTCCGTGCCTAGTATAATAGATACTAGAAAACTAAAAAAGGAGAGAGAGAGAGAGAGAGAGAGAGAGAGAGAGAGAGAGAGAGAGAGAGAGAGAGAGAGAGAGAGAGAGAGAGAGAGAGAGAGAGAGAGTGAGAGTGAGAGTGAGAGTGAGAGTGAGAGTGAGAGTGAGAGTGAGTGAGAGTGAGAGTGAGAGTGAGAGTGAGAGTGAGAGTGAGAGTGAGAGTGAGAGTGAGAGTGAGAGTGAGAGTGAGAGTGAGAGTGAGAGAGAGAGAGAGAGAGAGAGAGAGAGAGAGAGAGAGAGAGAGGAGAGAAGTCGTAATTTCCGGAAGGCATACCACTTTCTACGATTTACTTCCAATCGCTTGATTTTCGTAGTATTACTTTATTGCCGTTTTTTCATAGTGGAATAACCATGATGCAATTAAGATCGGAAGCTTGTTAGTTTCCAAGTCTTTTGGGAAATTTATTAGCTAGCCCAGTAAAAATAGAATGTAACTTCGCACAAAATTACCGATCCATTTTTTTTATATAAGGTTTAGGATCACTTACTGAGTATAAAATCACAAAATGCTGACAGATTCCGGTGGAGCTTCAGGCGCCATCTCGAAAAAACGTTTTTGGCCGATATCTCGGAAACCTGGCACTTTAGGGCAAAAGTCGTGGAGACTATTATTGTAGAGAATAAAATTTCGCATCTTTTGTTTCCCATAAACATTTTTTTAAACTTACCGCTTACGATTTATGGCTCATTTAATGAACAAGTTTTTCTATCTCGGCCGATAACTCTTATAATATTGGATTAATCAATAAAATGCGTCTATCCATTTTTAAAGATCAATCTATTCTCCACAACTTTTATTTTAAACTTTTTTTCTAATGTCCATACTTTTTGAGCTATAGGACGTTTAATGTTGGACTACCGGGTGCAAGGTGTAAAATTTCAAGGTATGCATAGAGTATAATGGTATGAATTCAACAAATAAATTTGAAAAAATATCCCGAATGTTGATGTACTTGACAATGAAAAGTTCATCTCCTTACCTGAAATAGTAACGATTTTTTTTTCTTTTATTTTATTATATTCCGTACAATTAAAAAATATTTAGTGCTTTGATTTGATCCTGAATTATTGAGTAATTATTATGAATTATGTTATGTTCAGATGCCATAATAAAATGAAAGAAAAGGAAAGAGGAATATTTATTAAAAATATATTCAAAATGTTTGTCAGAAAAAAACATAATACAAAAGAAAATTAAAAATGGTATCAAATTTTCGAGCATTTTGGAGGCGGCGAAAATCCAAGTATATCCGATGGTCCTTCTTTATCTTCGTTACCCTCTTCGGAGGGATACAAAGAAGACTGTAGGCCTCAATGAACTGTTCATTCTCGTGGTCAAAATCGTCAACATCTACCGACGCCGCGTTGGAGACGAGGTTCACTGTTGTCTGATTCGAGCATGTTTCCGCTGTGCAATGCTCACAAATTACCGTGCAGTCCAAGCCTGCTTTTCGGCATCAACATGCTCTTCCACAGTCTGTTCGGCATTTGTCAGGGCAACCCGTGAAAAATTTGCCGGCGCTTAAGATACGGCCGACCCTTGGTACGATATTCAGCACCAACCACTAATACCCAGTGTTGGTCCGTTATACGGGCCAATGATTTGGCCATGATTCTGCCAGTGCTCATTTGAAGCATGGCAAACCAACGCACACCCAACCTTAGGCCAAATACCGATTACCAACTGTCAGCCAACTATTGGGTCCCAGTGTTGGCCCCGAACATGGGCCAATCGGTTGATCATGGATTTGCCAGTCTCGAATTCAAGCTCGGCACACCATCGAAGAGCCAACGCTGGGCCAGTACTAATTAATGACCGTCGGCCAATTGTCGCGGCGAGCGCAGGCCCTGAGTCTGAGCCAATCGTTTGACCGCGGTTTTGCCAATGCTTATTTTTAGCATGGCATTTTTAGCATGGCTCATAATGACTGTTATCTGAAATTCACTTTATTAAAAGTAAAATTGATTTATACTAAAGTTTTGTGGTGTATTAAAAAATGCCGAGTTATTATGATAGTATTAAGAAACGTCGAGTGTTAAAACGACGACAAAAATTAGAAGACTCTTTACAGCAGGTTAGGATCAGAGGCAATGAAATGAAAAGACAAGTAGATAGTGAAAGAAATTTGGAAACATTCCACGAATAAGTGATTGTGCATAACGATGTTAGTGAATAATTTTTTCGATGAGCGATCATCGAGCACAGAAACTTGTGAATCTGATCGATTGTTGGCTAATCGTTGCGTTGTTTTGACAGCCCTACACTGGGCCAACACTAGCCCGAATATTGCGCGAACAATATGAAGCCGACCTTAGCCCTACTGTGGGCCGGTGATCACGCCAACCGTCAGTTTAGTGTTGCGCCACGGTAGGAGTGATCTATTTGGCTCAACGCTGGCATGTGTGGTTGGCCAATAGTAGGCTTACCGGAAATCCTAACAGTTGGCTGGGTATTGGCCCAACATTGGGCCCGTGAAAAACCGCCAACCAAACCCGGCCAAACCGCCAACTGTTAGGATTTCTGATAAGCCTACCATTGGCCAACCGTACATCCCAGCGTTGGGCCGAAGAGGTCACTCCTACCGTGGCGCAACACTGAACCGGTAGTGCTGCCGTTCATCGGCCAATGGTAGAATGTGATTGGCGTGACGCTGGCTCGAGGTTGGGTCGGTTGCGTCGTTTTTCACGGGCCCAATGTTGGGCCAATATCCGGCCAACTGTTAGGATTTCCGGTAAGCCTACTATTGGCCAACCGTACATGCCAGCGTTGGGCCGAAGAGATAACTCCTACCGTGGCGCAACACTAAGCCGATAGTGCTGCCGTTCATCGGCCAATGATAGAATGTGATTGGCGTGACGCTGGCTCGAGGTTGGGTTGGTTGTGTCGTTTTTCACGGGAACCGTTGGGCTGCCGCGGCACGGTGTCACCCGCCGAACGTTGGCATTTCTACATTTAACGTCATATAGCTCAAAAAGTATGGACAGTAGAAAAAAAAGTTTCAAATAAAAGTTGTGGGGAATAGATTGATCTTTAAAAATGGATCGAGACATTTTATTGATTAATCCAATATTATAAGTTATCGGCCGGGATAGAAAAATCTGTTCATTAAATGAGCCATAAATCGTAAACGGTGAGTTTTACAAAAAAGTTTATGGGAAACAAAAGATGCGAAATTTTATTCTCTACAATAATGGTCTCTATGACTTTTGCGCTGAAGTGCACAGTTTCCGTTATATAGGCCAAAAACGTTTGTTCGAGATGGCGCCTGAAGCTCCACCGGAATCTGTCAGCATTTTGTGATTTTATACTCACAAGGAACATCCCTCAGGTGTCCGCCTCCGATTTTGTTGAAACTCATATATGTGATAGAGCATCGAAAACTTTGACACGTATTTTTTTTTATCGGCGGAAAAACGGATTTAAGGGGGGAAACCGCCCCTCAAAGAAAGGCGTGTCGAGGGGTGATTTTGCAGTTTCACCCAGAAGCAATCCACCGATCTGAATGAAACAAAAACGAAAATTCTTCTAATGAAAAGCGATGAAAAATCCACTATGAAAATGTTGAGAAAAAATTAAATTAGGGGGTAAACCACCCCTATATTTGCCTTTTTTTCACCCCACACTTAAGAGGGTTGTATGCAAATTAATAAAACAGGTATCATTTTGAAGGGTAATTAAAATTAAAGTTGACGGGTTTTTGCGCTTTGGCGGCATAGCAAATTTAAGGGGGTAAACCACCCCTAACATAAATTTATTTATCATGGTCGTTTTTTCTGTGTTTAAAGTATATCCGCTGATTTTAAATATTTCTATAAGCTACAATTCAATGTTTTATCATATTTTAAAATTGTTACATTCGTCTTAAGGGGTAACTACCCCTCTGACGAGAAACATCATTGAAGTATCCGCTTTCGATTTCGTTGAAACTCATATATGTGGTAAAGCATTGCAAACTATTAAACATGTTTTTTTTGTATCGGCAGAAAAACGGTGTTAGGGGATGAAACCACCCCTCAAAGTTTCTCCCACAAGTAGTCCACCGATCTGAATGAAACAAAATCGAAAATTCCTCTAAAATTAAGCGACGAAAAATCCACTACAAGAGTGTTGATTAGAAATATAATTAAAGGGTAAACCATCCCTCCATTTGCCGTTTTTCACCCCATGCTTAAGAGGGTTGTATCAACATTAATAAAACAGGTATCATTTTGAAGGGGAATCAAAATTCAAGTTGATGCGTTTTTGCGTTTTAGCAGGACACCAAATTTAAGGCGGTGAACCACCCCTAACATAAATTTGTTCGTTTCCATTCATTTAAAAAACCAGAAGATTTTGAAAATCCTGTTACCTTTGGTTTTGGTGAATCGAACACACATTGTGGAATACCCGGTTGCAATAATTTGGCCATTATCAGATGTGCATGGTGCAAAAAGTCGTTGTGTTTAAAGCATTTTTTTGACGATTATCATTATTGCAGGAATTATGAGCCATGATTGTTGATGGTTCATAGTTAATCGACTAGAAAAAAAAGTATATATCACAAGAAAATGATTTGACGGCATATGACTGCGATACTTTTCACAAGTACTATTAATTAAATCAGCTGATATGATTCCCAAATGAAATATGTCAAAATAAATTAAAAACATGTTCGTTAACCTACTGTAAAACCCTCAGTTTCATTAATATGTTTAATTAAATAAACAGTAAAATAATAAAAATATACATTTCTCCACAAAACTACGTCGCTGGCTAAATTATCGCTTGATCCAGGCGCATCATCGTTCCGAAATATAAGAAGTGAGCCTTATAACTTATTCTGGAAATTATTATAATTAATGATATAGTAAAAGTGTATGTTTATTCCTATGGAGATGCTTAATGGACGTGCATATTAAAATCGGAAGCGTTTCGACACGAAAATATGAGTCTTATGAGTAAGGGGTAGCCCCACGTCCCCACTCTTAAAGTACCGCTCCTAAAGCTCAAGACGAATATGCCTGCACACATAAAAATAAAATTGATATTACCGACGAAATGAAAACAGTTTTAATGAAATTCGTGAAACCTTTCGCGAAACTTCAAACGAAAAGCAATTAGAGGGCGTAGTTTACCCTTAAAATGTGGAAATTTAAAAACGTAATAATTTTAAAACGCGGGAGAATATTTTGAATCCGCGGAGACATGTTAAACACAGAAAACACGACGGTGATGAACAAATTTATGTTAGGGGTGGTTTACCCCCTTAAATTTGCTGTCCCGCTGAAACGCAAAAACGCGTCAGCTTGAATTTTGATACCCCTTCAAAATGATACCTGTTTTATTAATTTTCATACAACCCTCTTAAGCGTGGGGTGAAAAACGGCAAATGGAGGGATGGTTTACCCCTTAATTATATTTCTAATCAACACTCTTGTAGTGGATTTTTCATCGCTTAATTTTAGAGGAATTTTCGATTTTGTTTCATTCAGATCGGTGGAGTGCTTGTGCAAGAAACTATAAGGGGTGGTTTCATCCCCTAACACCGTTTTTCTGCCGATACAAAAAAAACATGTTTAATAGTTTGCAATGCTTTACCACATATATGAGTTTCAACGAAATCGAAAACGGATACTTCAATGATGTTTCTCGTCAGAGAGGTGGTTACCCCTTAAGACGAATGTAACAATTTTAAAATATGATAAAACATTGAATTGTAGCTTATAGAAATATTTAAAATTCTCGGATATACTTTAAACACAGAAAAAACGACCATGATAAATAAATTTATGTTAGGGGTGGTTTACCCCCTTAAATTTGCTATGCCGCAAAAACGCAAAAACCGGTCAACTTTAATTTTAATTGCCCTTCAAAATGATACCTGTTTTATTAATTTGCATACAACCCTCTTAAGTGTGGGGTGAAAAAAGGCAAATTGAGGGGTGGTTTACCCCCTAATTTAATTTTTTCTCAACATTTTCATAGTGGATTTTTCATCGCTTTTCATTAGAAGAATTTTCGTTTTTGTTTCATTCAGATCGGTGGATTGCCTCTGGGTGAAACTGCAAAATCACCCCTCGACACGCCTTTCTTTGAGGGGCGGTTTCCCCCCTTAAATCCGTTTTTCCGCCGATAAAAAAAAATAGGTGTCTCAAAGTTTTTGATGCTCTATCACATATATGAGTTTCAACAAAATCGGAGGCGGACACATGAGGGATGTTCCTTGTCAGTAAGTGATCCTAAACGTTATAAATAAAAAAAACTGGATCGGTAGTTTAGTGCGAAGTTCACCAAAAAAACGTCTATTTTTACTGGCCTTTAAGTGGAAGGTTTTATGCAGCTTGCTACAGTGGAGTTTTGTGGCCTGCAGCTTCGTAGAATGTTGAAGTTGGCATCGTTTGAATGCAATGAAAACGAATCTGTTTGAGTAGCCCAATTTTTTGGGCTATTTCAGTTGGGGATATCACCCGAGCGTTTTTGTACGATCTTTAGCCTGAATTGGCAAAACAGATTCTGAATAATAACAGCATTGAAGGAATGGAAAACTAAAACAAAATTTTCGTTCAATAACAACAATGCAAATTTCAACATCGCACTTTTGTACTTCTCAGCTTCATGACATAACGCTCCATACCCTATACCTCTATGACATGCAGCTTCATAGCCCGGGGCTGCATGGCCTGCAGCTTTATACCTTTCAGCTTCACGACATCAAGCTTCAGTGTCCTATAGCTCTACAGCCAGCTGCTTCATAACATATTCATAGTCTGCACCTTCATGCCATGCAGCTGTATTTCGTGCAACTTCACACCTTGCGGCTATATAACCTTCAGCTTTATACAGGGTGCGGCAGCATAACTTCCGTTTTTCAAAACTTAATAAAAACCCATTGTATGAATCAGAACATTTTTATTTATTTTTTATAATGTAGGCGCATCCCTAAAGTTTTGTTTTACACAGTTTTGAAGATCAAATCAGATAGGTGACGTCCCCCATTCTCCATACATTGAGTAAACCGACTCCTGCCGTTTGTCATGACTCTTGCCAGCATAGCAGGTGTTATGTGGGCAATTTCTTCCCGGATGATGTGTCTGAAGTTCACATCGTTGCTAACAAACGAAATTTTTTTATTTTTACTTTCAATCAATTTATTGCTCAATCCGCTTCTGGGTGCTTATAAAAGATCATATATAACATTTTAAGGGATTTCGGCAAACGAAACCCACCCTCAAAAGAGGGTGGAAGTTGTAAAAAATCGTATCTCCCACGGTACACAAATAGTCATCTTTTTTTTTGGCCTCACGGGTAAACGAAACATAGAGAAGGCGGGAAAAAAATTATGAGCGATTTGCGTTTGCCGGAACCCAAGCTTAACGGGGGGTGAAAGTTGTAAACAAAATTCTATCTTCCACGGTATGAAGATAGTCATCTTTTTTATTGGCATTATGGGTAAACCAACTATAGAGAAGCCAGGAAAAAAATAACGATCGATTTTCGTTTGCCGGAAGTCACCCTTATCGGAGGGGGTAAAATTGGTTTAAAAAATCGTATCTTTCACGCTATGAAGATAGTCATCTTTTTTATTGGCGTTATGGGTAAACCAACTATAGAGAAGCCAGGAAAAAAATAATGAGCGATTTTTGTTTGCCGGAAGTCACCCTTGTCGGAGGGGGTAAAATTGGTTTAAAAAATCGTATCTCTCACGCTATGAAGATAGTCATCTTTTTTATTGGCGTTATGGGTAAACCAACCATAGAGAAGCCAGGACAAAAATAATGAGCGATTTTCGTTTGCCGGAAGTCACCCTTATCGGAGGGGGTAAAAGTTGTGAAAAATCGTATCTCTCACACTATGAAGATAGTCATCTTTTTTATTGGCGTTATGGGTAAACTAACTATAGAGAAGCCAGGAAAAAAATAACGAGCGATTTTCGTTTGCCGGAAGTAACCCTTATCGGAGGGGGTAAAATTGGTTTGAAAAATCGTATCTCTCACGCTATGAAGATAGTCATCTTTTTTATTGGCGTTATGGGTAAACCAACTATAGAGAAGCCAGGAACAAAATAAGGAGCGATTTTTGTTTGCCGGAAGTCACCCTTGCCGGAGGGTGTAAAATTGGTTAAAAAATCGTATCTCTCACGCTATAAAGATAGTCATCTTTTTTTATTGGCGTTATGGGTAAACCAACCATAGAGAAGCCAGGAAAAAAATAATGCGCGATTTTCGTTTGCCGGAAGTCATCCTTATCGGAGGGGGTAAAATTGGTTTAAAAAATCGTATCTCTCACACTATGAAGATAGTCATCTTTTTTATTGGCGTTATGGGTAAACCAACTATAGAAAAGCCAGGAAAAAAATAACTAGCGATTTTCGTTTGCCGGAAGTCACCCTTATCAGAGGGGGTAAAATTGGTTTAAAAAATCGTATATCTCACGCTATGAAGATAGTCATCTTTTTTATTGGCGTTATGGGTAAACCAACTATAGAGAAGCCAGGAAAAAAATAATGAGCGATTTTTGTTTGCCGGAAGTCACCCTTGTCGGAGGGTGTAAAATTGGTTAAAAAATCATATCTCTCACGCTATAAAGATAGTCATCTTTTTTATTGGCGTTATGGGTAAACCAACCATAGAGAAGCCAGGAAAAAAATGAGCCATTTTCGTTTGCCGGAAGTCACCCTTATCGGAGGGGGTAAAATTGGTTTAAAAAATCGTATCTCTCACGCTATGAAGATCGTCCTCTTTTTTATTGGCGTTATGGGTAAACCAACTATAGAGAAGCCAGGAAAAAAATAAGGAGCGATTTTTGTTTGCCGGAAGTCACCCTTGTCGGAGGGTGTAAAATTGGTTAAAAAATCGTATCTCTCACGCTATAAAGATAGTCATCTTTTTTATTGGCGTTATGGGTAAACCAACTATAGAGAAGCCAGGAAAAAAATAATGAGCGATTTTTGTTTGCCGGAAGTCACCCTTGTCGGAGGGTGTAAAATTGGTTAAAAAATCGTATCTCTCACGTTATGAAGATAATCATCTTTTTTATTGGCATTATGGGTAAAGCAATCATAGAGAAGTCAGGAAAAAAATGAGCGATTTTTGTTTGCCGGAAGTCACCCTTATCGGAGGGGGTAAAATTGGTTTAAAAAATCGTATCTTTCACGCTATGAAGATAGTCATCTTTTTTATTGGCGTTATGGGTAAACCAACTATAGAGAAGCCAGGAAAAAAATAATGAGCGATTTTTGTTTGCCGGAAGTCACCCTTATCGGAGGGGGTGAAATTGGTTATAAAAATCGTATCTCTTACACTATGAAGATAGTCATTTTTTTATTGCCGTTATGGGTAAACCAACCATAGAGAAGCCGGGAAAAAAATAATGAGCGATTTTCGTTTGCCGGAAGTTGCCCTTATCGGAGGGGGTAAAAGTTGTAAAAAATCGTATCTCTCACAGTATGAAGATAGTCATTTTTTTGATTGGCGTTATGGGTAAACCAACCATAGAGAAGCCGGGAAAAAATAAGGAGTGATTTTCGTTTGCCGGAAGTCACCCTTAACGGGGGGGTAAAAATGGTTTAAAAAATCGTATTTCTCACACTATGAAGATATTCATCTTTTTTATTGGCGTTATGGGTAAACCAACTATAGAGAAGCCAGGAAAAAAATAATGAGCGATTTTCGTTTGCCGGAACCCACCCTTATCGGGGGGTGAAAGTTGTAAAAAAATTGTATCTTCCACGGTATGAAGATAGTCATCTTTTTTTTGCCGTTGCGCGTACACCAACCATAGAGAATCCAGGGAAAAAATATAAGCGATTTTCATTTGCCGGAAGTCACCCTTATCGGAGGGGCTAAAAGTTGTAAAAAATCGTATCTTCCACGGTATGAAAATAGTCATCTTTTTTAATGGCATTATGGGTAAACCAACCATAGAGAAGCCAGGTAAAAAATAATGGCGGATATTCGTTTGCCGGAAGTCACCCTCATCAGAGGGGGTAAAATGAGTAAAAAAATCGTATCTTTTACGCTATGAAGATAGTCGTTTTTTTATTGGCGTTATGGGTTAAGAATTGGAACCATATTTCGTATTTGCGTCCTCCCTTTTGAATTTTCCAAAACAGATTTCAGATTCGGATTTAGCGACCCCAAAAACCATAAGGTACTCACTTTCGTCGAATTGGAACCATTTTTCGTATTTGCGTCCGCCATTTTGAATTTTCGAAGACCGATTTCAGATTCGGATTCAGCGACCCCAAAAACCATAAGGTACTCACTTTCGTCGAAGTGGAACCATTTTTCGTATTTGCGTCCGCCATATTGAATCCGCCATTTCGAATTTTCAAAAACCGATTTCAAATTCGGATTCAGCGACCCCAAAAATCATGAGGTACTCACTTTCGTCGAAATGAAACCTTTTTTCAATCTTGCGTCTGCCATATTGGATCCGCCATTTTGAATTTTGGAAATCTGATATCAAATTCGAAGTCAGCGACCCCAAAAACCTTAACTGAGACTTTATAGCAAATCTATGAAATTTTTTTTCCAACACAAAAATGGCACGAAAATCTCTTTTTCTCCTCACTGCGAAAGGGTTAAGGTGTAGCTTATATTCAGTCGAATTCAACGACTTGTGATATTATGACCTTGAAATGATTTTTCACCAAAATACACGTGTTAAAACAGTGAATCGTGATGGTATTGACAATAAGAATATTTGCATAATGTAATTAAATTTGTGTGCAGAAATGGTTTTTCAAGTGGGAACGTGTTTTTTTTTTAAATTAAGACGTGGCAGCTGATATTCAGACGTATCCAACGACATATGATATCATGACCTTAAAATGAATTTTCACCAAAATGCTTTGGTGAAAATTCATTTTAAGGTCATGATATCATAGGTCGTTGGATTCGTCTGAATATCAGCTGCCACGTCTTAATTAAAAAAAAAAAAACACGTTCCCACTTGAAAAACCATTGATGACCTTGAGAACGCAAAAACTATGACCTTGACAACAATGAATTTTTCACCACTGTATCAGCCTTTCGAAATCAATTAAATTACCTCCTGACATTTCTTTTGTCACTCTAAAGGTAACAGAGAAATTTGGAGTGGTCACGTTAAATGGTCCACCCGGTATAGTTCCATCGCTTACAGAAAAAAAATTATCGATTTTTGTATCGTAAATGTATATCCCGCCCTAACGCAAACCAGAAATGTTAAGATTACACCTAATATTATAAGCAATATCAGACCTAAACCAAAAAAAAACGGAACAAATTTTTATATGCAGATTTATATTGCAACGTTCGGAATGATTTGAAAAGAAGGTGAGTATTTTTTTGGTCGAATCGGCCAGAAGAAATTGGAGTAAATTAGAAATATTTATTTTCATTGGATCCGTACGATGCAAACTTTAATGCCATGGATAGCCGTAGTTAGTTGAAATCCCTTTGGTTATTAAACTCGGTTGACAAATTTTTTGAAAATCGCCGCCCAGCTACATCTTACTCTTCAAGTCGCAAAACCGTATGTAACTCCCGTTCCCCGTAAGGGAGGCCGTCGTCACACACAAAGCTTGAAACATACATAAACACACACACATTGGCATACATCGCGCTCTCTGTTGATCGTATACATGTCGTGACACTGTATAATGATGCTTTCTCACTCGCACCCGCACGCTTTGTTACGTGCTCGGCGGTGTTGTGTCCAACGCTACCGTACCGCCCGTGAGGAAACGCTGTGCGTTCTCACTCTTGCTCGGGCGTCTTTTACGTTTTCATCCGAGCGCGCCTCGCTCGTGTGCCGTCGGCAATGGTCGGCTACCTCCTGCCCCTCTTGCGTGAACGAAAAACGACCAGGGCCTTTCGTTTAGCAAGCCGCTTCGCATCGACGACCGGGTGTTGGTGATCCCCACTCCCCACTCTTTAGGGACATTCGCCGCGCAGTGAGACTCCGTAAGGCCTGGCTCTTACTCGGCGGTCGATGTGACGTTGAGGGGTTACGTGGGTTTCGAAGCCAAAAAAGCATATTTGCGTATTCTAAAAAACAATATATACATTATTTTATTCAAAATGTAAAGCACATAAAAGACCAACAATTCAATATTTAAAAAAAAATCATCTAAACATTTGGGACTTTAAGCCGGTGGGACCTGGTTTCCGGAGAATCTTAAAAAAAAATGGTAGACATGATTTCTCAAAAACTAATGCACCGATATTAATGCAATTTCGCAGACTTAAAATAGCATTGACTAGTGATTTAACGGAGGTTTTTTTCAAATTGAAATTTGAATTTTTGGCGGCGCTGTATGCAAAATAGTTATATTTTTGGTACAATTTACACTACGTGTAGCCGCGTAAAATTAGTTGTGATCGAAAAAAAAATTCGTTTAATCACTAGTCAATGGTATTTTGAAATGAGCAAAATTTCAATAAGATCGATTCATTAGTTTTCAAGAAATCGTGTCCACCGTTTTTTAAGGGGTCTCCGGAAACCAGGTCCCACCGGGTAATTTCCCAAATTTTTGGATGAAATTTTTTTTAATATTGTTAAAATGTTCTTTTATGTACTTAACATTTTGAATAAAATAATTTATATAATATATTTTTTTTTAATGGAGAAAATATGCTTATTTCGCTTCGAAACCCGCGTAACCCCTTAAGGTCGCTATGGGACCAGGTCGAAATTCTACCGCGGGGCTGAACATTTTTTTGGAAGTATATAATCTCTTTGCTAATCATCCTGTGCAGTTTGAGTATGATTCACGTGGTAAATCGTGATACATGATAATGCCAAGGTTGGCAAAAGTGTTGCGAAGTTAGAGACAGATGCGTCTCATTAATAATTTTATCTGTGAATCTTCATTTCCATGGTACCAAGGATTAGTCCGAAAGTTAGTCGAACCGGAACTATTTTTTCAGCTCCGTCATTCTCTTGGCAAATATTAATAATCTACAGAAAATGATCGGGAGTTTTTTTCTACAAGCGTAATATTGTGAATCCACGAAATACGTCGAGTTTCCGAATTTTTATCAAACAAACGGTACTCCGGGTCATACCCCAACGGCACAGGATGATCAGCAAAGAGATTATATACTTCCAAAAAAAAAATCAGCCCTGTGGTAGCATTTCGACGTGGTCCCATATCAACCTTAACGCCGCATCGAGCGCCGAGTGAGTGCCAGGCTTACGAAGTCTCACTGCGCTGCGATTGTGCCTGGTGAGTGGGGAGTGGGGATTTCCAACGCCCGGTCGTCGATGCGAAGCAGCTAGCTAAACGAAAGGCCCTGGTCATTCTTCATTCGCGCGAGAGGAGTAGGAGGTAGCCAAAAATTGACGAGGCGCGTACTAGCGAGAAGCGCTCCAATGAAATCGTAAAAGGCTCTCGAGCGAGAGTGGGAACGCAGCATATCCACACGGGCGTTTGACACAACACCGTCGAGCGCGTAGCGAAGCGTGCGGGTGTGAGTGAGACCGCATCATTATCTAATGTCACTACATTGTATACGATCAGCGGAAAGCGCGATGTATGCCAATGTGTGTGTATATGTATGTTTCTAGCTTTGTGTTTGGAGACGGGCCTACGCTTACGTGGAACGGGAATTACGTACGGTTTTGAGGCTTCAAGAATGTGATGTAGGTGGGCGTCGAATTTCAAAAAATTTGTCAACCGAGTTTAATAACGAAAGTGATTGAGACTAACTACGGCCATATATGGCATTAAAGTTGGCATCGTAAGGATTCAATGAAAATAAATATATCTAGTTTATTCCAATTTCTTCTGACCGGTCTCGACCAAAAAAATCCTCACCATTCTTTCAAATAATTCAGAACTTTGCAATATAAATCTGCATATAAACATTTGTTTCGTTTTCTTTGGGTTAGGTCCGATATTGCTTATATCGGACCTAAGTGTAATATTAACATTTCTGGAGTGCATGAAGGCGGGATACACTTTTCCAATGATAAAAAAATCGATATTTTTTTTTAAACAATAGAACTATACAGGGTGGACCATTTAACGAGACCACTTCAAATATCTCCGTTGCCTTTAGGGTGACGAAAATAATGTCAGGAGGTAATTTTATTGATTTCGAAAGGCTGATTCAGTGGTGAAAAATTCATTTCTGTCAAGGTCATAGTTTTTGCGTTCTCAAAGTCATCAATGGTTTTTCAAATGGAAACGTTTTCTTAAATATTAAGACGTGGTAGCTGATATTCAGACGAATCCTACGACCTATGATAGACCTTAAAATTATTTTTCTTTAAAATATTTTGGTGAAAATTCATTTTAAGGTCATGATATCATAGGTTGTTGGATTCGATTGAATATCAGCTACCACGTTAAAAAAAACACGATCCCACTCCAAAAACCATTTCTGCACACAAATTCAATTACATTATTCGGATATTCTTATTGTCAATACCATCACGATTTCCCGTTTTTACACGTGTATTTTGGTGAAAAATCATTTCAAGGTCATGATATCATAGGCCGTTAGATTCGTCTGAATATAAGCTACAACTTATCAATGAAAAAATAAGTTTTCGTTTGAAAAACCATTGATGACGTTGAGAACGCCAAAACTATGACCTTGACAAAAATGAATTTTTCACCACTGTATCAGCCCTTCGAAATCAATCAAATAACCTTGTGACAAATTTTTCGTCACTCTAAAGGCATCGGAGATATTTGGGGTGGTCACGTTAAATGGTCCACCCGGTATATGTAGAATATTTGGCTAAACTTCCGAAAAGTGGAAACTAAATTTCGATCTGAAATTTGGCATACACCTTCCTTTTAAAATTTTAAGAGTTCTAAAAGAATTTTTAGCGACGCGCCATAGTTTTGAAGATATCGATTTTTGAAAGTAATTTTTGTGTAGATCTTCAAGTTTGGGCGGTAGAAATCCTCCTCCCATCGCTGCAGCGGCCCGTAGCCAAGCATTAAGAGAGGTACCAAGTAAAATAAAAAGAATTGAAAGCATTATGAAATTCAAACAAACAAAAAACATTAAAACCCCTAGAAAAGCCAAAAATTGAAATCTGACCAAAACAAAAAAAAACGGAAACTAGAGAAGCAAAAAAAAAATCCGAAAATTGTTTAAAGTTAATAAAGGACTCCTAGAAATTGATGATACCGGCAAAAAAGTGAACTGTGGAAAACCAACAAAATTAATCTACGATGCTCCGTGTCTATCTCAATATTCCACGCATATCCGAGTTGACCCGCTCCCCCACTCATGTTTCACCGACCCCTCTACCCAGGTAGGAAATCAAAAGGCTGACGATGGAAACAAGCTTATGCGAGCCTTGTTTCACCGAGCCTGAGTGAGACAGACCTGGCCCAGGTTTCATTGCATCGTTTGGAGCAGCCTGGAACCAAGACTGGCTGCTTAGCCTAAACTCAGGGTTATTTCAAGCTTTATTCAGCCGGTGAATTTTGAGGCTGAAAAATCAAGGCTGGATGCAGGCTTGTTTCAGTTTGTGATAAAATAAAATAAGTTTAAAATAATATTTTTTCTGCACTTTTATGAAAAAAAAATTTAGCAATACATTTGTCGGGTGCGAAGGCACGAAAAACGAAAGCGAAGGAGGCAGCTCAGAACATTTAAACATATGCTCTTATCTATATTTATGAGGTACACAAAAAGTATATACGAAAATAAAAATACGCAATAAAATAAAGTATTGTTTTTAAAAATATTTTTTATATATATTTTGTAACAAATAATATAACAAATAATAAATACACATAATAAATCAAATGAATTCTTTACAAATTTATTAAATTTACCCCACTGTAGAATATAGAAAACTAAAAACAGGCCTCATATAGCCTCGGGAAGAGTTTGGGAAAAGCCTGGTCATAAATGCTCGTGAAGGCTTCATTAAGGCTCGTTTTGAGCCTTGTTGTTTCGTCGTTTCAGGCTTAGTACAGGCTTTTCTACCAGCCTTTGGTCAAGCCTGTGCGCAAGAGCCTGAAACCGCGTTATCATTCAGAGGTTCAGCTAGGCCTGAAATCAGGCTGGTGCTCAGCCTGAATTGAAAAATTTGAGCCTTGTTTCAGAGCTTGGCGAGCCCTTTTTTCATCGTTAATTCCGCACGCACATCCGAGGTGCCCTGCGCCTTCACCAGTAGTCTACACACCCTACCATTCGCACTAAGCGGAGAGCGCGATAACATATATAGGTATAGGTATGGGCATACAAAACTGAGCCTGTTGACTATAGCGCGTTGAAAAAATAACTTTTTAAGATCAATACGTCAAAAACTATAGCGCGGCGCCGAAAATCCTTTTAGGCGATCTCTTAAACATCAAAAGGAAGGTGTATGCCAAATTTCAGATCGAAATTCAATTTCCGCTTATCGGAACAATATCCGCTTTTTCTGAAAATTGTTAATATCCTAGCTAAGGCTGGTGGCACCAATGAAAAGCGATAGCAATCAGTGCAGCCAGATCGCGCGTAAAAGTTACCCCCTCTCTAGTCTCTTACGCGCCCATCACACAATCATAGTAGCGCGTGTGCGTGAGCGAGCGACGCTCGGACCTCTTCGGAAAGAGCCGAGCACCGTCGAAGTTTCCCGACCGCGCCTTCGGCAGCTACACCAATGCATGGACGCTGAGCACGTTCATGTGCGACCAAGCCGAAACGAAGGCTTCGAGGGAAAAAGCAATCTGAGCACGACTCGCGCATGACATCACCCGACGGTACGCGCGAGGCTTTTGGATGATTTCAATGCTTGTTTAGCTCTTGATTCTCTGCGTTATTAATGTATACAAAAAAATGTATCGCGTACTCTGATCGCTTATTTTTTTAGTCGATACATTAATTTAAATATAATAATAAATCTAAATTACAACTCATTTATCTAATGTAAAATTGTTTACGCTTTACTCACACCCGTCCTTATGCCAAATAAATTATAATTCATAATAGTAAGCAGAAATATTTTTAGATTCGTATTATTATTTTAATTCTTATACTTTCATCAAGCGATAAAGCATTATCCCCAAAAACAAGGCAATCATCCATCCGGCCGCGAATCGTAAGTACCAGAAAGTGCACATATTCTACAAACCATGAGATGGTCCCGTTGGTAGCGTTCCTGGCTTCGGTCCGTAGTGCAATTTTTGCGCCAAATTTTTCGTAATTTCTCATATTTTAGTCATATTTGAGATTTTCGGAGAAAAAATGATTTAAAACAGATTCAAGTTCTGGTCTATTTCCCAAAAACACATTTTTTTTCACTGAAAATTCATGACTCCTCATTTTTCTCCGGAAATTTCTCTTTTTCCTATGACTTGAGTGAACGGCTGCGGAGATATTCGGAGAAAAGTTAAAGATGAAAAGAAATGAGATTTTCGTTAAAAAACTTATCATTTTTTTTCCGGAAATTTTCTTTTTTCCTATTACCTGAGTGAACGGCTGCGAAAATATTCGGAGAAAATTTAAAGATGAAAAAAAAATGAGATTTTCGTAAAAAAACTTGTTCTTATTTTTTTTTCCGGAACTTTTTCTTTTTCCTATTGAGTGAACGGCTGCGGCGACATTCGGAGAAAGGTTATAGATGAAAAAATTAGATTTTTGTAAAAAAAACTTATTACATTTTTTATCCCTCATAATTCTGAAAAATAATGAATTTCCGATATTTTTGCAAACATTATTTTCCTTAAAGGGTAACACCACTGTAACGGCCTGCCACGAAGCGTTTTTGACAAATAATACTTGGGGTAATTATTAAGCATATATTGAAGTATATTGCAAAAAAAATGTATGGAACAATATTACAAAATGGCGACACTGCAGCAAATTCTTCCGAGGCATGTTGAACTTAAGGTGCTCTGCGGCACGTAGTATAACTTGTGCCAATTTTAATCTGGACAAAATATTTTTTTTTTATTAAACCTAGATGAGTGTAGCTAGTGAACCACGTAGGGGATTTTAGAAATATTGATTTTTGAGTAATTGCCGAGTATTTGACTAAAAATGGTCATTTAGACTTAATAAAACAAAATGCTTTTTTTCAGATTAAAATTGGCTCAGTTATACTGCGTGCCGCAGAGGTTCGACATGCTTCGGAAGAATTGCTGCAGTGTCGCCATTTTGTAATATTTTCGGATAAAAATTTCTAGCAATAAACTTAAGGAGGTTGGAGCGTTAGCCACAATCCAAGGTTAAATTAAATAAAAAAGACATGTTATTGTTTAGACTATGCTGAGTCTTTACGAACTTTTTGACCTCTTTTCACCACCAAACACCAGAGATAAAAAATAGTTTAATGTATCTCATTTAACGTGCGGTTAGATAGGCAAGACTTTTACACTAAAGGTTATGTAATTTTTATTTGTTATTTAGCACCAAGATAAACCATTTCTAAAAACGGATTAACGCAAACTGAACGTTTGTAAACATTTAGAAAAAAAATCCTCATCTTGCCCATCGTAAATTACTCAAAATTTCATTGTGAATTTTATAAAACATTCGTTGTCGTAGTTTTTTCATAATAATCCTCGATAATGTTATACTTTTTCAAGTTGGTAGTAACCCAAAAGTTTTTCTACTTTACGTAATAAAAATATTAAAATGCATAATTTTGTCCTTTAATTATATATTTTAAAAAATTAGCATATACAAAATGAATCTGTACCGCGTATTCATTTTTTTGAGGTTCATTGAAAAAAAAAGAATAAACCGTCATTTGACTCAACTGAATCGCTCCAACCTCCTTAAGTATATGCTCAATAAATACCGCAAGTATTATTTGTTTATCACATTTTCTTCCGCCAAAAAAAAATATAAAAAAATACGCTTCCTGTAAGGCCGTTACAATGGTGTTACCCCTTAAAGTCTTCATATAATTTCTGAGATTTTCCCGTGATTGTAATTAAAATGATGAAATATTCGGAAAAATTCGAAAGAATTCGGCGCAATTCGGAGTAACTCGGATGTTTGCGTGAAAATAATTGTCCGCAAAATTCCGAATTCGTTATATTTGTTCCAATTCATAGAAATATTCGGAAACATTTTTCGGAAAAAATCGGTTTTTCGGGAAAAAAATTGCACTAGGGGCGCCGGATCGTTCCCCGCGCTCAGTGCTTTTTTTTAAATTATTATTACTATTAATTCTTATTTGATTAGTTATTTTTATTAATTATCATTATTATTTTAATTAGTTATATTTTAGTGTCGAAAAATTTATCGCGCACTCTGACCGCTTATTTTATTAGTTTATACGTTAATTTAAATATAATAATAAATCTAAATTACAACTTATCTTTCTTGTAAAAAATTGTTTGCGCTTTACTCACACCCGTCCCTATGCCAAATAAATTGTAATTCATAAAAGTAAGCGGAAATTTATTTATATTCGTATTATTATATTCATTCAATAATTAATCAAATAAGAACTAATAGTAATAATAATTTTTAAAAAACCCTGAGCGCGGGGAACGATCCCGCGCCCCTAGTGCAATTTTTTTCCGTAAAACTCCGATGGTTTCCGGAAAATTTTTCCGATTTTTTCCGAATTTTCCTATGAAATGGAACAAATATGAAGAATTCGGAGTTTTGCGGACAATTATTTTTACGCGAACATCCGAGTTTCTCCGAATTTTTCCGAATATTTCATCATTTTAATTACAATCACGGGAAAATCTCGGAAATCATATGAAGACTTTAAGGGGTAACACCACTGTAACGGCCTTACAGGAAGCGTATTTTTTGATATTTTTTTTTGGCGGAAGAAAATGTGATTCACAAATAATTCTTGCGGTATTTATTGAGCATATATTTAAGTATATTGCTATGAATTTTTCATCCGAAAATATTACAAAATGACGACCCTGCAGCAATTCTTCCGAAGCACGTCGAACCTCTGCGGCACCCATTATAACTGTGTCAATTTTAATCTAAAAAAAAAAAAAAGAATTTTGTTTCATTAAGTCTACATGAATGTAGCTACTGAGCCACGTACGGGATTTTCGATAAGTTAATTTAAACAATATTGATTAATAAACAACTGTCTTAAAAAAAATTGAAATTGAATTTTTTAGTCAAATACTCGGCAATTACTCAAAAATCAATATTTCTAAAATACCCTACGTGGTTCACTAGCTACACTCATCTAGATTTAATAAAAAAAATTATTTTGTCCAGATTAAAATTGGCACAAGTTATACTGCGTGCCGCAGAGCACCTTAACAGAGTTCAACATGCCTCGGAAGAATTTTCTGCAGTGTCGCCATTTTGTAATATTTTCCCATAAAATATTTTTTTGCAATATACTTCAATATATGCTTAATAATAACCCCAAGTATTATTTGTCTAAAACGCTCCGTAGCAGGCCGTTACAGTGGTGTTACCCCTTAAGGAAAATAATGTTTGCAAGAATTTTGGAGGTTCATTATTTCTCAGAATCATGAGGGATAAAAAAATGTAATAAGTATTTTTAACGAAAATCTCATTTCTTTTCATCTTTAACTTTTCTCCGAATATCTTCGCAGCCGTTCACTCAGGTAATAGGAAAAAGAGAAATTTCCGGGAAAAAAATGAGAAATCATGAATTTTCAGTGAAAAAAAGTGTTTTTGGGAAATAGACCAGAACTTGAATATGTTTCAAATCATTTTTTCTCGAAAAATCTCAAATATGACTAAAATATGAGAAATTATGAAAAATTTGGAGAAAAATTTGCACTAGGGCCCCCGCGGCCCGAAGCCAGGAACGCTACCAACGGGACCATCTCATCGCTTGCAGAGTATGTGCAATTTCTGGTACTTACGATTCGCGGCCGGATGGATGATTGCCTTGTTTTTGAGAATAATGCTTTCTCGCTTGATGAAAGTATGAGAATTAATATAATGATACGAATATAAATATATTTCCACTTACATTTACGAATTATAATTTATTTGGCATAAGGATGGGTGTGAGTAAAGCGTAAACAATTTTATATAAGATAAATAAGTTGTAATTTAGATTTATTGTTATATTTAAATTAACGTATAAACTAAAAAATTAAGTGATCAGAGTGCGCCATACATTTTTTTGTATACATTAAGCCCTTAAAAGACTTTAAAAAGTAAAAAAGGACGCCAAGTAATAAAAAGTTCCCTTGAAAATTATTAGGTGTTTTACTATTTATAAAATTCTAATTAAACTCGAAATATTTTTTATTCTATTTCAAATAATGGATTTATTTAGAATATTACTTTTTCATTTTAAACGTACAAAAGAAGTGAAATATTTTTTTATGAAAAAGCCAAGTACGTTTACTAGACACGTGCAGAAGATTATCAAATCCTAAGAACAATATTTTCTTAACATTTTATTTTTAAAACCAGGACCGACACTGGTAGATGGGCGATCGGGGTTCGGCTCTGGCGGTACTCCGAGTTAAGCAGCGTTGTGGGCGACCAATATTCGGAGCGGTGACCGCTTAGCTGTGCATCGGCTGGCGCATCGACCAGCGAGCGCGAAGCCAATACTTCTGATACCTTAATGTAGATGTTTGAGTTAAAGTCTCTGCACCAAAAATCAGAAGAATATAGGGCCGTCTATACCGTGTGATCCCCCGAAAAAACTCAAGAGAACTATCCGAAAAAAATGCGGTGCACTTCTGGGCCGGGATTCGAACCCGGGACCTTTCGATTGCCGGTCGACTGCTCTGACCAACTGAGCTACGCCAGCCCGCTTACCTCACCTTTCTCGGATAGTCTCTATATGGTAACGCAACGTTACAAACCCCCCTGCCAGAGTCGATCCGGCTCTGGAGGGTCGACTCGAAATTTTTGCTCAAACTACTCAATATAACTCTAACTCAATACGCAACGGGTACTACAGACGCGGGGATTGTCTGAGGGACGGAAGGGGGAAGGGAAAGGGAGGGGCTAGCTCAATGGGACTCTTCTCAAGGAGGGGATTCTTTTTCCGCGGCAATCAACGATAATTCGATATTTATCTTGATTATTCTGAGGCCGTGGCCCGCTGTTGGGCGCCATTTGTGATCCCCCGAAAAAAAACCCAAGAGAACTATCCGAAAAAAATGCGTCATTGAGCTAGCCCCTCCCTTTCCCTTCCCCCTTCCGTCCCTCAGGCAATCCCCGCGTCTGTAGTACCCCTTCCCCCTTCCGTCCCTCAGACAATCCCCGCGTCTGTAGTACCGGTTGCGTATTGAGTTAGAGTTATATTGAGTAGTTTGGGCAAAAATTTCGAGTCGACCCTCCAGAGCCGGATGGACTCTGGCAGGGGGGTTTGTAACGTTGCGTTACCATTATAATCCCCCGAAAAAACTCAGGAGAACTATCCGAAAAAAATGCGGTGCGCTTCTGGGCCGGGATTCGAACCCGGGATCTTTCGATTGCCGGTCGACTGCTCTGACCAACTGAGCTACGCCAGCCCGCTTACCTCACCTTTCTCGGATAGTCTCTATATCGTAACGCAACGTTACAAACCCCCCTGCCAGAGTCGATCCGGCTCTGGAGGGTCGACTCGAAATTTTTGCCCAAACTAATCTCAACGCAACGGGAACTACTACAGACGCGGGGATTGTCTGAGGGACGGAAGGGGGAAGGGGTACTACAGACCGTCCTGGCCTGAGGGGAAGGGAGGGGGATAGCTCAATGAGACTCTTATCTCAGGGAGGGGATTCTTTTTCCACGGCAATCAAGAACAATTCTGGTTCCGTATATCCTTGATTCGGCCGTGGGCCGCTGTTGGGCGCCATTTATAATCCCCCGAAAAAAACTCAAGAGAACTATCCGACAAAAAATGCGGTGCGCTTCTGGGCCGGGATTCGAACCCGGGACCTTTCGATTGCCGGTCGACTGCTCTGACCAACTGAGCTACGCCAGCCCGCTTACCTCACCTTTCTCGGATAGTCTCTATATGGTAACGCAACGTTACAACCGGTACGGGTTTTCCACAGTTTTCCGGTACCCTCGGCAAATGCGGTATAGTGTAGCTCAAGACGGCTGTGGACGCAACGGAATTTAGTTTAGATTAGCGAAGTGCGGGTAGAGAGTAATAGGAAAGCGTTCAATTGGAAAGGGGTTACAGGTAAAAACCCGCAAGGGTATACGTTGGAACATTGGAAATGAAAACATTTGAATACCATTTAACTCTCATAATAAATAACCGAATTATAATTATATATAAGTACAACGTATGCATCACACAAGTACACTGGAAATGCTGCGCAACGACTTGGCGTGCAGGGTTAAGAATTAAAGTTCGGGAAGATACACAATTTCCTTACAGAACCGTTTCTATTGCTTGTTTAAATAACTTTTGTAACAATTTATTTACTTAGATTATTTCCAATTGTAACGGCGCATTAGTGACCGTATCAAGTATATTAAGATTATTAGGAATGAGATGTTCGACTGTACTTTGACAGACTATCGAAAATAGAGCGATAGGTGTCGAGGGTACTATCGATATCATTTTTCCACCAATAAGAGGGGCGCATCGTAATCTAAATACATTTGAATACCATTACATCAAAATGTATACGACGCAATAGATTTCATAAGATGTATGGTGGTTCTGAAATATTGTAAAAAATGTACCATCTTACTGTATAGAGTCGCGGCGTGCCGTCAGTCCGTCAGTGACGTCGAGGTCGATGGGTCAACCAGTGGCGTCAATTTCTAGATTTCGAGAACGGTGTAGTCTAGGAGTAGAATCACTAAATCGATTTATACTTTCCGGAATCAGTAACTCGGTTTGCACTTATATAATGAATTACATTTATTTATGTCTTTTTTAGCCTAATAGTTAAATTATTGAGAAAACGATATCCTTCACCGAGCTTTTATTCTTAACCATGCACGCCAAGTCGTTGCGCAGCATTTCCAGTGTACTTGTGTGATGCATACGTTGTACTTATATATAATTATAATTCGGTTATTTATTATGATAGTTAAATGGTATTCAAATGTTTTCATTTCCAATGTTCCAACGTATACCCTTGCGGGTTTTTACCTGTAACCCCTTTCCAATTGAACCCTTTTCTATTACTCCCTACCCGCACTTCGCTAATCTAAACTAAATTCCGTTGCGTCCACAGCCGTCTTGAGGTACACTATACCGCATTTGCCGAGGGTACCGGAAAACTGTGGAAAACCCGTACCGGTATAGACGGCCCTATATTCTTCTGATTTTTGGTGCAGAGACTGTAACTCAAACATCTACATTAAGGTATCAGAAGTATTGGCTTCCCGCTCGCTGGTTGATGCGCCAGCCGATGCACAGCTAAGCGGTCACCGCTCCGAATATTGGCCGCGCACAATGCTGCTTAACTCAGAGCACCGCCAGAGCCGAACCCCGATCGCCCATCTACCAGTGTCGGTCCTGGTTTTAAAAATAAAATGTTAAGAAAATATTGTTCTTAGGATTTGATAATCTTCTGCACGTGTCTAGTAAACGTACTTGGCTTTTTCATAAAAAATATTTCACTTCTTTTGTACGTTTAAAATGAAAAAGTAATATTCTAAATAAAACCATTATTTGAAATATAAGGAGTACAACTTTGCAGTGACCGTTTTTTTCAAAAGTTTAAGGCTTTATTATAAAAAAGTGGCTATATATTTTTTAATCAAAGTACTGCCCGTCGCTAGCTACGACCTCGGCCCATCTTTCAGGTAGCATTCGAATCCCGCGTCGATAAAAGTCTTGGTCCTTGGAGGCAATCCAGGAATCGACCCAATTTTTGACTTCTTCGTAAGTACCGAAGTGCTGGTCAGCCAAATCGTGTGCCATTGACCGGAACAAGTGATAGTCGGAAGGGGCAATGTCTGGAGAGTACGGCGGGTGGGATAAAACCTCCCATTTCAGCGTTTCCAAGTACTTTTTCACGACATTTGCAACATGGGGTCGGGCATTGTCATGCTGCAGTATCACCTTGTCATGTCTTTCGTTGAATTGTGGCCGTTTCTCTTTGAGTGCCTTACTCAAGCGCATCAACTGACGTCGGTAGAGTTCCCCTGTGATGGTTTCGGATGGTTTGGGCAGCTCATAGTACACAACGCCCAGCTGGTCCCACCAGATACACAGCATGACTTTGGATCCGTGAATATTCGGTTTGGGCGTCGATGACGGAATATGACCAGGCAGTCCCCATCATTTTCGGCGTATAGAATCCTCCCCGTAAGCATCTACAAGCAAACGGTGGGCCTCAGCCGCAGATTTCTTAATGTTGAAGAAGTAAATCATAACCTCCCGCAAATGCTGAGAATTCGGTTCGTAGGTTGCCATGTTTGAGTGCCTATAACTTTATAATGCATACACGTATCCGTTAGCTTTTTTAAATTGTTTACATTGGCAGAGCCTCTAGTTTAAAATGTCACTTTTTTATTGAGTTAGGGCCACTACTTCGGCCGCAGTGGTTCTCTAAATAAAACGGTCACTGCAAAGTTGTACTCCTAATAGAATAAAAAATATTTCGAGCTTAATTAGAATTTTATAAATGCTAAAACACCTAATAATTTTCAAGGGACCTTTTTAATGGCGTCCTTTTTTACTTTTTAAAGTTTTGTAGGGGCATTTCACATCTTTTTGAAACGGAAACAATTTTAAGGAATTGTTTGAAGTATGAATTCACGACGTGAATAACCTTCAATAAATTGATTGCTAGCCCTAACAAGGGCCATTTGATTTAATCAGTATGGCCATCTCTTCGTCATCTATGGGATATCATTCAGCAGCCTAGATTTTCTACATCGTATGGAGCACTGATGATAATGGCCTCAAGTGCTTATTGTTGCCACTGCACTGAAGTAATGAATAAGCTGCTTATTTAAGCTGAAAATGTGTTGATAACTCAGCAATAAATAAAATTTCCATACGTTACATTTGCTCTAAGAATAATATATAGACATCTGGAGCGTTACGGGGCCAACTTTGTTGTTTGACGATTAAATCGTCAACGCGAATCCAAGTGTTGCGTTTACCGCGCAACATACTTGTATAATGCCCCTCGGTTAAACACCCACCGTGATGAAAAATGGCACTTACAACTTTATACCGGTGTTGACTGATTCGAACGATTGTCATAGGCACTGCTTTGATGTTTGTTTTTTTCTGACCTATTCCAGAGTTTGTTCTTTCAAATATTAATAGGTGAATAATCAATATTTTCTTAGTTGAGACAATGTCTCGCTTCTGAACCAATGAAAACGAAGCGCAATGTGAACAAGCTTCCTCGATTCTCATCGATTTCCCTAAATTATATGTAATATTATCTTGTAGAGTGAGAGCGACTTTACGGGCCGGAGGTACTACCAATAGCAAAATGTTATTAGGATTGCAATTAGTTATGTTTGTTTCACAAGAATTACATGAAATGATTGTACTTATGTCGATTTGTACAGCACATTGAATAGTTTCAATTTTTTCGCAAAGCGAACTTATGAATTTGCTTGCATCTTGTTGTTTCGAACTAATAAACATATCACCCACAAATTTCCTAACTGACAAAATGTCAACAAATACATGATCGGTCATGTAAGCTTCTACGACTGATTTCACTACATTTGCTTTTTTGGAATGAAGCATCAAAGCGTCGCGAATCAAAGACGAATGTATAAGACACTGCACGCTAGCATTCGCAAAACATGATACATGATCATTATTCGCAAGTCCCTTTACGTGAAAGGGTAATGGACCTTGTTCGTGCTCTTCCGACATTTTCTGATGTCAGTATTAACTGAAATTTCGCGAAAAAATGTAGCGATTTTGCGAATTGTAGAAATTTCCTGAGCTTGACTCCGCTGTAACTCGTGGACTATTCATATGATTGAAAAATGTGTTTTACAAGAGTTGCAAGAAATGTCATGCTTCTTTATAATTTTTGTAATAGCTATTTTTTTTACTTAGGTAGGGTTGAAGAGGAGATATTCTCGAAAACGGGTTTTCGTTACCATTTTTCCAATATGGCGACGCGAGCGGCGATCACTTGAGGTCGCAGACTCGAAATATTAATTAGGACACCAAACTGTACAAATCTACCAAATTAGAACTATCCTCGACCTTTCGTAAGTCAGAACCTACCCATTGCCTGGCCTGGGTAGGCACACATAAATATGTGTGTGCCATGTATGAAACACACGTAATCGGCGACGCTTATTTGATGTTGATTCACTTGGTCTGTATCCGGCATAATTATTAATGCCAGGTACAGAGAGATCCCGAAGAAGGCATTGTAATAGAAAAAAAAAGCACTGGTCATGTGAACTAATTTGCAATCAAAAGATTTTAGTCCGTCGATAACGTTTATTTGAAATACTCGTGTGATGTATAATTTTCATCAACATTAAATATTAAAGACTTTGTTCATAAAATGTAACGTTTTTAAAATTTATATTTTGATTAATATAAAAATTATTCCCAAAGAACTCAATTATTAACAATTATTTTCTAATCACTATTTTATTTTCTAATATGATTATTTTCGGATTGTTCAACAATTATTTTTAACAGCAACTGTCGTGGTGTTTAACATTTAAAAATTCTATATGTAGGTTATTTTTTTCATTTTTGTTGACGCACACAGTCAATACCACATACTATCTCAGAGTCCTTTCTCTAACAAGTACATTAACACTACTGTGTTGAAAATCTAGCATCATACAGAAAAGCTGCGTACACACCATCTTACATGAACTCTTGGTACAGAAACAATAGAGCGCATTATCACGGATATAAATTTTTTGTATAATTACTGGTGCCGTATAAAAAATGTTTGTAAAGCGATGGACCAGTTACTTATCCAATGTCCTGAACGGTCAGCATCAGCCCCGCAAATCCTTCCTCAAATTTTTCCGCTGACGACAAATATATTCGACTTTCTCTAATAATAACACTGTCCTTGTGTTCAACATTGGAAAATTCTATTTGTCGATTATTCTTTTCAGTTCCTTAATGATGACAGTCACTACCGGGTGTTATTCCTAAAATTCCTTCTTTGTCAAGTAACATTCACACCGCTAATGTGTCGAAGAACTGTCAAAAGACTCATACTACACAGAAGACACATACTGCACAAACTACACATAAATCCCGTCTTTGACAAGTAACATTCACACTGCTACTGCGTCAAAGAGACTATTAAAAAGCTTATACACCAAACTGTGTATGAATCCCTTTTTTGACAAGTTCCATTCCCACAGGTACAGTGCCGAAAGACTCATACGCCACACTACACATGAAACCCTCCTTTGACAAGTGGCATTCACACTACTGCTATCAAAGATGTCCAAAGACTCATGCGCCACATTACGCATGGAACCCTCCTTCAACCAGTGACATTCTCACTGGTACTGCATCGAAGAACTGTTACAAAGTTTATATGCCACAGTATGCATAATTCCTTTCTTCGACAAGCGACATTCACACTATTATTAAAAATATTTGTCCAAAGAGTCATGCGCCACACTATGCATGGAAACCCTCCTTCGACAAGTAGCATTTACACCGCTGCTGTCGAAGACTCACTGGTACTGCATCGATGAACTGTTACAAAGTTTATATGCCACAGTATGCATAATGCCTTTCTTCGACAAGCGACATTCACACTACTATTAAAAATATATGTCGAAAGAGTCATGCGCCACAGTATGCATGAAACCCTCCTTCGACAAGTATAGCATTTACACCGCTGCTGTCGAAGATGTTGAAAGACCCATACGCCATACTGCGCATGGATACAGCACAGCACGCATAATCCCTTTTTTTGACAAGCAACATGCACACTGCTATTGAAGAACTGTTGAAAAACTCATGCGCCACACTACGCATGAAGCCTTCTTTTGACAAGTAATATTCGCACTAGTATTGCATCGAAGAACTATTGAAAGGCTCATGTGCCACATTATGCATAATCCCCTTCTTCAGCAAGTGATGGTTGCATATTTTTGAAGTAATAGATAAATACACTATCTGTCACGATCTAACCCCACGTGGAATTTACCGCCGGCAAAACTCGTATCCACGAGCAGACGACGCGTCAGCTGGGGCGAGAGCCGATAAACGCCGGCCTTCACACATTACTTTTTTTGGCGTGATGCTATGATCGAACGAATCTCGAACGATAAGTGTGGAAGAATTTTCGTGTAAAAAATCGCCCGAAAATTCGGCCTAATATTATGAGATCTCAAGACTGAGTAGACGAATCGAAAAATTACCCAAACAAAATTGATAGGAAAAAATAACATTTCATTGGTAAAATGTCATTAGATTTTTTATTCATCCCCGTGTTTTCCCTTAATTTCGATTCCAAGTTAAAGCGTCGTCTGCTAAAGCCCATCTTACTGTATAAAGAGTCGCGGCGTGTCGTCAGTCCGTCAATAGCGTCGAGATCGGTGGGTCGACCAGTGGCGTCAATCGGTTTTTTTTATTACTTGGCGTCGAGACGCTGCCGCGTCTCTTGATAACGCAGAGAATCAAGAGCTAAATAAGCATTGAAATCATCAAAAAGCCTCGCGCGTGCCGCCGGGTGACGTCACGCGCGAGTCGTCCTCAGATTGCTTTTTCCCTCGAAGCCTTCGTTTCGGCTTGGCCGCACATGAACGTGCTCAGCGTCCATGCATTGGTGTAGCTGCCCAAGGCGCGGTCAGGAAACTTCGACCGTGCTCGGCTTTTTCCGAAGATGTCCGAGCGTCGCTTGCCTACGGACACGCGCTACTATGATTGTGTGGTGGGCGCGTAAGAGACTAGAGAGGGGATAACTTTTACGCGCGATCTGGCTGCATTGATGGCAATCTCCAAATAACTTTTTTCACCTTTCACCTGCCGATAAAGATGGGTTCCGAAAAATTCAGGTTATCGAAATCTTTTTTGGAGGCTACTTTGGAGTTGGACGTTCCACAACGTCAATAAAAAGATGACAATCTCTACACCACAAAAGATACAATTTTTTGTTAACGTTCCGGCTCTCATTAACCGGCGCTCGAGAATGTAAAAATCGTTCAATTTTTGTGGATGCTTCTTAAGGGTCGGTGCGCCCAAAATGCTAATTAATAAATGGCAATGTTTATACCGTCACAAAATCGATATTTTTTTCTATTTTCACCCTTGGATGTAGTTAGGTTCCGGAGAATTAATATTGTTAAAAATTCTTCGAAACCTTCTTTCGAACCGCGGTACATAAAACGCCAATAAAATACGATTATTTTTGATCCACAGAAGATAATATTTTTCAACAATTACCCCCCGATAAGGGTGACTTCCGGCAAACGAAAATCGCTTATGTTCTTTTCCTGGCTTCTTTATGGTTGGTTTACCTGTAACGCCAAAAAATATGACTATCTTCATACCGTGGAAGATACGGTTTTTTTTTATTTTTCCCCCTCCGATAAGGGTGACTTCCGGCAATCAAAAATCGCTCATTATTTTTTTCCTGGCTTCTCTATGGTTGGTTTACCCGTAACGCCAAAAAAAAAGATGACTATCTTCATAGCGTGAGAGATACGATTTTTTTTACCAATTTTGCCCCCTCTGATAAGGTTGACTTCCGGCAAACGAAAATCGCTCATAATTTTTTTCCTGGCTTCTCTATGCTTGGTTTACCCATAACGCCAATAAAATAGATTACTATCTTCATAGCGTGAGAGATACGATTTTTTAACCAATGTTACCCCCTCCGATAAGGGTGACTTTCGGCAAACGAAAATCGCTCATTATTTTTTTCCTCGCTTCTCTATGGTTGGTTTATCCATAACGCCAATAAAAAAGATGACTATCTTCATAGCGTGAGAGATACGATTTTTTAACCAATTTTACCCCCTCCGACAAGGGTGACTTCCGGCAAACGAAAATCGCTCATTATTTTTTTCCCGCATTCCCTATGGTTGGTTTACTCGCAATGCCAAAAAAAGATGACTATCTTCATACCGTGGAAGATAGAATTTTTTGTACAACTTTCACCCCCCGATAAGGGTGGGTTCCGGCAAACGAAAATCGCTCATAATTTTTTTTCCCGCATTCCCTATGGTTGGTTTACCCGCAACACCAAAAACAAAGATGACTATCTTCATACCGTGGAAGATAGAATTTTTTACAACTTTCACCCCCCGATACGGGTGGGTTCCGGCAAACGAAAATCGCTCATAGTTTTTTTTCCCGCATTCCCTATGGTTGGTTTACCCGCAACGCCAAAAAAAAGATGACTATCTTCATACCGTGGAAGATAGAATTTTTTTTACAACTTCCACCCCCCGATAAGGGTGGGTTCCGGCAAACGAAAATCGCTCACAATTTTTTTCCCGCCTTCTCTGTGGTTCGTTTACCCGTAAGGCCAAAAAAAAGATGACTATTTGTATACCGTGGGAGATACGATTTTTTACAACTTCCACCCTCTTTTGAGGGTGGGTTTAGTTTTCTGCAATCCCTTAAAATGTTATATATGATCTTTTATAAGCACCCAGAAACGGAGTAAGCAATAAATTGATTGAAAGTAAAAAAAAAAAAAATTCGTTGGTTAGCAACGATGCGAACTTCAGACACATCTCGGATGTTGGTCTTCAGCTCTTGTAGGGTCCTTGGACGGTTCCCATAAACACGGGATTTCAAAAAACCCCATAGAAAAAAATCACAAGGGGCCAAATCGGGAGAGCGGGCCGGCCACTCCAAATCGCTCCTAATTGAGATGAGGCGCTCTGAGAAGTGTTCCCTCAAAACAGCCATCGATGCTCTTCAAGTATGTGCCGTTGCACCCTCTTGTTGGAACCAAATGTCTCCTAAGTCCAACTTATCTATCCGTGGGAAAAAAATGCATGTAACATGTTGACATACCGGTCCGAATTCACTGTCACCGTGACATTGAAGCTTTCACTGCCTCAATGTTATCAGGTGATCTAATGGGCCGAGGGGCTCCAGTTCTTCATCTTGTCGCACTTGCAGTTTGTCTGAACGTAGTGACCCACGCTAAATTAAAGCGATTCCGAAAGGCACGCTGGGTTGCGATCACAGAACATCCACTCGAAAAGTAGGCCTCAACGGCAACAGCACGCTCCTCACTGTTCCAACGCATGATGGCGTTTGAACTGTGTCGGGATAAAACTTTAGAGTCTACCCTTTCGAACGAGACCACTAGCGCTAAGTTACGTCATCAGCCGACTGAATGGCGCGCATTTAAAAAAAGGAAGTTATGTTGCCGCACCCTGTTTCTTGCGGCCTCATACATGTACCTTTATGCCCTAAAACTTTATAGTGCCTCTTCATACCATGGGTCTACGTACTATGCAGTTTTCAGGATGTCTAATTTTGACCAGAACTGAAATTGCATGACATTTAAGGATTTTTAAGGCAAGAAATGGGAATTTTTTCATGACTCTTAGTATGACCTTCTGGCATAGAAGTATACTTAATGATTCTACAGTGCAACCGATTTTCTAAATTTTTATATTTTTAGTTTGCTTTTTCAAACAGATGTGTGTTGTATGCCAATAAAAAATCTATGGAATAAACGAAAAGTCACCAAACCGTACAATTCCATATGTAGTAAAAAATGTGAAACAGACATAATTTAAAGATTACTGTAAAGAAATATATTTTGGGAACATATAGAAAAATATTACATACATTTAGGAACTTTGAGTAATATCTTCTAGTCGCTGTACACGAATAACAAAGAAAAACTAATATATGTTGAGATAACGCATCATTTTCTTTTACTTTCTTCTATTTTATTTTCTATCGATTCGATATTCGTTTCTCTATCGACAAGTACCACAAAGTTAGTTCATATTGAATATAGACTCAACGATAATTTAGTAGGGCATAATAATTCAGGTAGACTGGTAATTTTTCATGACATTTCATGACTTTTTCAGTGTCGAGTGTAATTTCATGACGTTTAAGATTTTTCATGACTTCTCAGGTCGGTAGACACCCTGAGTTTTGCATTCGTCAGCCTTATCACATGTAGCCTCATAGTCCGCAATTTCGTACCATGTAATTTCATGCCATGAAGTTGTATTTCTTGCAATTCCATACCCTGCAGCTTTGTAACCGTCAGCTTCATATCTTGCGACTCATACCATGTAACTTCATGTCCAGAGGCTTCATAGTCTGCAGCGTCATCCCCGTAGGCCACGGGGGCCACATAAGATGAAGCTTTACGCCCTTCAACTTTACGACATTTATCTTCTTACCATATAGCTGCATGTCCTGCAGCTTCATACCCTGTGACTGCACAGCCTGCATGGTATTGAAATTCACATAATTGGAATGCAACGAATTTTTTTTCCCCTTGCCCAATTTTTCATAGTTACATTTGGGCTACAAAAATTACCAAAACACTTTTGAAGATCCTTCTTAGCGATCCGTTGCCTAAAGCTGCACAAGAAGAATTTACATAGTAATAAAAATTGCGAAATAATTTTTTTTAATAAAATATAAAAATATAATAACAATAAAAAAGATTTTTTTTTGCGTTCCAACGATGCCAACTTTAACACCATCAGCTTGCAGCGTCATGCCCTGCAGGTTCGTAGCCTGCAGCTTTATCGTCTGTAGCTATACAGGATGCAGCTATATACTAAGGGTGTGCGGGTACCCGATTCACTCGGGTACCCGACGGGTTACGTTTTTGCATTACTCGTCACTATCGGGTACCCGAATTTGGTAATCGGGTACTCTCAAATTTTTGGTACTCGTAAACGTCGAATATTCGTAAACGACTCGGAGATCCGTATCTATTATTTATATTTATTTTTTATTTAGGTGTACCGACGAAATAATGGGAGAAAACGAAAACTCGAAGAAGGCGACAAAACGAATAAATGATAATACTGTGAAAAATCTATTTTCGTCTCCCTTTTTTGATCCTCTGTGTGTGTGTGTGTGTGTGTGTGTGTGTGTGTGTGTGTGTGTGTGTGTGTGTGTGTGCGTGTGTGCGCGCGTGCGTGTGTGTGTGTGTGTGTGTGTGTGTGTGTGCGTATGTGCGCGCGTGCGTGTGTGTGTCTGCCTGTTAGGGTGGAGTGAAAAACGGTCACGTTTGGCGGATCGTATCGTAATAGCGCGGGAGAGTTGCGTTTTGGCATCACTAAAAAGTGTGCGAAAGGAAAAAATGTACAATAAATATCTTCTGTTCCGGCGAACGCCTTAAAGTTTTGAAATTTTAACGTGAGTTTTAAATGGAAAAAAAACCCAAAAAGACCAAGATTCAACGCCTTGCGTTTATTCGAAGCGAGGAGAATGTAGCTTCCATTTGACATTTTAAAATTGAAAATATCTTGATTAGTTTCAGAGATATAAGCGTTTGAAGAACAAGTTTTACCTGGAAAAAATTTAAGGCGTTACCCCCACTTGTAGCGCAAAAAAAGGCCTCTTTCATGATTTTTTTTAAAGAAAACTACAAAACTTTTTTAATCAATCAATATACCATCTTAAAGAACACATCTTGAAGAACTTTCAGTAATTTTTTTATTGAAAAATATTACATTGTTTAGTGGCAAATGGCCGTCAATGAAATAATGTTTTTATATACACGGTTTGCGGTGACCAACATTGCGGCGAAGTGGATCATCTGAAAAAAAAATGCGGATGGATTTAGTCAAATATAAGTATAAACTAGTCTTTAATCGAAGGATTTTAAAAAATATTCATTTTTCACAAAATGGCGGACAGTCAAAGTTAATGTTTCGATTTTAACGAAAAAAATCGAACGATTAAAGACTACATTTTTATGTATTAAATAAGCCTGCAAAATTTCAAGAAGATCGGTTCATTAGTGTTCGAGTAATCTTGGTCACCGACTTCAGAAATGCCATTTTGAGAAAAACGCGTTTAAAGTTTCAATTTCAGTTTACACGAAGAAAATATTTTTTTTTTTTGTAACCTTTCATAGTCATCTATTCCGGGCCCATACAGAAGTATGGGCCTGGATACTTATACTTCAAAAAAATGCAATAAAAAAAATCGATTTTTTCAAAATCGCAAGTGAGGGTAACCCCTTAAAAAATGACAAAAAATTAAATTAAGAAGAATGAATCACCGAAATTACCAGTTCGCTCTAGACAGATTTAATGAAGATTTGACGAAGAATCTTGCTTTTATTCAGTTTTTCGACATTTAAATATCTCGATATTTCCTGAAATGCGAGTGTTTTAAAAGAAGTTTGCCGGGAAAAATTGTAAATATATACATAACAAAAATAGTAAAATTATTAGATAAATTATTTGTATTTCTTATGAACTTCAAAGGGGTAGAGAACATAAAGCTGGAGTCCATTTCGTCCGTTTTGGTACGATTCCGTGGCGATATCTATACTATGAAACGAAATTTTGTTCCGGCAACACGACTTATCGAATACCCAATGTGAGACGAGTACTCGAAAAACTCAGGTACTCGATAAAGTTCGAGTATACCCGTCCGAACGGATCATAGTCTAATTACCCGACGCCACCCGACCCGACCAATTCTGCTACCCGCACATCCCTACTATATACCCTCCTTCAGCGTTACGATTTATAGCTCCGTACCACGTAGTTGCATGTCCTGCAGCTTCAACCCAATAGTTTCACAGCCTCTAGCTTCATAGTCTGCCGCTTTATAACCTTCAGCTTATTATACATAGCTTAATATCCTTCAGCTTCATCACGTATAGCTCCATTCCCTGCAGTTTTAGTTTGTTCAGCTTTATACAATGCAGCTTCACGATCTGCAATTGCATACTCGGCAGCGCGACAAGCTGCAGCTTTGCCACATGTAGCTTTACACCCTGCGGTTCCCTACTGTATAGCTTCATGCCCTGTACTTTCATGATGTTTCATACTATCGAGCTTGCAGCTGTACACTTTCTAGCCCCGCTTGCAGCTTTGTTTCCTTTAGCCATATCATACATAGCTTGATAATCTGCAGCTTCCTAGCCATCACCTTCATGGCGTGCCCTAAACTTTCAGCGCCCTGCAGGCTTATAAGCACTTTGCTTGTTCATTTACCTGGCCACTTATACTTGGTTAACGATGTCGTTTGAAGGAATTTTGCCTTTGAAAAATGAGGACGATGTGCAAAAACCTTCAATTGCCTGACTAGTCGAATTGCCAAGACCGAGAGGTGAACGGGGAAGAACAGAGCTAAGAATTTACATAGAAGTGGAATAAAGTGCTAGGAGAGAATACCGGGTGCCTGATAAATGGCCCTCATTATTTTATTTCCTTCACAATACGCGCATTCATCGAACGACAGTACCGGGAATAAAGACAGCGCTGTATCTCTCTCTCCCTCTCTCGCTTACTATACATGTATGGTAGTCCGATGCCTTCTGGCTCGTATTATTTTTTCCACACAGTTGTCTAGCCTAACCCTTCCGCGATCATCATTCCCTTCCAAGCTGGGCAGTCCCCAACACAGGTCTCTCGAAAGTTAACTTATTAGTGGTGTCGCATTTTTGTCAAAGAATCGTTTGTTTTCATTTATAAAAGGGTTTCAGGCTGAACCGTGTTTGGCCTTGTTGGTTAGAAAAAACGAGCTAATCTCGACCACATGCCCTGCACCAAAATAAGAGCGCAAAGGGGAGTAGGGAGATTGGAACGGGGAGGTTGCAGGATCGATTACGGAAGGGGGGGGGCACGCCAGTCTTCATCTGTATGAAATGCTCCTGCGAGTGGGTCGTGCGCGAGGCTGGAATTTTTCGGGGGTATAAAGAGCAAAATACAAAATGTAATTGCGAGTAGGAGGAATGAAGCAGGGCTTTATTACATTTTTCTCCCTCATAGAGGCAGCCTTACTCTCCCGGAATTAAACCCGTAAAAACAAGTTTAGGAAGAAGAAAAAAACGTGCACCGCGCCTAATGGACGCGTCTTTGAAAAGATGACAATCAACAAAGTGGATTATTCGAGTTCCCAGTTTTTTATTGTTAGGAGCGTATCGAGTTTTCACCGAAATCGTAATTTCCTTTTCCAGAAACTTATTTCTTTAAGAAATCAGGAAGAACTCTTGAAGATTGAATTTTTTGTATGAGAAAAATTAAGGATATGTTTAGGGCCTTGCGTAAAAAAATACCAGACACTCGGGTATTTTTTAAAAACGTTTTTTTTTCGGGGTTTTTTGAAAAAATGCATATCTATTTTTATCGAAGTCTTAGGAGAAGAAAAATATGACGAGACGGCTGGCGAGAACCGAGCTCTTCTGCTGCAAGGTGGAAAAAACAGTGCAGTGAAGGTTGATGAAATTCCAGAGGAAGATCCAGGGAATTAAAAAATTCCGCGATCGCTCCTGACGAATATTCTTCAGGCTTGGTTTCTACCAGGACAAAGACGATTTGAGAGAAATCAAGCGAGTGGAAAAACACTTAAGCGGTCTGCATGAGCTTGAGTTTCCGAAAAACGATTTTTTTATAATTGCATAGTTTTATAGCCCGAGTTTGAAGTTTGCATCGATGGATGCAACAAAATTTAAAAAAAAATGTATATCTCTATTTGTATTACTGTGTAGCCTAAAGTCTCCTGTGCAGCTTTAGACTACGGATCGCTATGAAGGATCTACAAAAAAGTTTGGGTAATTTTTGTAGCCCAAATGTGCCAAAGAAAATTGGACAACACGGGGGAAAAAAATTTCGTTTCATTTCTACGATGCAAATTTCGATACCATTGGAATGCAATGTTTGTTTTCTATCTCATTATTTTTAGCCTTATCCAAAAAAATTTTTTAATAGAGCTTGTTTTATAATAATAATACGTATAAACGTTCAAGAAATTTTCCGGGGCAAATCGATTAAAAAAAAATGGGTAATTAAGAATAATTAATTTACATTGCGTTCCAAACGAATTCATTCCAGTTGCATGCATAACGATGCGAACTTTAACTTCATTCTATAGCCTAGAGTCTCAACTTTAATTTGCCATAAAACATTGGTAAAAAGTCGAAAAATTGGCGAACCGACCCTTCTTCTCGAACACATTTTTTATGAAACGATGCGGGTCGTATCACAAAATCTATTCGTCAAATTCACTTCAAATTTTGACAGAGCACAGTTTATGAAATGTTTTATCATAACAAATTATTAATCGTTTTGTTGTTCGAAAGTCAAACTTTTTTTCTACTGCTTGGCAACTCCGTAGTTGCTACTACGGAGTTAGCACTACTAACTAAACCGGGAAAACGCAAATAAAGATAAAAAGCAAAAAGAGGGAAAATTTGGAGGAAAAGGGAAACACGACGAAATGAAAACCCGATTTAAAAAAAAAGTTAGTTATTTTTGTTCATCGGGGAAAACGCCTGAGAAAAAACAGGAAAAAAGTATCGTGCTAAACGGCGAAAAAACCGGAAAAGAAAAGAAAAAACGGAAAGTCGCGCAAGCCCAAAAAAACTGCGTAAACCGGAAAAAGCGAAAAAAAAAACATACAGTAAAACCGGGATTAACCGAGCAGCAGATTAAGGGGTGAGATGTAGTCAGAGGCGTGAAAAAACGGGGATTTTCAATAATTTTTTTTATAGTTATTAAGTTTGTTTTACCAAAGTGGTTACACAGACTTCTTATGTTATATTTCAACTTGACTTGTACAAATTTTCAAAGAAAAATATTGATTCTTTATAAAAATATCGCCATGTTTGTCGGACCCCATTCGGCATGTAGTGCTTTGCGGTGACCATCATAACATTTTACTGGATCTGAAATCGAAAAAACAAAAAAAATCATTAGTTCAATAATCAATCTAGTCCTTAATCGAAGCTTTTATTTTTAAATTAACAAAATGGCGGCTTCCGACAGATAACTTTTGATTTTCGACCAAAAAATTGGTCGTTTATTGTTTTAAAAAAAATATAAATTTTCAACAAAAATGAAAATCCTTCGATTAAGGACTAGTTTTTAATGCCATCAATAAGCACACCAAATATCATAAAAATCCATGGAGTGCTTTTGGAATTATAGTGGTCACCGACTTGAAAAACATAGTTTCGAGAAAAACGCGTTTAAAGTTTTTCGATGTGGATACGGTATTATATTTTCGTAAAATGTTAAGCTCAATGGATGAAGCTAAACTTTTTTAATGTATTTTGATACGCTGAATCCGAATATCACAATTTTTGCCGAAAAGTCGAGCATTCAATTGTTTATAGCCAATTGTTAAAACAATTTTTCAAAAAATTAAAGTTTTTCGGGATGAATTATTTTTATTAACATTTTGGGAAATTTTAAAACGAAAGTATTCTTTATAAAATTTTGCTAAAAATCATAGGTTATAAGTAATACATTTTTGAAAATGTCTGAAAGAGTTTTCCAATTTTACACTTGATTTATGTATAGAAATACTAATTAAAAAATTACTTACTTCGAATCATCAATTCCTGGCCCATACAATTCGGCTTCTGCCGATGTCGAAGCTTCGAAAATATAAATTTGTTGTTGTCTTCAAACCGACAATTTTCAGTTACGAACAAGACTATTTATAGAATATAATAGGGGGGGTCAAAACCGGTCGCTTGCAGCTGCCGTCCGCTACCTGCCATGGGGACCCGACGCCCCTTCACTAATTGTCGGATATCCCGGAAACTATTCATCCGATTGACTTGAAATTTTCAGGGAATATTTTCGAAACATCATACTTGAAGAATATGTTTAAAAAAAATCGATTTTTGAAAATTCGGACTGCATCTCACCCCTTAACGTGCGACGTAATACATACTGAAATCTTCAACATTACGTTGTGTGCATATCAGGTACGTTAAACCGCAGCCAGCAGTTAGATCGCGGGCAGTCTTGGTTCACGTGCGTGTGTTGAAAAAGTAAACGTTCCATTCTTTCGCTATAGTATTTTGTTTAATGCAACATGAGTTCTCCGTCGACTACTAAGCGCAATGTTCTGACAATTGCCATGAAGTTGGAGATTCTCAAGCAACATGACAACGGTGTAAAAGTGTCTCTACTGTCCAAAGAAAATAATATAGAAAAAACAAAGTGTGCGGGATCTGATCAAAATCTGGTGGAAAAACGATCAAAGGTCCTTCGTTTCAAGAACTCGACAATGTAATGGTAACATGGTTTTTACAGAAGCGCGCAGAGGGCTTTCCCGTATCAGGGCCACTGTGTACGATTCAAGGTCAACAGTTTTACGAAATGCCGAATCTCCCAAATCAGTTTAACGGCTCAAGTGGTTGGTTGCATAGATTAAAAAAACAGGCATGGAATACGGGAGCTGGCTGTCGAAGGGGAAAAATTAAGTGCTACCGCCATGGTTGATTTTTGCGGAAAGTTCAAAGCCATCATCGAAGAACACAATTTACAGCCGCAAATTTTACTGTAAATTGGCTGCATTATATATCATGCAGACAAGTATGATTTGGATTGGAAAGCCATGCCCACGAGGACGCTAGCCGCCGGCAATAAGACTGGTGATTCTGGTTATAAAACTAAAATAAAAATGCATTACCATCTTATACTGTGCCAATGCGTCTGAAGAACACAAACTTAGACTAGCTGTAGTCCTAAACACTCTCCTGCTGCCAGTCGATTATTATCACCAAAGTTTTCCAAAAAAACTTGGTGATAATATTGTTGGTGATAAAAATTGTTCTTGCAGTCCAGACCTTTCTTGTGATAAAGAACATGCCTCCAAAAGCACTTTTTCTCCTTGACAATGCGCCATCACATCCTAATGAGACAGTGCAAAAACCTGAAGCGGGCAACATTTTCACCATTTTTTTCCACCGAACGTGACTTTCATCGCCCAACCCATGGGTTAAGGTGTAATCGAAACCATAAAACGCCTGTATAGAAGAGACCTCATGACCAATTTTATCGGAGACCGTCATGTGCTGACACTCTGGAAGTCATTGAATATCAAAGAGACAATTTACACAGTCGCTAGTGCATAGAGTGGAGTAAACATGGAAATTTTGCATGGTTGTTTCGAAAAATAATGGCGGCACAAGACGATATTGAGATCCAGGATGCTTTGAAGACATCTGAGAATGATCTATCATCTTATGCCTTCGCAGCAGTGCTACAAGTAGTAGATGGATTGGTAGTCACAGAAGAATCGGAAATCGACCCGTGGTTACAATGTGATAAGGCTGATTCGGGACACGGAATTTTCACGAACGAAGAGCTGATCGGGACGTTCTAAAACAAACACATTACCTATGGGATCAGAGGTGGAAGATGAATCCGACAGCGATGAGAGTTGTGCTATCGATTAAACCAGTCACACATAGACAAGCTGGCGAGGCGGTTGAAATCGTTGTGGATTATTTTGAACAAGAGGCGGTGCCACCACTATCGACATCTCGAATCTCAGGCGAATGAGACAAGTAATAGCAACAAACCAAAGTAGAAGTCAAAAGCAGTCTAAAGTAACACATTTTTTCCATAAAGAAAACTAGAGAAGCAGGTGATAACTGTATAAATGTATACCAAAGTCGTATTAGTCTTTATACGTGCTTGTAAATATAATGTTATTTCATAATGCTGTACCAAATAAAATATTAGATATATTATGACTATCCGTGGTTTTTAATTATCCGTGGGCTCTTCGGTCCCGTCCTGCCCGGTTAATAGGGGTTTTACGGTACATTGAAAAGAAGCGCAAAAAACTGTGCACGAAGGATAAAAACGAAGAACACGGAAACACGAACAAAAAAAGAACAGTGCCAAAAGCCGTGAGAGAAGGAAATAAAAACGCAAGAAAAAAAGGCGGCGAAGAGTGACAGCGAGACTGATAGACCCCGCAGGGTCAAGAATGGTGCACAGTGACGTTGCAAAACAAAGAAAAAGTGTGACAAATTGCTCGTAAAAAACGCTGGACCGAATTGGGAGAGACGACGAGCAGAAATACAAAATTTGTCACAAACCCAAACAAAAAGAGGAGGCAGTGGAGAGAGAAGGGTAGTATAGGGAAGGAGGGCGTAAAAGAAGGTGGGATTCTCTGTCTCTGACTCTCTCTCTGTCTCTGTCTCTCTCTCTCTGTCTCTGTCTCTCTCTGTCTCTGTCTCTCTCTCTCTCTCTGTCTGCCTCTGTCTCTGTCTGTCTGTCTCTCTCTCTCTCTCTCTCTCTCTCTCTCTGCCTCTCCCTCTTTCGGTCGCTCCCTCCCGCCGTAACGTTCACTACGGCGACTCTTGGTGCGGGCTTGTTTTGGATGTTTGGGTTATCTTGGCCACCAGAAACAAACCTGAAACTCGCGAGCGAAAAAAAGAAAAACAAAAAAATCATGAAATGGAAGACTGGAGAAAGTCGCGTACAAAGAAAAACCGAAGACGCGGGAAAACGATCAAAAAGAGAAGCAAAAACGCACAATAAAGCTAAAAAGAGCACGAAAAACAATAAAAACGCGGAAAATAATTTAAACAGCCCTAAAAAATGTTTAAATCATAACGCGAACATTTAAAAAGATGCGAAAAAATAACGCGAAAAATGATTTGAAAAAGAAAAAAACCGTAAAAGAAAAGCGCGAAAAAGTAACGCGAAAATCAATAAGAATGCTCGAATAAACGCAAACAATAATTTTTTTTAACTCGGACAATTGCGAGTCGGGCCTCGCTCTATTAGGGTTTCGTACATATAACCAATCAACTTTTGTTTTAAAACAAGATATTTAATTAGGTAACACTTTTTTTTCTGTCTTACTTCTTAAGTAGTACTAAACTGGAACCATATAGGATGATGATAGCTAAAGAAAGCTTTGTATACTCCTGCTGTAAGCTAATAATGAAATTGTATAACATTTTTGTTATTTCAATATTTACAATATCAAATTACTTTTTTTCGGAGTGTCTACCCGTCCCGTTATCGGACGAATAAGCGTATGCTATTCGTCCGCATCGCGGCTCAGTTCACGCCGTATTTCTAGTAGGCATACATATTATTGCGATTCGTATGAGCTAGTATTCGGATGAATAACATATATATAATCGTCCGGATAAAATTTGCGAAATCGTTAAACTAGCTATCCGGACTAATAACATATGTATACCTGTCCGAATAAAACCTGTATTACCATTGAACGAGCTATCCGAACGAATAATTTGTAGTTATTCGTCCGGATACAAAACTTTGAATTTTTATAATTCTTAGTAGGTTATGCGGACGAATAATTCATGTGTAATAATCCGGATCAAATATGTACAATCGTGTAGCAAGCTATCCGGGCGATTAATGTATATGTAATCGTCCGAATAAAATCGTTACAATTCTTTACTGAGTTATCTGGACGAATATGTGTATGCTACTCGTCCGGATCGTTCTTGTGTGGCAGTTTCCTCGGATTCCCCATTGGAACCTACATTATAAGGTAGCCGATTAGTGTTCGTTATTCGTCCAGGTAGTGTGCGAGTTGCGAGCGATACGCGCGTGTAGTGGTGGCTGGCAGGAGCACCGCTCCTACCGGTACCACACTTGCGCGTTTCGCTCACCGACGTACGCTGGCTCATCGAGCTCCTGATTGGCCCGCCTTTAAAAATTATAATAATTCAAGGGTTGACCTGAGACCCATACATATATCAATCGACTCAGAATTTCACCGTCAACCCCCCCAATTCAGGGACTACCACATTTCTTGGATACCCTGTGTGATGTTCCTTTCCAGTATTTATGAGGTTAAAGTTCAAAAGGTTATATAAAGTTCCTTTCCAGTATTTATGAGGACAAAGTTTAACAGTTTATATTAAGTCCCTTTCCAGTATTCATAAAGTAATTACAAAGTGTAAAAGTATATAAAGTACTATAAAGGTGTTTTTGTGATTCATAGATTTTCAGTGTTTGATAATAAAATTTCTTTATTGTCATTGTGGTTTTAGAATCTCATTTATACCCTTTCATTAGGTTTTCGTCGACAGGTGATGCGTGCGCGGAAAGTGTCGTAGGCAGAAGGTATGATACCGGGGGGTCGGGGGGTGCAACCCCTCGGTGGGGTCCAGGGGGCGGAGCAAAAAACACCAAAAACCCTTAACGGGCTGCATTTACCAAGGTGGGTAAAAAAAATTGCCTTTTCCCAAAATATTTGTATTCAATAGTATCACCTTCTAGCTATATTCCCTGAAAATTTCATTGATATATTCCTAAAATTGAATGAGCTACAGCTTCTAACAATCGGCCAGGAGAGCGGTAGCAGCACCATCCTTCAAATGCATTTCTCTCGAAACACTGTTTTCAAAGTCGGTGGACATGATATATCGAGAAGCACTTGATGGATTGTTTCCAAATTTACAGGAGATACGATGAGAAACATTTAAAGGTCGTGGCGATTTCACTTTTTTAGGTCGACCTTCATTTTTTAATAGTTACGTAAAAATGATGACTTTATTCATAGATTTTGTATGTCCGATTTTCAATTCGTCGCCACTTTGTTAAAAAAAATCGACTATCGACAACGACTCGTATTTATTGTTAACTTGAATAACCCGTTCAGTTTGTCGATTTCAGATGGACCGTTTGAGCTGGTGTTTACCGCCAAACGTCGCGAAAAAGTTTCATTTGCCGGCGGCCATGTTTAGATTGTTTTCTGTATTTCATAGTGATATTTTTATCAAAGGCCCCTAACATACAGGCCATTTAACGTGACCACCCCAAATATGTCCGTTTTCTTTAGAGTGACGAAAAAAATGTCAGGAGGTAATTGACCTTGACAAAAAAGAATTTTCCGACACTGTATTAGCCCTTCGAAATCAATCAAATTACCCCCTGACATTTTTCCGTCACTCTAAAGCAACGAAGATATTTGGGGTGGTCACATTAAATGTTCCACCCTGTATATATCTTTGTGTTAAAAAGAAATGCGTTTTTTTTTGACCGACCGTTACCCAGATACAAAATTCGGAATTCAGCCATTTTTTCGACCCTAGGTAGAGGTAGGGCCTTAAAGAAAGTAGAGAGAAGGGCGTACGAGGGGAGAGAGGGGGAGGGGAGAGAGAGAAGAGAGAAAGAGAGAGAGAGAGAGAAGCGAGGCTGAATTCTCTCCCTCCCGTCCCGAGGTCGCCGGCGTTTAACACGGCGACTCCTGGTGCGCGTTTGACACAAGGCTCTCCCTGCCGCTCGGGGGGGGGGGGGGGGGGGGGCAAACATCGCCGACGCTCACCGGAAACTCGGTAATCGCCAAATACACTTTTTTCGTGTCCTCAAAAGGCAGCGAAAAAGGGAGACAGAGCGCGTCCCTCGCAGGGCAAGCGGGGAGCATTAATATGGCGGTCCGTTGACACGGAGTTTCATGAGCTTCGCCCGAGACCCTCGTTACGTGGTTCCCGAAGGCGCTGGAGGCGTGAGCCTTCCCCACTTCGTTACTTCGCCTCCCACCTCCGATGGACACCAACCCTTGGCGCACCACCAAACGCGCACTTCTCGCACACTCGGCGATACACTCGTTTTTTTAAATATTGTACTATTATTATTATTGTCTATCATTATTATGGCTCGGGATAATGAGGGATGGGGGGGGAGTAATAACAACACTGGCACTCACCTAATCGGCGAAGGGATATAATCCAGCCGTTTCATTGGCGATCCTTCGTCCTGAGCCCGGAAGTCGTGCTTTTTCGTCCTATCGCTCACGTCACTCTCGCACGTTCAGAATCTTTTTTTTGTTGAACTTGACACGTTATTTCTCTGGTTGGACCGACATAAGAGGGATCTCGAGGTTTCGCAGGCTCGCCACCGTTCGGGGGCGCGAAGGTCACGCGCGCCACACGCGCGTCCCCCCCCTGGTGTGCGATTGGAAAACCGTCCGAGAAAGCCAGGTCCTTTTCCGCGGATTTTTTTCTGTAGGAAAGAAGCTCGGAGCGGGGAAGGGGGGGGCACTTCCGGTCCGTAAGGCAGGGCCGTTTGGACGAATATATGTGTGTGTGTGTGTGCGTGCGTGTATTATGCTTTACGGGGATTCGCCATGGCGATTACGTGGATAGCTCTCTCTCTCTCTCTCTCTCTCTCTCTCTCTCTCTCTCTCACGCACTCGTCGTCTCACTGGGCACGCGGAGTTAAATATTCTTATTTATTTGTCACTGGAAACGTCGGCCGCCATGGACACGACGAAACGATATATTTGCGTGTGTGTGTGTGTGGTTTTTTTTATACATGTACACACGGCGCACGCACACAGGACACGCGCGAATAAACGCGGTAGGATTTTTTAAGCGCTGAACGAGCGACCGAAAATTGCACGGGAGAGAGAGAGCCTGACATGCGACGAGTCTCACGCTGACACACTGGACGCGGCCACTAGCAGCTCAACGCGGACGACAACATCACCACCGTACGCTCTCGTGGCGGCCATCTTTTCCACGAGAGCGCGCTACGGGCGAGCGGAGGCGGGGGCAGCAGGGCGAGCGCAGCGCTGCGGAAAGCCGCCACGGGCCACCTGGAGGGGGAAGCGAGCGCCCGCATTCGTCAGTGAGGCTTCGGTCCGTGAGGTGCGCAATCGTAGTGGAACGTGGTCTTGCTCGCTCACCGCTTCGCTTCTGTCGCCTTCTCGCTCGTACGCATCTCAACGCGCATGCACCACTTTGTGGCGGCAATTTTGCGTCTCGTCGAGATTAATGTAGGAAATAATGAGATTAAACATTTTTAGTCCAGTGTTTGTTGAAACGGGGAACAGTTTCAAGTTGGATGTGATTTGGTTTTGGTTGCTCAATTTTAATTTCTATTTCTATTTCCTTTAGGCATATAAAACGTGGAATGCAATCGTTGTTGGCGATACAAATTGCACCGAAAATTGGATGAGTCAAATTAAAATTGCAGCAATATTGCTTTTTTAAGGAGGTTGGAGCAGTCCATTCCAGTCAAATGACGGTTTATGGATATTTTTTGAATGGCCCTCAAAAAATGTCTTCGAGGTACACATTTACTCTGTAGATGCTAATTTTTCATAATATATATAATTAAAGGGCAAAATTGTGCCTTTTTATATTTTCATTAAGTAAATAAGAAAACACTTTCGTGATACTACCACCTTGAAAAAGTATAACATTATCAATGATTAATATGAAGAAAAAACGGCGCCAGCAAGCGTTTTATACAACTCAGAACAAAATGGTAAGTCATTTATGTTTATGCTTATTTATATTTATGTCGAGATGATTCATTATTACCATTCATTAATATTAAGTCTGCCGATATAAGGCAACTTCGCGGACATTGAGGTTGGCATTGAGGGTTGCTCATCATTCGCAAGCCTATATTCGTAATCTTTCATCAAACTTTGATGGTTTAATATTGAATATATATGATTTACGATGGGCAAGATGGGTTTTTTTAAAAATGCTTACAAACGTTTAGTTTGCGTGAATTCGTTGTTAGAAATGGTTTATCTTGGTGCTAAATAGCCAAAAAAAATGAAATCACTCGTAGCGTGATTTTTGCGCGTTTTTTTTTAACGTCGTGCCGATCTAACCGTACGAACATTTTTAAAAATGTCTTGCCAACCTAACCGCACGTAAAATTACATACATTAAACTATTTTTTAGACTCATTATTTAGACAATAATATGTATTTTTTTCAAATTTAATCTTGGATTGTGCCTAACGCTCTAACCTCCTCAAGATAAAAATGGAAATACACATGTTTTTTTTTGGAAAATAGAATATTGGAAATTGATTTAAAGAATTAATAATTAATTTTTTGCAAGAATAATAATAAATAAATGATTCTGAATTACAAGAATTTGGTGTTTCTGCGTTATCGGAAATTGAGATTATTAATTTAATGTGAAAATAACAAATTATTTACTATTTTTTTAGTCAATTCTGAAATTCGAAAACTAAACAAATGGCTTTATACGTACACGGACGACCGGGGTTCAGCTCCGGTACTTCAAGTTGGGCATGGCCAATACTCGGAGCGGTAACCGATTAGCCATGTACCGCCTGCGTGGTCAACCAGTGAGCGGACGGCAATACCTCTGAGACCTTGGTGAAGATACTTGAGGAAAAGTCTGTGCACCAGAGAATCAGAAGAATATGGGGCCGTCTATATCGGTACGAGTTTTTCACAATTTCTCCGTACCCTCGGCAAATGCCGTATAGTGTAGCCTCAAGACGGCTGTAGGCGCAACGGAAGTTAGGTTAGATTAGCGAAGTGCGGGTAGGAAGGGATAAGAGTGGGTTCAATTGGGAAGGGTAGTAAAAACCCGCGAGGGTATAGGTTGGAACTCAAAGGGAAAAAATAATAATGTAGAGAAGAATTCTAGTGCACTGGCTTTATACGCACATGTGTGTATATAAATTTTGAAAAATTAGCGTAAAAAATTCAAAACCTAACTAATAAAGATTGGGAAATGGAAATGGACTAAATAAACCTGATATAGAGCTAAAAACCGTAAACATGACATCTAATGTGAAAAAATCAAAATAGAACTAACAATAAAGCCTGGAAAAGAAGTAAATAAATGTACTGCATGAACCGAAAAAATATGTCGCGATATTTGGTATTGGGCTATATTCATTACAGTCACTTGCCACTTACTTTAAGTTAATGATATGTCGACAGTGCGACCCTTGTGGTCAAATCTGGAACCACGTATAATTTGTCCAATTTCAGCAATCGTTGTTCTAGTAACTTTTCTTGCCGCATCAGTTTTGCTGCTTCCGTTCCGCGTTGTTCTAGTACCTTTAAGTATCCCACTGATTTAGTTACTTTTCTTCGTTGTTATTGTGGTGACTTTTCTTGTCCCGTCGGTGTAGCTCGTCCTCTTTACCCAGGCCACTTTTACAGAGGTCACCTCGGTAAAATTGGCCCACCGAAATCAACATCCAAGCTTTTTATTATGACAAATCGCTTGTTAGTCGTTTGTTGGTCATTGTTGGATCAATTGCATTCTTTGTTGAACCTTTTTTAAAGCACAGGATGAGGAATAAAATCTAACCTGAAATTGACCGATTTCTTAATATTTCAACTGTTTTGAGGTGCAATAGAAGCGCAATCGTTTGTTGGTTATGAATCTCATAATTAGAAGCTTTGTTGGTTCTCCGTATTATTTAAATCAATAGATGAAATGTACATCCCCGTGTTACATGACGTCATAAAATCATAGGGCCGCGTTCGCACTGTCTGCGTCGATAGAACGTCTAACCAATCGGATAAGCGTTCGGGAATTAACCAATCAGCGAGCAGGTCCAGCAGTTGAGAAAACATGCCACAAGGGATCCGCATTCCCCTGATTTTCATTATGACGAATCGGTGATGGTCGTTTGCCGGCAATACTGGTTCCGTTGCAATAATGAAAGGATCAAGTGCAACAAAGGTTGCAATTGATCCAACAATCCCTAGCAAACGACTTGTCATAATAAAAATCTTGGATGTTGATTTCGGCGGGCCATTTTCACAGAGGTCACGTTCCACCATGCAAAAAACGCCGGAGTTTCCAGACCTGTATTCAAAGCCCGCTGCACACGACGTTTGTTTTGCTGCTGGATGGCTTGCGGGGTACTAGGATGGCTGCTCTGTAGGGAGCGCTGCGAGAAAGTGACGCCACTGCTGGCTCTGAAGCGTGGTCGCGTGCTGGATGTCGGTGATAGAGCGTGTGCTATTTTTCGTGACGGCTTGCTGGCGTGTTTGCATTTTTTTTCGTGCTACATTGAATTTAAAAAATGACGGAAAAGTGGTCTTCGGTGCAAATAAATGTTTTAATTGACGCATACAAAGAAGAACCGTGTTTATATGCAACAAATATTCCGAGTTACCATAATAAGCATCTTTAAACTGCGGCTCTTAATAAAGTGAGCAACGCGGTTTTGAGGTTAAAGCCAACGGTGACGGCAAAAGAGTGCTCAAACAAATTTCACAATTTGAGAAATCAATTCAACGTCCAGCATTCCAAAGGGAAATCCTCTTTAAAAAGCGGGACTGGCACTGATGACGTGAGTATTTTTTACTACACTAGGCCAAATAATTAAAGGATTTTAAAAAAAGTCCGCCAATTTTAGGGTCATTTTCAAATAGCTGTAACTCCTCGAAAAATGGTTGTACAGCAAAATAAAAAAAAAGCAAATTGAAGGTGTGAATCTCTATTTTTGAGATCTTTAGCTCAAAAATTTTTGCACCAGCCAATTTTTAGTAGCCATCAAAGAACCAAAGTAAAAAAAATGCAAAATTTTTGCTCTTCTTTCACAGTCTGCACGGACTTTAATAATTTTTTTTGAATGATCGGATTAAAAGGATCGTCTAGCTGGATTCTTCCCCTTTAATTTGAGCGGTGGGAGACCTCTGTACGATTTTTTCTCGCTGAGTTATCGATGTTCAAAGCAAAAATGACACTTTTGATTTTGATGACTGATTACTCGGAGATTAATGGTCGCACAGAAAAAAAAAACCAGAAGGTTTTGGAAACTTTGAAGTATTCTCTATAAGATGCTTTTATCATTTTTTTATGCGGGAAAATGGATTTTATAAAACGTGAAAAATGGCATATTTACGAATATTCTTTTAACTAAGGATTATTTTGCAAAGATCGAAGAGATCAAAGAATATTTTGGTTTTTTTTATGACCTCAAAGTATCCTAAAAAAGCCCTCAAAAGATTAAACCCCTGCGATTTTTTTTCATTGTGTTCCGAATGATCAAAATTCTGGTTTTTGCCAAAAATCGATTAAAGGCTAAATCTACCACCTTTTATTCGTCTTTTGAGAATCAAAAATTTTTTTGGCACTGATCCGAATTTCCGGTGCTAAAAAATGTTGATTATTGAACAAGGGAACAAATTTTTGTTTAATAGAAAAAAAATTAATTGAAAAATTTTTTTCGCAAAAAAAATTAATTAAAAAAATAGAAAAAAAAATTGTTAGATTTTTTTTTATAGCGCTGAACGTTTTTCACGATACAACGAGCGATTGGAGTTGTTGAAATTCACAGTTCTTTGAATGTGTGCGTGTGTGCAACTTACATTAAGGATACGACACCCTACGCCCACGTCCCACGATCATTAATCGAGACTCATAACTGAGGGATGCAAAGTTTCACATCCCTCAAAAACAATCGTGTCACGTTCATCTGACCGCTGTATCTACCTTTCTTTTAATATTGATTTAATGTTTAGTTGCAAAACCGTATGCCCTTCCATCAATCACTGTTTTTTCAGCTGCAAGTTTTTAACTCTTGCTTAATTTTGTTCAGCGTTCACCTTATGGTATGAGCTTTGTTTAAGGAAAAAAAAGTTTTTTTTTTCAAGGTCATACAAAAATCGAGACTTTTTTTGGTAATTGAAAAAAAAAATCCTAATGAGGCAACATTTGTCTACAGTCGAAAATGTACGTGTGGTCACGCTTTTCCGTGAGGGTCATTATACGCAACAGCAAGTTGCCAATATGATGGGCGTTAATCAATCGGTAATCAGTCGTGTCTATGCCCGATTTCGTGAGACTAGTAACTATACGCAACGTTCAGGACAAGGTAGACGACGAATAACTACCACTCGAGATGACAGGGCCATAGTTCGACATGCTCGTCGAGAGCCTGCCATACATGCCCATACTATCGTTCATCGGATTCAAAATCGTCGACAGGAGTTTCCTCGGCGATTCATTTCGGCACGAACGGTCCGGAATCGTTTACACGAGCAAGGACTACATTCTCGTCGCCCAAATCGAGTGCCTATGCTAAATAGCAGGCATCGTAGGGCCCGACTAGCCTACGCTCATCGTCATCAAAACTGGGGTCGGAGACAGTGGACCCCCGTTTCATTCACTGACGAATCGCGATTTTCGCTTCATGGCAGTGACAGGCGCTCCAATGTGTGGCGCCGCCTTGGAGAACATGATCGCGACGGATACACGCAGCCGATTGCTCCTTTTAATGGTGGTTCTGTGATGGTATGGGCAGGCGTATCTATCAACACTAGAACGCTATTAGTCATCATTCCAGGGACATTGACAGCCGAAAGGTACGTTAATACAGTCCTGGAACCACACGTCTTGCCCTTGCGTAGACGTTTGGGAAATCGCTTTATCCTTATGCAGGATAACGCTCGTTCTCATACCGCGAGGCTAACGAGAAATTTTCTCGACGCGATTAACGTGACGACCCTCGACCACCCAGCCATAAGTCCCGATTTAAATCCCATTGAACATGTCTGGGACATGGTTGGTCGTTGATTGCGCCGGGATTATCCGAATCTGGGTGGTCACCGTCAATTGACTGAAGCACTCCTTCGAGTTTGGCAAGGGATCTCGCAAAGGGATATCCGGCGGTGCATCAACATACGAGAGCGCTTAGAAGCCGTAATGAGCAATCGAGGGGGCAATACACAGTATTGAACCATGGCCCACAATGTACGTGGCTTATGGGATGAGTTTGGAGTCATAAAATACCACAGAAGTGACAAACTGTGGGGTCTCATACCCATAAGAAGAGTTGTACGCATGCACGCACGCACACACACACACACACACACACACACACACACACACACACACACACACACACACACACACAAACACCCACACCCATATGCGTGACTTAAGGAATGAGTTTGGAGTCTTTAAAAACTGCGGAAATGACGAGCCGTAGGGTCTCAATTCCACAGTTCCTTAAGAAAAAATTATACTAACACACACACACACACACACACACACACACACACACACACACACACACACACACACACACACACACACACACGCGCGCGCGCGCGCGCACACGCACACGCACACACACACACACACACACACACACACAGACACAAACACACTCCGAGTAATCAGTCATCAAAGTCAAAAGTGTCATTTTTGTTTTGAACATCGATAACTCAGCGAGAAATATCGTACAGAGCTCTCCCACCGCTCAAATTAAAGGGGGAGAATCCAGCTAGACTATCCTTTTAATCCGATCATTCAAAAACATTTATTAAGTCCGTGCAGACTGTGAAAGATGAGCAAAAATTTTGAAATTTTTTTTACTTTGGTTTTTTATGGCTACTAAAAATTGGCTTGTGCGAAAAATTTTTGAGCTCAAGATCTCAAAACTAGAGATTCACACCTTTAATTTGCTTTTTTTATTTGCTGTACGACGATTTTTCGAGGAGGTACAGCTATTTGAAAATGACCCTACAATTGGCGGACTTTTTCAATATCCTTTAATTCTTTGGCCTAGTGTATAACTAAAAAATCTAAGCTAACTTAGTTTAAAAATATAATCAATATAATAAACATTTATGTAAACATTTTCAGGTTTATACACCGAGCCTGTGGTGTTATGACAAGCTCTTGTTCCTCGAATCCTACGTGATCCCGCGTAGGAACAGAACTTCCTTCGTTAGTGAGGTTTCGCTGTCCGATGTGCCGCTGAGTCAGGTAATGCTAAAATCGATAAAACTTTTAAAAAAACTTTGCGAATGCAAAACTTATGCCTTTTTGTTTGTAGGGTACAGCGACACACATAATTGAAGAGAACTCCGAAGACGCAAATTGTTACGAGAACATTGAGTACGCGGAGGATGTTTTTATCCCAGAGCTTGACGAGATGATTCAAGCGCAGGAAAATCTATGTGGGTCTTCTTCGGCAAAACAAGGGTTACACACAAATAGCACTCCACTGCACAGACCTAGACGTTTATCACCATCACCATCTCCACAAAGGAGTCGCTCATCATTCTTGTCATCAGTGACGGCCAACAACCAGGAAGAAGATTCATTTCCACGTCCCCGTACTTTAACGCAATCCGGCTCTTCAACGTCTGGAGTATGCACATCAGTAAGGCGTAAAAAAAAGAATCCTCGATTGGACGACAGCGACGAATTTTCTACCCTCATAAAGAATTTAACAAATTCAATAAATGCACCTATCGCCGTAAATACGCCTCCGACAAACTCAACCTCGGACTCAGTGGACGGATTTTTAACGTTCATGTGAAGCTCACTGCGAGACTTTCAAGATAAAGAATTAAAGCTAGAAGTAATGAATCAAGTCACCCAATTAATTATTAATGCAAAAACTACCGACTACCAACGATCAAAAAAGTAACAAGTGAATAAAAAGTATGCATAACACGGAAGAAAAGAAATCTACATACAAACTTTGTATTTAGATATTTATTACAAATAAAATAATATTCATAACATATGGTTTATTTTATTTTTCTCGTGTAACAATAATGATGGTAGCTTGTATTTTTCTGCTGATTTACGATAGATTTTCCTTTGTGATGGTGAAAAAAATGTTTGTCCACTTTTTAATGTCAATGTGCTCAAAATGTTCCAAAACATCGACAAATCATATCCAGAAAAAATGTCCATGTGTGTATATGTGTGTGTGCGTGCGTGCGTGTGTTTTCTGGCAATGTAAAATTTATACATTGCCGTATAAACGTTTATAGCTCGAGAACGGTTTGAGCTACAGGGTCGAATTCACGAAAAAAATGTACAAATTTTACGGCATTGTGAAATTAAAAAAAGAACTCTTTGAATGCTCTAACTTTCGCAAATTTTAAAATTTATGGCCTTTTTTTTATAAATAGAGTATCATAATAGGAAGGTTGGCATTGAATTTAGAGAACATCAGTCGAACGGTTAAGGGGGAATCCTGCTTTAGTAGGCCTAAAAAAGGTTTTTTTGGGAATTTTTTTAAGACAGAAAAAAATAAGCAAGTCTACCGAACTTTTCAGATTTCTTTATTGCATATTTGAACATCAGAAAACAATTTTTTGAGAGAAACATATTCAAACGCAGCCGATTTTTATGCACATTTGTGCAATTGCAGTTTCCAATCGGCGGGAAAGATGAAGCTCGTAATTTTCGTCGAAAACAAAAAAACCAAAGAAAATTTTAATTATCATATATTTTGCTTCCTGTTATATTCAAAAAGATATTTTCAAAAGTCTTTCGTGCACAAACAAAATTCGAATAATATAAAACCAGCAATGACATTCATTTATTTTTGTAGCATGATACAAATATAGTCAAATACAAATACAAGCCGCAGGCGGAATGCTAGTTAATAAATGAATAAATAAATAAATAATATGAACTTGCTCGTAGAACTACTAACAATTAATAATTACCTCGTTCAATAGCGGTATACTGAAATGGCACTATGCCTGCAGTATTAAAGTATTCACAAAATTGATCTCGTATCTCTAATGCTTCATTACTGCTACGGTTATTTCTTAGATATTGGGAAGCATTCTGCCTTTCGGATAACTGTACTGCATTACAATTAGTATTGTCGCGGCTTGAGATCCTGTATTATGTGGCACGTACCATTTACTGGAATTATTGTTAGATTTATTGATCAAATAATTATGTAAAAGCACACACGCGTAAGTTATTGTCTCAACTTTTTGAACGAAAAGAGATATCGTAAAAAATAAAACTCGCCATCTGTTTGCCAGTATGCTAAACGCGTTTTCAACAGTTCTGCCAGCACGGCTTAATCTGTAGTTAAATATTCTTTTGTCAAGGGTCAAGTTTCTATTCGGATAAGGCTTCAACAAATTAGGTTTTAAGGCAAATGCGTCGTCACCGACAATCACGTACGGTAATTTGTGACAAAACCCTGGAATTTCACATGGAGCAGATAAGTTTAACGTTTCGTCATTGACTTTAGTCCATAATGGGCTCTCAAGCAAAACAGGAGAATCGTGCATACTTCCATTTCTTCTGACGTCAACGAATAAAAATCTATATTCAGCATCGACGAGACCCGAAGCACAATGCTGTCTTTTCCCTTATAATTGCGGTAAATCGATCTATCACTTCGAGGGGGACGAAAATTGATGTGTTTCCCATTCAGCGCACCGATGCAATGAGGGAAATTCCATAAAGTGTCGAATTTGTGAGCGATAACCTGCCATTCCTCCGGCGTTGATAGGAAATTCCATACTTTTGAGTCAAGTACTTCTATTATTGCTCTTAAAGTTTCATCAATCACTTTTGAAATTGTGTTCGGAGCTATGCGAGTAGAGTAGCTTAAATCTTGAAAGGTATTGCCCGTTGCTAAATATCGGAGAGTCACAGTCAGTCTGTCCCTCGCTGATATAGCTTGACGCATAACGGTATCCTGCTTTTTTATGAGCGGAGTCAGAAGTGTCAGCAACTCATTCCACTCATCTTCCTGCATTCGAGTATAATTGGTGAAACTGGCAGGATCTTCAGGGCTAAACAAAAATTTAGTATAAATATACTGTGACGTTGCGTCACAAGGAGTTTCGAGAAAAAGCCCGCGTGACCTCGCTCGGGCTTAATCTCCGCCACGCACCTTCACCTGAAATTTATTTGTTAATTTTAAGCTAGCTTTAAGAGTTTTATTGTATAAAATCTGCGACCCCCCCCCCCCCCGCCGTTCCTTCCCGTACCGCTATGATGACGACCGCGAAAGGACCACGCGGACCGTCGACTGGGGCCACGTCGGCCCGGCCGTCAACTCGACGACGAGGAATATCAGGCTTGCCGTCCGAGGGCATCCTGCTGCCATCTCCCGAGTCTCCGGCCCACCGCGCGTCAGGAGAGACCGCAGCTCTCGCGCGGCATGGCTGGCGAGCGCCGTACCGATCGTGGGGCTCAACGACTCGGGAGAGAGAGAAAATCGATCGAGGATAACGCCCGGAAGAACGAGCCACAACGATCGAGCGGATGGAAATCGATATTAGGTCCGTCGTAGTGATGCAAAATGACCGTCACTTTGCCCTAACGTCAAATGACGAAAAAATGACGGTAAATTGACGGTTATTTGACGTCATTTTCTGTTTTAATAATTTTTTATGTAAATTGACGGTCATTTTCAAGCTCGGTCAATTGACTGTCATAAAGACCGTCAAATGATGCGCAACATCGAATTAGTTGGAAAATGACCGTAATTTTTTTTGTCATTTTTTATGATTCACGGTATGAGACATGATTGATTCAGTTGTACGTTAGTACGTACCATAGTACGTATTACGTACACATCGCTCATTTTCAAGTTGAGTAATTGAACGGTTTTTATAACCGCCAAATGACGCGCAACGTCTAATAAGTTGTAAAATGACCGTAATTTTTTGTGGTAATTTTTTTTTTCTCTCTTACGACTGACGGTATATACGTACACATTGTTTAAATATTAAATCATGTTTTGTAATGGGGACTTAGGTAAATAACAATGGCTCTGACTGGATATATAATGAATCACAATGAATATTTCAATCAACTGTCATATTATTTATTATATAAATGTAACTTGTTATTGTTATCGCATTCAATGTCTATACAATTTATGTAATAAAAAATATTCTTTGCACTTATAAACATTTTCTTTCAATGTTAACAAAAGCTGAAGTCGTAGAAAAACTTATAAAGTAATTGAACGGAATTTTAACAAAAGAATATTTTGAATATATTAATGTCAAAATATTCAAACCGTTCGACTAGAGAAGATTCGCGGTACGTCGTATTCTCCTCTATATCTCATCATTTTCTATATCTTCCTCTTCAATGTCGGTTAAAATATTGACCCCTTCGGTTTCTTCATTTTCCGAGTTCGATGTTGCAGATTCCTCGAGTTCCTCTTCAGATAGGATAATGACCTTTTTTCTTCGAATACTGTCACGTTTTTCTTCGTTGAGCAGTTTTATGTTGTGAGCGATGTACGTTAACATACCTGCACGGTTGGTTGAAAGTCGATTTCTTTTCGTTGAGTGGATCCACCCATAGGTGCTGAATGAGCGCTCTGTAGCAGCTGACGTTGCTGGTACATTTAAAATCTGTGAAGCGACTTTATGAGCTCGGTACTTTTGCAAATAGTTTTCCACCAATTTGGGGCGGATGTCGCATTGACTGCTCGCCGTACAAATTCTTGTGCAAATATCCCCTCGTTTGCATCGTAGTCACTCAGTTCAGACAGAACTTGATCAGCATTCAGGTGAAACTTTCTCGCCACGTCATAGATGAAAGAACAACCAGATACATGAGCTTCCGCACTCAAGTGTATTCCTCGAAAAGAAGGATCGAGGATGTTTGCTGCATGGTGAATTGGTCGAAGAGCCATTTCGGCTCTGTTATCGAAAGCAGCGATTACTTTGTTTTTTTCGACTGCTGAAAGCAGTGGAAGAGAAGATTTTTCCAGTTCGTTGTCGTAAAGTTGGTGCAACTCGAAGAAAGCTTTCGCGATGTGGCTTATTTTCGGAGTATCTCCTTCCAACGCAGTGATCCATACAGCCACTGGTTTGAGTAACGCCAGTATTTTCGACAATGCGGTCCAAAGCTCGTCTCCAAAAATCAGAGTCTTTGACAACTTCTTAATTTTGTTTTGTATCGTTGGCTGAATTGCCAGTGCTTGCAAATTGTGTTTATTGCTCAATAAACTTTCGAAGCAGTATACGATTCATCCCCAACGAGTTTTGACCGGAATCTTGAGTGTGCTCGTTACTTTGCTGGCATCATTCTTCTGAATATTTGCAAACGTTGCAGATATCACGTAAGACTCCTTAACTTCACGAACAATTGCCGTTCCGTTTTTAACGAGAACATCGACTGTTGGCTGTGCCATCAAATCTTTGATAACGAGATTGAGCGTGTGTGCAGCACAACCATAAAACGCGATTGTGTGATCAAAATACTGATCCTTTAGTATTCTCCAGGCACATTGCATGCTAGCAGCATTGTCAGTGCAAATGCCAAGTACTTTTTCAACGCCGATCGAGGTTATAACTTTTGACAATTCCTACGCTATATATTCACCAGTTTGCGAATTTATTGAAGTTTCCAAAGTTTTTAAAAATACCGGCTGTGGAGTCGTCAAGAGAAAATTGAAGATACCCTCTCTTCTGATGTTTGACCATCCGTCACATTGGAGTCCAGCCGATACAGTGCTCTTCACTTTCTCATCGACTTCTGCTTTAACAGTCGCAAATGTCTCATTGAGAAATGTGTTCGACATTTGATGTCTTGAAGGCAAAGAGAAGGCTGGTCGCAAGAACCGGAAGTATTCTTGCCAATGCTGATTTTCTGTGATGCTCAAAGGAGTTCCTGAGGCGTAGATTGCTTTTGCAAGCAATTTTTGTGCGTGCTGCACGTCTTTTTTCGTCATTGAATCACAGAAGTTTCTCAATTTACGTGAACTATGAGAATTATGTGAGTTATCCGTATCAGTGTCAGACTGATTTGATGTCAATGCAAAAGGTCCGCGTTCACGTACTTGAACTTTGCGCAGCGTACTTTGTGCAGCACGCACAAAAATTGCTTGCAAAAGCAATCTACGCCTCAGGAACTCCTTTGAGCATCACAGAAAATCAGCATTGGTAAGAATACTTCCGGTTCTTGTGACCAGCCTTCTCTTTGACTTCAAGACATCAAATGTTGAACACATTTCTCAATGAGACATTTGCGACTGTTAAGACGGAATGACACCTCATCGCGGTCGGTATGGTAGAACAATTATAGATTCCCAAAAATCTCTGAAACGGCTCTTCAGATCCCGTCAAAACTTTGCCAAACGACGTCAAATAGATAGACGAATAGCTTCTAGCCCCTCAAATTTTCTAAATTTGAGAAAAAAAAAACTAGATTGGCTTATGATAAGCCAATCTACATTTTTTTTCTCAAATTCAGAAAATTTGAGGGGCTAGAAGCTATTCGTCTATCTATTTGACGTCGTTTGGCAAAGTTTTGACGGGATCTGAAGAGCCGTTTCAGAGATTTTTGGGAATCTATAATTGTTCTACCATACCGACCGCGATGAGGTGTCATTCCGTCTTAAAGTAGAAGTCGATGAGAAAGTGAAGAGCGCTGTATCGGCTGGACTCCAATGTGATGGATGGTCAAACATCAGAAGAGAATCAGAATCTTCAATTTTCTCTTAACGACTCCACAGCCGGTATCTTTCAAAACTTTGGAAACTTCAATAAATTCGCAAACTGGTGAATATATAGCGCAGGAATTGTCAAAAGTTATAGCCTCGATCGGCGTTGAAAAAGTACTTGGCATTTGCACTGACAATGCTGCTAGCATGCAATGTGCCTGGAGAATACTAAAGGATCAGTATTTTGATCACACAATCGCGTTTTATGGTTGTGCTGCACACACGCTCAATCTCGTTATCAAAGATTTGATGGCACAGCCAACAGTCGATGTTCTCGTTAAAAACGGAACGGCAATTGTTCGTGAAGTTAAGGAGTCTCACGTGATATCTGCAACGTTTGCAAATATTCAGAAGAATGATCCCAACAAAGTAACGAGCACACTCAAGATTCCGGTCAAAACTCGTTGGGGATCAATCGTATACTGCTTCGAAAGTTTATTGAGCAATAAACACAATTTGCAAGCACTGGCAATTCAGCCAACGATACAAAACAAAATTAAGAAGTTGTCGAAGACTCTGATTTTTGGAGACGAGCTTTGGACCGCATTGTCGAAAATACTGGCGTTACTCAAACCAGTGGCTGTATGGATCACTGCGTTGGAAGGAGATACTCCGAAAATAAGCCACATCGCGAAAGCTTTCTTCGAGTTGCACCAACTTTACGACAACGAACTGGAAAAATCTTCTCTTCCACTGCTTTCAGCAGTCGAAAAAAACAAAGTAATCGCTGCTTTCGATAACAGAGCCGAAATGGCTCTTCGACCAATTCACCATGCAGCAAACATTCTCGATCCTTCTTTTCGAGGAAAACACTTGAGTGCGGAAGCTCATGTATCTGGTTATTCTTTCATCTGTGACGTGGCGAGAAAGTTTCACCTGAATGCTGATCAAGTTCTGTCTGAACTGAGTGACTACGATGCAAACGAGGGGATATTTGCACAAGAATTTGTACAGCGAGCAGTCAATGCGACGTCCGCCCCAAATTGGTGGAAAACTATTTGCACAAGTACCGAGCTCAGTAAAGTCGCTTCACAGATTTTAAATGTACCAGCAACGTCAGCTGCTACAGAGCGCTCATTAGTCCCCATTACAAAACATGATTTAATATTTAAACAATGTGTACGTATATACCGTCAGTCGTAAGAGAGACAAAAAAAATTACCAAAAAAAATTACGGTCATTTTACAACTTATTAGACGTTGCGCGTCATTTGACGGTTATAAAAACCGTCCAATTACTGAGCTTGAAAATGACCGATGTGTACGTAATACGTACTATGGTACGTACTAACGTACAACTGAATCAATCATGTCTCATACCGTGAATCATAAAAAATGACAAAAAAAATTACGGTCATTTTCCAACTAATTAGATGTTGCGCATCATTTGACGGTCTTTATAACAGTCAATTGACCGAGCTTGAAAATGACCGTCAATTTACATAAAAAATTATTAAAACAGAAAATGACGTCAAATAACCGTCAATTTACCGTCATTTTTTCGTCATTTGACGTTAGGGCAAAGTGACGGTCATTTTGCATCACTAGCCGTGCCCGTGCGCGTGCGTGATAAGAAAGTTAATTTTTTTAATTCTAGAAGTTCCACTTTCCACACGTCAGGTGGCGCTTGAAATCGCGATGTACGAGCATTTGTTATTTATGACAGAATTGGTCATTTTTTGGCGGGAATTTGACCGTCATTTGACCATTTTTTGACCGGTCACAATTTCAGTTCACATCACTAGTCCGTCGTCTATCGAGGAATTGGGCGAGACGAGGAAGCCGGCCGGCGCACAGTGGGGCAGAATCCCAAAAAGCTGACCAAAATTCGGAAAGTGTCCAAAATGATCTCCAATTCTCTCCTCGGGGGTTTTCGGGGTCGCTGAATACGAATCTGTTATCAGAATTACGATTTTCAAAATGGCGGACCCAAAATGGCGGACATAATTCAACCAATTAGTCAAATAATTCAGTAAAAAATACCCAATCATATTTCTTAAGGGTTTTTGGGATCGCTGATTACGAATTTGTTATAGGAATGTTAATTTTCAAAATAGCAGACGCGATATATAGACGATTCCACAAAAATTTTCAATTTTTAAATATTTTTTAATAGAAAATGTTTCATAATATTTTTAGGTTTAAATGAGTAGAAAATCTCTTGAGCCATGTTTTTATTTTTGAACAATTTCTTGAGTACAAAATTTGCAATAAATCAAATATCTGTTATTTACTTCTAGTAACAAAAATCTTGTATGTCATCTTCAATGTTGGAATCATTCGATTCGGATTCTGATGTTGACCCACTTGTATCCAAATCGGAATCGTTCCTTATCTCTTGTCTGGTGACTTCAGGTTGTTTTAACATTTCTATAGCTTCTTTATGTAAAGATTTCGCCGGTCTCTGGGGCAATTTCCTGATGCTTGAGAGAAATGGATCTGATGATACTAAGAGCCTATAGAAAATGTCTCTCATATTCGATTCTCGAGAGCATTTTCTTGAATGATGTAACCTGTAGTTCTTTATGTCCTTATTGCGTGACTCTTGGGCCTCTTCAGAAAGTTGTCCGATCGGTAAAAGGGCATATTTTACAATTTCTGCTCCGTGCATCAACACTTTGTGCACAGATGTTGGCATGTAATACCATGGATATAAAGCAACGAGTAAACGGGCAGTATTTACACAATAGTCTTTGAATTTTTCTTCGTCTATATCATACCCGCTCGAAATTGCCTGCAAAATAACATGAAATCGGTGAATTAAATTTTCATCGACTCCTGTTATTTCAGCAGATATATTAGCATTTTCGAAAAAGCGGCGGGCGGTATTTCCATCGTTTGAGCTGCCATATCCTGGCTTTGGTCGATCAACGATAAGCCCCAGTGTTGTCTTAAATTGAGCCTGTATGTCTTCCTTGCGTACTTTCACAATCTTTTTCACTTCCTCTTCACGAGCTTGCCACTTTTGAGTTGTGAGCTTATACGACAAATGCAAACAGCACTCGAAAAAACGAATCCACGCATGTAATGTAGATATGCCAAATCTTAAATTATCTGTAGTAATGTCCATTTTTATAATTTTGTCGATGTTATTAAAATCTTTAGAGGTGGCTTTGCACAGGAAGCAGCGTTGTGCAGAAGTGGTACCGGTTACAGCGTTACAGACTTTGCCGTCTATCATCGTAAACGACATACAATAGGTTACTGAAATTGATTTTTCATTTTGTTCAGTAGTGTATGGTGCAAGACCCGTAATCTGCTGTTCAATGTCGGTAACTTCTTTCAATGTTGATTGTACATCTTCATGTACAAACTGCAATCGTATTGGTCTGCAGAATCGAAGAGATGAAGGTCTAGGATTTTTCCACACAATAGTTCCTTCATCCGTCTCGTGATTGTTGTAGATTAATTGCAAAGGTACCAGACAAGTATAAAAAATGCTTTCATCAGATTTTCCAGCCTCATCAAATTTTTGCTTATAAACACTTTGACCGCTGCTTCCATCACATCCCCATTTACAGTAAAGTACTAATTTTTGCAGAATTTCAGAATTTAGAGTATCGATGACATCAGCCTGAAGTTGTATAATTCTGTATGTGGTATGATCAAGTAAAGCCTGTAGTTTAATTTGTGCGCACGACTCAGTAATATTCATGTACACAACTGATGGATAACAACGATTTTTTGCTTTTTCTACTTCATGGTATGATGGGTATAATTTGCATTTACGTGCTCTAGCTGCATTTCTTGATAGCTGATAAGGGCGCTTTGATTCTCCTTTCTCGATCATCAAAGAAAGTGCTTCGTCTGGGGTTAAAGGTGTCTCATTTTTTGACCGAACAGCAGCTATATATTTTGAGGCTCTTGTTGGGCTGGTTAATGTGACATCTTTAAGAACTTGAGCAGCATCCACTTGACCAGAAGTCCTTAAACTCATTTGAGCAGCATACGTCAATTCTTCTGTAGATAAAGTAGAACGTATTTCTTCAGTCTTTCGCCTCTTAGATCTATCGCTGGATGAAGCAAAGGATTTCGAAGGTCGTCCAGATGTTCCTTTTTCATCATTCTTCACAATCTTCTCAGATGTTGATGTTGTGCATTCAGTATCGGATAATGTTGAAAAACATACGGTGCCATTCAACCATTCTTCATTATTTTTTAGAAACTTTTCTTGGCCTCTATTTGCTGCTTTCCATCTGGATCGAAAATTTGCAAATAACAGTCCTAATGACTTTTCATCCTCGTCTACTTGTATCACATGTTCTGTTTTCTTGAAAATTGCATCTTTCAAAACTCCAATAACGAATTTCTGTTCGTTTTTTAAACTGTCTTTCACCATGAAAAAAACATCACTTCTTGATAATTCCATATTTGAAGATTGGGAAGACTCTGTAAAATACCAATATAAACATGTACAAAATTGAATGACATTATTTTGAAATCATTTTATACTTAACAAAACTATATACGGTGTTCTGACTCGAAATGTACAAAAATAATTTATTACTACTAAAAATGATTTTATATTTATAAAGAAAACGAATATTTATGATATAAATGATTAACAAATATATTTACATACATTCTGCACGAAAAAAAAACCGAAATTACATGAAATCTGTCTTTACGAGAATCAACTCTGTGTCAGTATACAACAGGTATAATAAAGCCTGAACAGCAGGCGGGCTCCTTTCTTTCATACATGGCTGCTCTAGGAGCCCCTCGTCAGTCCTTGCCGAATCGCCGTCTACACTACGTATACACTATGTACGTATACACTAATACACCTTTACTGCCGAAAACCGTTACGCCGTACAAACATGGGGGAAACACAGTTCTAGCTACTGAGAGTTCTTGCAGGAATATTTTATAAAATGTTGAGATTTTCGTAAAGCGTACATTTAGAATAATAAATTACTGTATTAAAATTTAAATGATCTATGAATATTAATCAATAAATGAACATACTACAAATGGAATTGATAAATAAATATTAATCTATGTTAATAGACAGAAAATATATCAACGCGCTGTAACGTAATAATCAATGGATTACATTCACACGTCCGTTAATGTCGCGCCACGTATTTCTCCCTAAAAATTAGTCTAACTATTCGTTGAGCACTCCTGAGCAGCCAGTTTTTTAGTATATTATATTTAGTACTGTACACTATCAGTTTCTTGTTGAAACAAGGTCGAGACTCGCGAAGACATTTTTAAAACTACTTTAGAAAATCGATTTTCGAAAAAAAATGTATAATTTTTTATGTTTACTTGTTGCAAAATTTAGATATTTCAAACATAAAATAAGCAATAACTGTGCATAATTATATTTTCTGCATACCTTCAGAAAGTTTTTCCATTTTGCAGAATTAAAATTGAGACAGTTTCGTCCGTTTCACAGCACTTCGAAACAGGCAAGAATTTTTCGTCGCGTACGCTTGTTTAATGCGTACCGAACGGCGGCTGAATGTCGACTGATGTCGAGGCGACCCTAGAGCAGGTATAAACCTGCCCGGTCCGGAATTTCGTCCTAGGACTATCAGTAAACAAGATCTGAACATATATTGACGAATATATACAACTCAAAAATTTGACTTTTGGCCAGCTTTTTGGGATTCTGCCCCACTGTGCGGCGTGGTCCGGTATGAAGTCTCCGAGCGTGGTCAGCGAAGGACGAGATGGATCGCCAGCCCCGGCGTAGGAAAAAGAGAATCGAATTGAGGCGAGGACACAGGGCTCATTGTCGAATTTATTGAGAAAGAATTCTCAGCGCAACCTGTAAGTCTTTTCTCTTTTCTTATTTTGCAAGAGCGGCCAGCGAGAGCCGCGTAAAATTTGTCCGGAAAATGTGTCGCACGGGCGACTTTAGAATTCGTTCCCTTCACTCCTCCCCAGTTAATCCTCAAATCGACGTCCCTTTTTCGTGCGCATCGCCACGAAAAATTGTGTAAAATAGAATAAGAATCATAAAATCAGTGCGACTCAATCCGAGAAATTGGCTCGAGTAAAATAGTCAAAACGACAGATTGCGGATAAAATAGAATTCGTAGTTTCAAATCCGAGATGAATCGGGTATTATAGCTGAAAATGATGGCGAATAACGTGTGAGAAGGTGCCGTGACAGAACCCCGTTGTCCCTTGAGAAAATTTCTCTCGCTCGCGCGTAGCCGCGGCCCGGCGTCGCGTAGCCCCGGCCGTCGGCCGAACCAAATGACACCTTTCGCTAGAAGACATTGCGAAAGGTTGGATCGAGCAATTAGTATTTTGCTATCTCCCTTTTTTTGGTACGCGGTATTAATTCATGTAAAACGAAATAAAGAGTGTAATAGTCGTACGCGTTCGGTCGCATTGCCCGAGAACGGCTGGCGCCCAACTTACTGAATTTATAAAATATAAAATATTTGAACGGGTCGAGAAATCGAGGATACATATGGATACATACCCGAGCTCACCAAATACCATATTCAGAACATTCTGTCCTGTATCACGCCGTAGCAGCCACTCGCGACTCCATAATCTACGTTTTCGTTGTTCAAGTACTCGTCTACGTTTAAAAGCAGTAACTATAGCTGCCACGATAATTGCTTTCCTACTCCGAATTATTTCAGTCGCAATAGTTTGTTGTACTTGAGCGTCCATGGTACTGTAGAGGTTAGAAATAGTATCTCGGGTCATAAAGGACCATGTTTTATCGCGTGATCGAAGATGAGCAAATTAATAATAAATAAAAATTGCGGAACTGAGCGGGTTTACACAATACTGGATAATTTCAGAGTTAGTACTATTATTTGCTCCAGGAGTAAGTCACTCTTTAATGGCGACGTCACTTCGCATGCACGCCTAGCGACAAGCACCGTGTGAAACCAACCTAACAAGGGAGCCACCATTGCACCCAGCGCCACAGACAACTTTGAACCCAGCGGCAAATTCTAGCAAGCAATCCAGCAGCAAAACAAGCGTGCGTTGGGCTTAAGACCGTGCTGAGCACCAAGGTATCGTGATTTTGTTGCTCGATTTGGGTGCCCTGTCATAACCTCAAATCCGGAAAGCAAATTCAACGAACAAGTACGGCGTAGGCGAAAAAACGAAACAAGTCCGGTTATGACCTTTCACCCTTCGCTCGTGCGCGAAAATCACCTGTTGATAAGAAAAAACCGACCGAAAAATGCGAAAACAAAAACAGACAAATTGGTTATGTCGCTTCTCCCTTCACGCGGGCCTAAAAATGGAACGAAAAAGTACACCGAAGCCAAAAAAATAGATAACTGAGGTTATGTCGTTTCTCCTCTTACTCGTGCTAAAAAATCGCCCGTCCAAAAGAGAAAATCGACCAAAAATGTACGCTAAAAGCGAGAAAACAGAAAAAGTGAGGTCATGTTGCTTCTTATCTCACCGTGCTCAACAGACGCCAGTAAAAAAAACTCCACCGAAAAACTATGGCAAAGTTGAAACAACGAAAAATTGAGGTTATGTCACTTTTCTCTGTGCCAGAGGCCCTAGGCTGGCGCAGTAGGCCTATTCTGTAACTCGGTAGCGACAGTTTTCGCTATCGTTAGCTAGCGACAGCCAATAAGAGGCTCCCTTTCTTCTGTAATCATGCATGCGATTGGCTATCACTAGCTAACGATAGCGAAAACTGTCGTTACCGAGTTACAGAATAGGCCTATAGGGACAAACTCCCCGGTGACATAAATTTCCTAAGGTCGCTGCAGCCCCCTGACACTGGCCTACTATTCCTATACGATAAACGGAAACGCGTTTTGTCCCGGCTTTTTAGTTCTTGAAATCGCCACTACCTAGCGTTAGCTGTTATGTGACAGCCTTCGGCTCTAAATTCTCCGGTAAGCTGAACAATTCGATACTTTCGTGGCTTTCGCCTGTTACCGTTATTGCGACATTATTTATTCTGCTCGAACAGAAAATCATAATAACGGAAAATCATTCGAAATATATCAATAGACTTTTATTTATGTAAAATATTCGAAACACCGGCGCAACATACATATCTAGCATCCCTGTCACACGACTACTAGCTCCACAGTGCGGCAAGGACATTTTGCGAACAGCATTTATCTGCCAGTGTCAGGGGGCTGGGTTGCTGCTATCTAGCCCCCTGCCACTGGCCTACTATTCCTATACGATAAACCAAAACGCGTTTTGTCCCGGCTTTTTAGTTCTCGAAATCGCCACTGCCTAGCGTTACCTGTTATGTGACAGCCTTCGGCTCTAAATACTCCGATCAGCTGAACGATTCGATACTTTCGTGGCTTTCGCCTGTTATCGTTATGGCGACGTTATTTATTTATTGTGGTCAAATGGAAAATCATTAGAACGGAAAATCATTCCAAATATATCAATAGAATTTTATTCATGTTAGATATTCGAAATACCGGCGCAACATACATATTTATATATGCATGCTTGTCACACGACTACTAGCGCCACAGTGCGGCAAGGATATTTGTGAACAGCATTTATCTACCAGTCTCAGCAGGGTGCTGCTATCAAAGGCGGAGGCGCTGAACAGCGTGGCGCGCATGGAGACTAGATACCAGTAGGCCTATTCTGTAACTCGTTATATCTCGGTAACGACAGTTTTCGTTATCGTTAGCTAGCGACAGCCAATAAGAGGCCCCCTTTCGTCTTGAAACGTGCATGCAATTGGCTGTCGCAAGCTAACGATAACGAAAACTGTCGTTACCGGGTTATAACGAGTTACAGAATAGGCCTCCAGTAGGCCTATTCTGTAACTCGTTAAATCTCGGTAACGACAGTTTTCGTTATCGTTAGCTAGCGACAGCCAATAAGAGGCCCCCTTTCGTCTTGGAACGTGCATGCAATTGGCTGTCGGAAGCTAACGATAACGAAAACTGTCGTTACCGGGTTATAACGAGTTACAGAATAGGCCTCCTGGAGACCAAACTCCCGTGCAAAGCCACTGAAAAAAGCGTCCCCGAAAATGGATCCAGCATAGACGGCGCTGGGGAGCCGCGGGCCCTATGCATAGTAATATATTGGTCACGGTCTTACATACAGGTCTGGAAACGAAGCCAGATTTCAATGGAGTCGTGAGGCACCTCGTCAAAGTTAGCCCCCCCACTTCGACTAATCGAACTTTTTTTTTTACGAATCGTTTGGTGGTCGTTTGGTAGCGTTTGGTAAACCATTGAAATCGTTTGGTAGTCTTCCGTTTTTCGAAAAATCGATCATCAAAAAATTGGGCAGTAAGTTAGCCCCCCCACTTTGACTAATCGAACTTTTTTTTTACGAATCGTTTGGTGGTCGTTTGGTAGCGTTTGGTAAACCATTCAAATCGTTTGGTAGTCCTCCGTTTTTCGAAAAATCGATAATCAAAAATTGGGCAGTAAGTTAGCCCCCCCACTTTGACTAATCGAACTTTTTTTTCTACGAATCGTTTGGTCGTCGTTTGGTAGCGTTTGCTAAACCATTCAAATCGTTTGGTAGTTTCCCGTTCTTTTGGAAAATCAAAAAGAAAATTCCGATCCATGAGATAGGACGATGGGCAGCGGAAAAAGACTCGATAACCAACGCCATCTGTCGCAAAAACGTCGTATATTATCACGACCAATCACAGCTCTCTATTCCTGATACGCACGTATTTTGTGTTATCGTATTTGAATGATCGACTACCAAACGTCCCGAATAGAATACCAAACGCTACTGGATGTTTTTCCATCGGTCGCGGCCCATTAGAACGTAATCGGACAAGAAATAACAAGTGAATCTACGCTAATATATAATTCTGTCAGCGCGGCTTATGGCGACCAATCCCAGCGCTCCATTTCCGATTCGCTGTATTTTGCGTTGGCGTTATTGATTGATCGGCTACCAAAGGACCTGAATGGAATACGAAACGCTATGATTTCTTTTTCTTTCGAATAAATCTCATTACAATGAATTAGCCACAAAATAATGGGTGAATTTTTGTGAGAAATTCCTTTTTCCGCTGCGGCTTCTAACGACCAATAGCGGCTCACCATGATCAACTGAACGGTGAGCTGTGATTGGTCGCCGCAAGTCGCGGCGGACGAAGAAACTATGTACGCACGCACGACTACTAAACGATTCGTGGATGAAAGCTTGATTAGTCAAAGTGAGGGAGGAGGGTGCTAAATTGTGGACCTATTTTTTAGTCTAAAAAAATTACGGGTGAATTTGCGTTAATCAGCCGTTCTCGGACTACGGCTTTTAGTAACCAATCAGAACCGTCCACTGAGGATTCACATGTATTTTGCGTTTTCATAATTTAGCGATCGACTACCAAACGTCCTGAATATAATATCAAACGCTATTAGATGTTTTTCTATCGATTAAGTCTTTCCACAATGAAATTAGCCACAAAATAATGGGTTAATTTTTGTTAGAAATTCCTTTTTCTGCTGCGGCTTCTGGCGACCAATCACAGCTAGCCATTCACGATACACACGTATTTCTGGTTGGCGCAATCTCGTGATCGACTACCAATCGTTCCAAATTGAATACCAAACGCTTCCGGGAGTTTTTCTATAAATGAAGACTCATTGAAGGGAAATCCATACAAGAGATAGCGAGTGCATCAGTGTTTTACAATTCTGCTCTGTGGTTGGACCTTCAGTGACCAATCGCAGTCCTCTAATCAAGACGCCGGACATCCGTTCTTGGTTCGGTTATGACTTTGGATCTCGATCTGTCATAGCCGAGGCGTAACATTTTTTTCATTCGTGACCTCATTTGAAAATCATTATTTAATTGACGTGTGTAAATTGTTTAATTAATGTTCACATTTAGTTGGAAAAATGACAAAATAGTTTTTCAAACGGTTCGCGCAGTATTTCTAGGTTTGATATTTGGCAATATTGGTTCTATCTCCGTCTCTTTTTACACAACCAGGCGAGTTTAACCTCCATGCTTTTTACCGTCGATCTGTCAAAACAATGTCAATTGCGGCAAATATAAAGCATTGTATTCGGGTCACGACTGGTAAAAAGCGTGGAAAATTTGTACCGGCGAAATATGTCGGTGAAAAATTAAATATGTGTGGAAATTCGGATGAGTGAGATGAGGTTAGGATTACAGTCAGCTGTTGCCTTACTGCCACGTCTCTTTATCGTAGCAACTGGTGATAAATCCAATACCGAAAGTTCAAATTAAACTTGATATTACATAAAAAATAGATCAATAAGCACAATTTTCTTCTGATACACTGGATTACTGGGAGTGTTAAGTATGCAAATCTGATTATTTTTAAGAATCTGACGGTTTCCCACTATTATATTGTTAAAGACATCGAGCCATCTTCGGATTTCGAAATCGCACGCGGATGAAGGAGCTGCAGTAGCACCGATGAGGTGACGCACCAGACCGTGGCCGGGTCGGATATGAGGCCAGTACGTCAGGCGGACACCGAGCGAGGAGATCCCGTGAGCAAGACGCAAGTAAAATTGCCGCCGTTACCGAGTACATGCACGTGCTCCGGGGTGAGTAGGAGAATCGTCGCAAAAGTGTGTCGCGAGTGAGAATCAACCGGGCGACCGTGATCGCCGGCGTGAGACATTGACGTTTAATTAAGGGGGAACCAAAAGTGCCGTGTGAGGAAGAAAGACAATCGCGAAACGTGTTATGCATGGGCATGGATAATTTTGGAGCGCGCGTGCGTCGATTTGCCCTTATGGCCGTTTGTCAATTGCTGTCAAGCATGTATTTGCTTTTAGTTAACTTTTATATGTGTGCGCTTTCCTGTTTAATTTTGTACAGTGTTTAATTAGAATACCTTTTTTTAGGAGCAATTAGATTAGAATACCTTTTTTCATTATTTTTAATTATTATTTTTAATTAGAATACCTTTTTTCCTGTTTAATTTTGTACAGTTTTTAATTAGAATACCTTTTTTTGTGCCTCCCTCTAAGCAATAAACCAAATACTTATCTCGCACTTACTGTGTACCAGACCCGAGACCTCCTCTCCTGCAACGTAGAAAAAAAAGAGAAAAAGAAAAGACTGCTGTGAAAGAACCTATAAAATAGATAAAATTAACAATATACACTTTTGTCGCGACCAGAAATTGGGTTTTTGCATGTCGTCTCGGAATTCCTTCACAAAAATACGCATTTTTTATATTTCTTTTCTCTGTAATTTGGTCGATAAACGACCCTGAAATTTTACAAAGACAATTATAAAGCTCAAAAAAATGTGGAGATAAAAAAAAATTATGAAAATCCTATGGATTGAAGACTGGCGATAGGACTACCTTAATATAACTTTGATACATGCTCTTTCTAAATGTCTGCATGGAATCTATGCCTATTTAACATCACACGGTGCATATGTGCTTCCTTATTCTTATACTATTGTTTAATAATATTGGATAACATTTGATATATTGGATAACATCCATCGCTTGCCGCCAATTGCGCGCCGAGTACCAAGATCATAATATTACATTGGCCGTAATATTATACTTATATAATTAATAAGCCGGCAAACATCAACTATTTAATGATCGTTCTTTATCGTTTGATGGTTGTTCGATGGTGAGTGGTATAATGGAATTTATTTTTTTAGAATCGTTGGTACAGTGATTTCGGTCATTGGGAGGACAGGCATAATTCAAAAACCTCGATTGAAACCTGCAAAGCGAGCACGGATATTGTTCCAGCGGCCGCTATGTTCTCCTGCTTTGAAACTCCGGCAGCGTCGTCTGTCGCACACACCACTTGCCTCACTTCCAAGACGCCGCCCACTTACAGTAGCAATTCGAGGTAACGACGGGCACTCCTGCTACAGGAGTCTTCAGTTTCGGTGTACCGCTGACGTCTCCTCGTAAGCTTACCTTAGAGAATTTTTTAAACGCTGGACTGAATTGTCGTTCTTTATATTTTTACCGTTTTTACAATTGCAATTCTCACCATTTTTATATTAGCATTTGTAACCATTTTTACGTTTCCCATTCTAACCATTTTTACCATTTACATTTTTCCAGCTCGATACGAGAACAGGTGGTCTGTTCAGTGCAAAGCCAGCAACTAGTACAGCGCCTGTTAGCACTGTCAGTACAAACAAGGCTCTGGGAGGTCTAGACGTTTCATGGAGCAGCAAAGGCTTATTCCACAGTAGCAACAGTCCACCAGTGGCCAAGAAGAATCTAATTCCCAACGAGCTAGCTGAAACCATCGACGGACGCCTTGTGGACCGGGTAATTCAGATTCGCCACTCACGGGCAGTGACGGATTGACAAGGAGACGGCACGACCGTGGGGTCGGGGATTTGGCCGAATTTCTTTGTGGTAAAAGAGGACCCATAGCACCTCACATGGTTAAAGAAGTAGGACGCACTACTCGGAAAGAAATAAACATTTTCATGAATGTTAATGGAACATGTTTTTGTACGGATGTATTGCAAACTCCTTGCGATTGTAAAAAATTCGCTTTTATATGTTGCGCAAGATGTCGCACAAATTATTGCCTTGTTTTTTTCTACGACAATTACCACTGCGGTTTTTGTATATAATTATTATATGAATAAAAATTGAATTTTTCCTAATCGACTTCGTTACTCTCATTAAAAACCCAATGTTCCTTCTCATATACTTTACAATGAAAAATAAAAAACCCACCGTTATGAATTGTTTTATTGGAAAAAAAAGAAAATAATTTTAAAAAAATAATGTATATAAATTTTTAAACATAATGTAAGGATGAGAAACGTTTTCAATAATTGTTGGAATAACAAAAAAAAATAAGATCCGAAGGAGGAAGCGAACGCGAGACCTCCGGCGCAAAAGACCGAGCCCTGACCGTCTAGACTACACGGCGGCTCGACAAGTGCCTGACATTTTAAACTTATAAGGCGCCTAAGAAAGTTTGAATCGATTTTTCTCGGAATTTTCCGAGTAGTGCGTCCTACTATTTTAACCACGTGAGGTGCTAGGGGTCCACTTTCACCACAAAAAAATTCGGCCAAATCCCCGACCCCACGGTCGTGCCGTCTCCTTGTGAGTCAGCCAATAGCAAATCCTATCACGAGACCCTTCGATTCAGGATATAAAACACGATTCCTGCAAACTTTTTTCGATTTCAAATGAATTCAGAGATAACGGAAAACACAAACCATTACTCTCGTGAACTTTCCTAAACCACTAATGGTAGAAACGTGAAATTTGGAAGTCGTGTTAATTTCATTATGTAGACACCATTTAAAAAGGGATTATCTAAATTCATTTAAGGGGGTACAATAGATGTAGGTTTTTATGACAATTCAGCAATTTTCAAGTGATATCCATGGAAATTCGTATTTAGACTTTCGGTTGATAAATGAAGAATCACGTATTTCAGTGTTTCCGGAAAATCAACCCTCACGGGGCTAAAATTGGGAGTGCAATGCTCGTTGGGAGTTGGGTTCTTTTTTTAAGTCAAACCCATTGAAGTTTCTACTCATCCTATTGGCTATAAATTACGTATTTCAGCCTTTGATACAAATTGTCCCTCGAGGGGCATTTGTTACCCTTGTAACTCTTGCTGTTCGGCTAATCTGGCACTGCTGACATAACTCGCGTTATCACCTCGCTTTCATTGTCGCTTTTTCTTGCAGGCAACAAGACGTTTCTCTCGTCCAACGCGATAACGACCGGGACGACCACTCAATTACAACACACCCAATCTACTCAGTAATTATGGTTGAGAAAAAACAACACCAAGCAAACGAAAAAGAAGCCTCTAGAAGATATCGCAAAAGCAAAGTGTGACCAAATCGTTGACGAGCAAACGCGAATAACCGAGCCACACGTTGATCATTTTTTGTTTTTCGTTTTCTTTGTTCCATAGCTCCTTAATGTTTCAAGATTAACGGTTTTAAGTTTAAGTTTCAAGATTAAGTTTTAAGATGAACTATTTTAAGATTACGTCAGTACGGCTGTACCATAGAAGTGACCTACGCTCAGATCTTGCGTGAATCTAACGGGGAGGTAGTGAGAACGCTAACATACATGGCAACGCGTGTTAAATCCCATATCTGAACTAAGTATCGGATTGCCTGTGTACAGAGAAGAAAAAAAATAAAAAAACACACATACTCGAGCAGCTTTAATTGGTATATTATTTTCACTCCCTAGAATTATCAGTATTGGCTATATGACGAGCATCGTACATATTACGTGTTTAATTCTGCTTAAAACGCGTCATAAAAAAATCTGAATAAAAAATTCCAATCTAAGCACCGAAAGTGTTCGGTCCTTTTTTCTACCCTATCTGCGCCGCAATATTCGTTCAGTTTCGCTTGGGACATCCCGTTATCCATGCAGTTTTGACACAGACGGTTCGGTCCAAAGCCTGCAAAGAGGAAACGCATTCAAAACACTGAACTCGAATCTAGCTTTAAAAAACTCACAACCAAACCCAAAGATTGTCAAGGCTTTTGCATCGATGAACCTCTCTGAGACCTTTACGCTATTCCATCCATCTCTTCCTTCCATCTCTTGTGCGCTCTTCCATCCAGGCGGCCCATCGTTGGGTCATCTCTTTTCTGTGACTTCCTGTTGAGTTCCTTTGATTTGATTCTTTATTAGTAATAAGTTTGCGCACACTTCAATTAAATAATGATTTCCAAATAAGGTCACGAATGAAAAAAATGTTACGCCTCGGCTATGACAGATCGAGATCCAAAGTCATAACCGAACCAAGAACGGATGTCCGGCGTCTTGATTAGAGGACTGCGATTGGTCACTGAAGGTCCAACCACAGAGCAAAATTGTAAAACACTGATGCACTCGCTATCTCTTGTCTGGATTTCCCTTCAATGAGGCTTGATTTATAGAAAAACTCCCGGAAGCGTTTGGTATTCAATTTGGAACGATTGGTAGTCGATCACGAGATTGCGCCAACCAGAAATACGTGTGTATCGTGAACGGCTAGCTGTGATTGGTCGCCAGAAGCCGCAGCGGAAAAAGGAATTTCTAACAAAAATTAACCCATTATTTTGTGGCTAATTTCATTGTGGAAAGACTTAATCGATAGAAAAACATCTAATAGCGTTTGATATTATATTCAGGACGTTTGGTAGTCGATCGCTAAATTATGAAAACGCAAAATACAAGTGAATCCTCAGTGGACGGTTCTGATTGGTTGCTAAAAGCCGTAGTCCGAGAACGGCTGATTAACGCAAATTCACCCGTAATTTTTTTAGATTAAAAAATAGGTCCACAATTTAGCACCCTCCCCCCTCACTTTGACTAATCAAGCTTTCATCCACGAATCGTTTAGTAGTCGTGCGTGCGTACATAGTTTCTTTGTCCGCCGCGACTTGCGGCGACCAATCACAGCTCACCGTTCAGTTGATCATGGTGAGCCGCTATTGGTCGTTAGAAGCCGCAGCGGAAAAAGGAATTTCTCACAAAAATTCACCCATTATTTTGTGGCTAATTCATTGTAATGAGATTTATTCGATAGAAAAAGAAATCATAGCGTTTCGTATTCCATTTAGGTCCTTTGGTAGCCGATCAATCAATAACACCAACGCATAATACAGCGAATCGGAAATGGAGCGCTGGGATTGGTCGCCATAAGCCGCACTGACAGAATTATATATTAGCGTAGATTCACTTGTTATTTCTTGTCCGATTACGTTCTAATGGGCCGCGACCGATGGAAAAACATCCGGTAGCGTTTGGTATTCTATTCGGGACGTTTGGTAGTCGATCATTCAAATACGATAACACAAAATACGTGCGTATCAGGAATAGAGAGCTGTGATTGGTCGTGATAATATCGACGTTTTTGCGACAGTTGGCGTTGGTTATCGAGTCTTTTTCCGCTGCCCATCGTCCTATCTCATGGATCGGAATTTTCTTCTTCATTTTCCGAAAGAACGGGAAACTGCCAAACGATTTGAATGGTTTACCAAACGCTACCAAACGACGACCAAACGATTCGTAAAAAAAAAAGTTCGATCAATCAAAGTGGGAAGGCCAACTTACTGCCCAATTTTTGATTATCGATTTTTCGAAAAACGGAGGACTACCAAACGATTTGAATGGTTTACCAAACGCTACCAAACGACCACCAAACGATTCGTAAAAAAAAATTCGGTTAGTCAAAGTGGGGGGGCTAACTTACTGCGAAATTTTTGATTATCGATTTTTCGAAAAACGGAAGACTACCAAACGATTTCAATGGTTTACCAAACGCTACCAAACGACCACCCAGTAGGCCTATTCTGTAACTCGTTATAACTCGGTAACGACACTTTTCGTTATCGTTAGCTTGCGACAGCCAATCGCATGCACGTTCCAAGACGAAAGGGGGCCTCTTATTGGCTGTCGCTAGCTAACGATAACGAAAACTGTCGTTACCGAGACATAACGAGTTACAGAATAGGCCTACAGGGAGGCTAGAGTGGGAGGAGTCCGATCTCTTATGGAGAGACTTGAAAAAAGTGGCTACAAAAATGTGGTCCTATCGGGATGGCGCCACTATCTCTAAAATCTCGAGACACGAGCTGGGTGTGACAGAGACGGAACAAGTAAATAATGAGAAGTGAGCTGCAGTGCAGCCAGATCGCGCGCAAAAGTTACCCCCTCTCTAGACCTCTGTGAAGATGGCCCACCGAAATCAACATCCAAGCTTTTTATCATCACAAATCGTTTGTTGGTCGTTTGTTGGTCATTGTTGGATCAATTGCAATCTTTGTTGGACCTTTTTTAAAGCACACGATGAAAAATAAAATCTAACGTGAAATTGACCGATTTCTTAACATTTCAACTGTTTTGAGGTGCAATCGAAGCGCAATCGTTTGTTGGTTATGAATATCATAATTAGAAGCTTTGTTGGTTCTCCATATTATTTAAATCAATAGATGAAATGTACATCCCCGTGTTACATGACGTCATAAAATCATAGAGCCGCGTTCGCACTGTCTGCGTCGACAGAATGTCTAACCAATCGGATAAGCGTTCGTGAATTAACCAATCAGCGCACAGCTCCAGCAGTTGAGAAAACATGCCACAAGGGATCCGCATTCCCTTGATTTTCATTATGACGAGTCGTTGATGGTCGTTTGCTGGTAATACTGGATCCGTTGCAACAATCAAAGGATCAATTGCAACAAAGATTGCAACTGATCCAACAATGACCAACAAACGATTTGTCATCATAAAAATCTTAGATGTTGATGTCGGCGGGCCATTTTTGCCGAGGTGTGTAACGAGACGCGAGCGGAAACGACAGTCGCTGCAAAACGGAGTAACGAGCAGACGTACTGCGTGTGCCGTCGGAGCGTAATAGAAACTGAGTAAAGCGAAGCGTGGCCTGTGTGAGCCGAAATACTTCAAGCGGCCTGGAGGCCTATTCTGTAACTCGTTATAACCCGGTAACGACAGTTTTCGTTATCGTTAGCTTGCGACAGCCAATTGCATGCACGTTCCAAGACGAAAAGGGGCCTCTTATTGGCTGTCGCTAGCTAACGATAACGAAAACTGTCGTTACCGAGACATAACGAGTTACAGAATAGGCCTACTGCGTGGCCCGGTGTGTTAATAGTCGGTCAAATCGGATTGACGTGTCCATTTATTTACTTAAAGCGATATATATTAGAATTAACCGCTCCGAGTATTACCCCCCCCCCCCGTACTACACCGTACGATTTCCCGCCTCTAACGCGCGGAGCCATTCTTCCCCCGTAGAAATAAAGAGTGCTAGTATCATAATTTGTGTGACTTGTGCTTTATTGTAGGGATAATAAAGACCCTTATCCCGGTGAAATATTTATTTCTAACACTCGTTTCGCGTGCCCTGTCATAACCTCAAATCCGGAAAGCAAATGAAACGAACAAGTACGTCGAAAGCGAAAAAACGAAACAAGTGAGGTTATGACGTTTCTCCTCACTCGTACTACAAAAATCGCCCGTCCAAAAGAGAAAATCGACCAAAAAAGTACGCTGAATGTGAAAAAATTACAAAGTGAGGTTATGTCGCTTCTCCCCTTTCTAGCGCTCAAGAATAGCCCGCCACATAAAAAGTGAGGTTGTGTCGCTTCTCCCCTTAGTCGTGCTCAAAAATCGCCCGCTCAAAGGAGAAAATCGACCATAAAAGTTAGCCAAAAGCGAAAAAACTGGGGTTATGTAGCTTCCCCCCTTACACCTGCACAAAAGACGCCCGTCAAAAAAAAAACATGCATCGAAAAACTACGGCAACGTCGAAAAAAAGACAAAAATGACGTTATGTCGCTTCTTTCTGTGCCAGATGCCCTCGAATGCAGCAGGGGCAAACTCCCCGCCAACATAAGTTCCATGAGGCTTGTGCTATCCAAGGTGGAGATGCTAAACGTCACGGCGCGCTTCGGCGACATTGTCCTTGCCCGAAAAGTCGTTTCCTGAGCCGAGCGTCGTTCCCTGTCTGCTGGACCCCCAAATCGCGCTGTGAACTGAGTTGCACGCTCCGGCAGGCGTCTGCGCCAAAAAACTCGATGATGGCTTCGTCTTTGGATTCGGTTGTGGCGGAACACGCAACGGCGCCCCTTTGCATTAGATACACTTGTGCAGTGAGTCGGGCAAGGAATGGCGTGTTGAGCGTTGAGTCTTGCCCATGTCCGTGGATGTGGCTGCCGCCCTCCAAGTGTATCCCGCCGATTTGCTTCTCGGCATCAAGCGATTTTTCCGTGAGTGCAAGCACCGCGTCGACTGCTACCGGCGGCGCAAGCAACAGTGGAGCCAACTCGAGGTAAAACGCCCCCCTCTCCCTTCAGGTAGAGAGCCTTTCTCTTTCACCCTCTGACTAACGCGGTCCCTAACTAACTTCCAGATCCTCATCGCTAAGCTCAATCTTCAGAACTGCAGCGTCCAGCCGGACACTGATTTCACGCGCATCTCGTTAAAACTCTCGATACACGGTATCGTACGAAGCTGTACGAACACCGGGCGTAACATAGTCGTCGATCTCTGCTACAGGAGCAACGAAACCAGACAGTTGATTATAAAACTACAGGCGGCTAAATGATTGTAAAACGATTCTTCTTATGTTTCATGTTCTTTTTCTTGCAGAGATACCATCGCTATGTTCCACGAACAGCACATCCCAATAGCATCATGTACGAGCAATCAAAAACTCATATGCATCAACCAGATTCAAGATGCCATGTATGAAGTTTAAAGATGTTGGGGCCAGACTCTGCATTTCAATGTAGTTTCCTAACTATCTGACTCAAAATACTATGCTGTGGTCGCATGGAATGCGTAAGAAGTTTTCAATATTTCACGATATACCATTAGTATTGAAGCAAAAGTGGAAGAGAGATTTCGTATGGTTTTCATTGACGCTTTGACATTTTCTTAAAACGGCCTATACTTTTTAATGTGGTGGCATTTTCAATGTAATTTATCAATGTGAATGTAAAATATGCCAATAAAAATAAAGAGATTCAGCTTTTTCAGCTTGATGGAGACATAAATGTCAATAGTTTTTTTTATTGGGGACCACTGCATTCATCTCGTACAGATTTATACCGAACATTCTCATTCCGCGCACCAGCTATTATTTATTAATGTCTTATGACAATTAACTCGATTACATTGTTGACAAAATTGTGGCAGCTAAATGGTTTTTGCATCTCATTTCGGGATTTTCATGAAGATCCAGCGTGGAGCGATCATTTTGGATGAATGACACGAGGTCGGAATTTAATATTTTTATAGAAGATAAATTCAACATTAGATGTTAATATTAATAATTTTAATCTCTGTTTAGGCTGGATACACATGCTTCAACTCGCATTCCGTCTGACCTATATGCACCAACTAGATTCAACATGCCATATATAAGATTTGAAGATGGTGGACCCAACATCTGTATTTAAGTGCACCATCCAAACTGCCTGACTAAAAATACAATGCTCCAGTCGCATAGAATGTGTAAGACTTTCATATTTAATAATATACAATTAGTGTTGAAACAAAAGTGAAAGTATGCTTTCTGCATGATTTTTACTGACACTCTATACGGATTTTTTTAAACCGTGCCTATATTTTTTAATATGGTGGTATTCTCAATGCAATTTAGCATTGTAAATGTAAAATATTCCTATTTAAAAAATAGATTTTTTTTTTTCAACTTCATGAAGACATAAATATCAATAGTTGTTTTCATTGCTAACCGCTATATTAATCTCATACCGATTTATATCAACATTGTCATTTATTGACGTCTTAAAACAATTAACTCGATTACATTATGGACAAAATTCCCTTAGGCGAATGGTCTATCGCATCTTATTTGTGGAAGTTCATGAAGATCCAGCATGGAGTGGTCAATTTGGATGAATAAATCGAGGTCAGCTTTTATCAACGGTAGGTTTACAATTGAAAGGAAATGTTTATGTTTCTTAATAGTAAAAATGTTTATTAAAAGTACTGTCTGTTTAGGCTTCTGTGCACTGTGAAATTATGGATTTTATACTGCACATAAATGAGAGTATTTCCAAAGATATCTCGGAAGAACCAGTGGAAGCAAATAAACAGTATCGATGCGTTAGGGTCAATAGGAATACCTCAACTCGCATTCCTCGCTACTGATCCATTTGCATATATACTTTTGATTTGCTTGCACCGATTTTTCTGAGGTATCTTCGGAATTACTCTAGCTTATGTGCAGTATGAAATGCCTCCTTGTATCTAAAATCGAGAAATAAATTTTGCCACCTCTACAGTCAATATTTGAAGTAAAAATGTTCAAGGCTAAAAATACCCTTTTTGTTTATGGGCATTTTGTTCACGAAAAGGATGTTAAAAACTTAGTATTGGAACGCAGAGAAATATGTAAATCTGTTATAATTTCACTATCACATTACTTTCGAGCTTCATGATAATTGAGTAAATCCTACATTAACAAATATCTATCTGCTGTAGGATTTACAAATTTGTTGGTATTTGTAAATATGGGCAGTAGTATGCAAGCAAATCAAAAGTATATATGCAAATGGGTCAGTAGCGTATTTACTACTGCCTTTCCTTTTGCAGTAGTAATTGATTTCTGTTAGTTACAATTATTTTCTACTTCGCTGCTATGCAATTTATTTGAATGGGCAGCAGAGCACCTAAATCAATAAAATAGTTGGCAATAGTATCACTCTACTAACTTCTACAGCAAACGCAAATTTTGACTTTTTCGAACCATCAACGTTTCGATTTTTTACCACGTTGAGAAGCTTCAAGCAACCGTAACCAACCGGCAATTCAGGACCATTGCTTAAGCACCATTTTCAGTTTTTATATTTTCGTTACTACGTTGGTGTCGTTGCCGCTACCCTTTCCTTGAGCGATAAATGTGTGACATACGAATATGCGTTACTAAATTTTGTGTGTCTAGCACGTGGCCATTTTGCTACTGTAGTATTCCGTAAATGAAAAGCCACATTGAAGTCATTGTTCTTATAACACATGAAATTAATCGTATTTTCTAGTTGAACTCTGTAACTTTCCTACTCGTTTTCACTGTGATTACTTGACATGATACCCAAACAAACCTCCCCTAACCTATCTGTTATCGTAAGCGGAATTCGAGTGTCGTGATGGTTAAACAATCTAACGATTACGGTACAAATATATTTCGGCATGTGTGTGTGTAATGGCCTTATGCAACCGAATATTTATTCCGCTTGCTAGTGTGACGTTCCGTGATTCTAGCTGTAAGGGCGCTGCGGACGCCTCTCGATAGAATTGTTTTGCAACACTATACTTCAATCATACCGCGCCAAAGTTCGCAACTTGTCTGTGCAATAATCTATTCTTCCTGTCGATCGCTTATGAATTCCGAAGTATGTTTATCAGTTACACAAAGATTATCGCATTTATTTATAACAAAATTCATATGCGAATGTGATGAGTGATGTGAAATGCGACTACAATGTATAATCGTTTTCTTTACATTTACGTTTGTTACAGAGTCAACAGTAACATGGTGGCCTCATGCAAAGTATCGGAAGGCGAAGCAATAGAAGTGATTATAAAATATATGGATCATTTTCGCGGTGGCCAATATCCACGCTGGTCCAGTGATGTTTGGAAACGAATGTCTCAAGATTTGGAGGAAAAGTGGAGCGCGGCATGTGTATACACGAACGTGCGAGAAGATAGACGGTCGATTATGACAAAGGCCAGAAAAAAAATGAATTTGCCAGTTCCGAAACCGACTGATCAAAATAATAATATCACACTATCGGAAGAATCTTCGAGCAGCTTTGCCGAAAGTGATAGTGATGATTATGTGCCAGATCCAAAAGATCATGAAGAAGGTATAGAAACATTTACATTAATCATTACCGAGGAAGAGTGGATAGCGATGAAGCCAGAAAATGTTCAGTCCAATGTCGATTCTCCGCATGAAACAACAAAAGTGAAGTTAAGGCCAGGGGTATGGACGAATATAGTTGCAAAGGCGTTTTGACTTCAGTATCGCATGCCGTGTGCGTTTATTTTCAAGAGAGCAACCGTAAGGCTATCGGTATTGAAAGATTCGTATATAATTGAAATCCGCGGAGTTTGCAAAAGCAGATCATGTAACAACCCCTTCAATGGATATGGTGAAAAGTTTTGCAATGAAAATGGGCTGATTATCCAAGTTAGAACACGGGACACTCAATATTCTCAACATGAAATCGTTAAGCGACCCTTGAATGGACTGCGCCGTGACGAAGTGAAAAAAGAATTGAAATCTGAAGGCTGCTCGACGTGGAGAAAACGACAAGCGCGAGAAAATATTCGCCCTGGCGAGACGGAGCCGTTTCATTTACCACATAAAGACGTTATACGACAAGCTAAAAAAGAAGCAGTGGATGCACAGTATGGCGTGAAGAAAGACGATGGCCACGATCTCATCCGCACAATTGAAACCATTTCTGAAAATCCGGAATACGGCGGTCTCATCCATGATGTTGGCTCACTGCCATTTTACGTTTTTTATAGTTCGCAAGCACAATTACATGCCTACAAAGAGTACAAGCGTATCCATAAAACAACGTCAACGATTAACATTGATGCAACGGGTAGTCTGGTCCATAGAATTCACCGAAAGAATCGACAAAGGTCTGCACACATTTTTCTTTATGCCATAGTGATTAATTTCGAAAAGACAACGATATGCGTAGAACAGATGTTATCCGAGCAGCAAAATGCACCATTTATTGAATTTTGGCTTCGAAAGTGGCTCCTGCGTGGAGCTCCTCGACCAAACGAAGCAGTGTGCGATTATTCTCGGGCTCTCCTTTCCGCTCTTAGTATGGCTTTCAACAATCAGACGATAAAAGTGTATATAGCCATGCGTTTTCAAGCCATATCAGATGCTCGCTCGAACACGACGAGGCCAGCGACATATATTCGTGTAGATGTTGCCCACCTCATGCACATTGTGAGTCGATGGCCCTGCTTCCATAAAAGAGCACTACGTGAAATAAAGGAATTCTACCAATTTTGCGTCGGGCTACTCGTCGACTGCAAAACGTTAAGCGAATTCGAATATGTATTGAGTCTTACTTGTGGAGTGGCTCTTCAGAAATTCAACGACAGCATAATTGATCTGAAAGGAGCGAACACTACCAAAGAAGCGCGAGAAAAATTGGAGAATCTCATCGCCAATCGAAGTACGAACTACAAAGTTCAGAAAGCCTACCTGCACAGTTCGCGAGCCACTAATGAGCAGAAGACTGAACCAAAGAACACGAAAGAGATCGGGACGCACTCAAAACTGGCTAATCGTTTCGAGTTGAATGACGAAAGCGACACCGAAACTTTGGGCGAGACTGGCAGTCCACTCAATATCTGGATAGATAACCTTGTCGTAAGAGCCAAACAAACCGTCTGCGAGGGAAAAGATTTGAACGCATTTCATCAGACAATGTTTGTTGACCATCTCATAAAACTCTGCAAAGAATTCCCATTATGGAGCAGTGTCGGATTGAGCTATAATGCTTTCCACGCCACTTCGAGCCATGTAGAAGGCTATTTCAACGACTTAAAAACGAGAGTTTTTGCAGGTTCCCTTCCTGTCCGTGTCGACAAATTCATAAAACGTCATGCAGACGATATAAAAGGATCCACGCTCCTTTTTACTTCGAATTTAATCGCTTTTCGTAATGTACAAAACATTGAAGGTGAACAAAAAGTCAAAGCAGGACATACTGTTATCGCAGAGGACAAATTCATGAACGTCGCTGAAGATGAGACAGATAGAAACGAATTTATTTGTTTGGATCAATCAAAGGTCAGTCACGGTAATAGGAAGTGCAAAACGGAAAGTGTAAATAGAGTTTTATACGATCTGGACTTTCCGCATGATATTTCCTGTTATGTTGACGTGACAGAACATATGGACGCGCACGATGACTCGGATCTAAAATCCGTCGAAAACTGGAGGGGGAAAGCGTCAGAAGTACCTTACATTGATAATCGATCCGTGGACGCTGACAAGATCTTCAATGCCTGGCTTGTTCAAGACGATTTAAGCCCTGTGCTAGAAGAGGAAAAAAATTATAACGATGCTGACCTGATTGGTGCACAGCGAAATGATCACTCTTACTGCAAACTGAAAGCGTTCGAAGATGTAGATGTCCCGGACATTACCCTTGATCACACGTATACGTCCTTTGCGTTGGGGGGACAAGAACATAGAACGTCGACCCCGAACGAAGAAAAATATAAGAATATGAGAAAAAGGACTACGACACAAGAGAAGGACGATAATTCCGATCCGCCGAAAAAAGGAAAGTATCTTAAAAGCTATCCCGAAATTCGGCAACGGAATCAACTTCTTGGATTGTCGAAGAAGCCGGCACTGTTATTAAATGGTCTCCTGTGTCCTCCGGTAAAAATTGATGGAAAATCATATTTCCTGCAGAACACTTGTTCGTTTGACGCAATCGTTCACATATTAATGATTGCCGGCATTGAGAATGTTCACTATGCAGATTTTTTGGCAAGCTCTGGCAACACTACGCTGAGATTCGTACACCAAGTGATTGAGATGGGGATTAAACGAATAACACTTGAAAATAGAGCGCGGATCCTCAAAAGTTTTTCGAAAACCGACGTATATATTGCTACACAAGAGCGAGTTGTGTCATACAAGCTGGATGCAACGATTAACGTCGTCAATATGTTGCAGCATCTCTTATCGTCTGCACCCAGTATTACAAACACAAAAGTCTGTCCTCTGTGCGCACGATCAACAAATTCGAGCATCTCAATTGCACCGAATCATCGAGACATAGCAAGACAGGGATTCGAAGTTCTAGAAGAGGCTCTCGATTTCCACGCAACTACGTTTGCTGTTCGCTGTCAAAACGAATGCCCTGGGAAATGCACATTAACCAAACAAACTAATGAACATATTTTCATTGAGTTGGATATACGCCGGGATGTACATCATACCAGAGGCTTAAACTGTAAGTTAGATCAACTACCGGTTGAACTGAAGCTGGAACAACCACAGGGAAATGCAGGATCTTACTATAGGTGCTTTCAGTTAACAATTCAATAAAATTGTATTTATTCTTTAAGTGAGTTACTCATTATGGTTATTTTTCAGGCTTGCTGGAGTAGTGGCTTTCGTACCTGGCCATTATACAGCGTACTGTCGACGATCTACTGGGCACTGGGAACTATTCGATGACATGAACAGCAGGAGACGCATCATAGCTTGCAAATCGAACACAGCCATTGAACCACATCTAGCCGTATACATTCATAGTCTTGATAAATAATGCAAAGAAAGAGTACAGAACTTTTTAGCCTTTTGTTTTGATAAATTGTTAGTTATTTTACCGTTCTAAAGTAAAATGTTAATGAGCACAAGTTACAATCAACAATCATTAAAAGTATTAGAAAATGTAACCTGGGTCTGTACCGAGTATGTCACTTACTATTCATTTGCTTTGCATCTAGGACATATAATTAAGGAATTAACATTTGGGCACTTTTTTCGGGGTTTCTGTTTTCTATATGATTTTATACTTTCAGCTGATGCCGATGACTTATTATACTAACGGGATCTTCGATATTCTCAACGTGAAATCGTAAAGCGACCCTTCTATAGACTGAAGTTATGTTTTAGTATAACGATAAATCGTAAAAAAACAATTAATCGAGTATTGTACAAGATTTTGTACAACAGTACTTGAAAAAATGTAATTTACAAACAATATAATTTCAGATGGAAAGTGCTCATTTTCAATCAAATAAAAGTAAAAATGTGAGTTGAATGCAATACAATACTAATTTATACGACAAAATATCGTTCGTTGATAATGCTTATTTCCAAAAGGAGCCATCTTTACATCCTGCACACGTTCAACAGCTGCTACAGGCTCGTTATCAAGAATCTCGATAAACACGTTTACATGACTGTTGATATGAAGTTCGAAGTCGTTTGTTTCAACATATCAAGATCAACAAATCTGCCTTGTGAAAATGTCAAGATCGACAAATCTGCCTTGTGAAAATGAACAAACATTTACCCGCCGAACTCCCTTTTATGCGCACTTTCAAGCACATGTGCATGATGATTCAGGAATATCACAAGATTCTCTATTCCCATGATTTCTCAACTAAGCCACAACCCCGAATACGACCGTTCACTCAGGTAATGCAATTTAAATTTAGATATAATTTAAAAGAAACTCTTTTCTTCTTAGATTTCGATGAGGGTTCTACTTTTCGATTCTTCATTCTTGGAGGAAAGTTTAGGTCTCAAAGACATGAAATACTGTGGCGACTCAAAAAACGTATAATTTTCCGATATACTTGGGGAAAAAACTAAAGCCCAAACTTTCTGACTCTCAGTGTATTCAATTATGTTATAAATAATAAAAATCGATTCTATTATCTATAAGTCGCCGCAAGAGGACTCCGAGGTACTAATCCTTTCAAAAATATGAACAATCCCCCGCAATACCTTTTGAAAATATCTTTAGAAAAATAAGTTTTCATAATATTTCTACTTTTTAACCTAAGCATTATAGAAGCCATTATAGTACTTTTGGAAAAATCGCAAAATAACAGAGTTTTAGAAAAGAGTTTAACTCTATTAGTGAGATTCTTAAAAAAAAACTCATTCTGCGCATTGAAAGAAAAATAAAAATATGGCAATGTTATAAAAGTATATTAAATTAAAGAACTCAGCTCTTTTGTTTCGCATAATCCAGAAAGAACTTATAAAGCACAGATTTCGGACTCTGAAAAAAAGCCCAACAGTTTCTTGTGGCTATTTATGATGTATACAAATTTTTTCAGAAAATCATGCGACGTCAATAAGAACCTCAACTTTTTCTATCATTCTATAATATTTCTTTCTTCATCATCTTAAGGCCGCAACGAGTTTTCCTCGTGAATCTGTATTCGATTGTGTGTCTCTGAAAAGCGTCCAAGTGTCGTCGAAGGGTTCTCTGACCAGTTATGAGTCCAATAAATTCGCATTTTGCGTCGAAATTTAGAAGACATTGTCGGAACGTATGGTTTAAATAGACGCACACGAGTCAACTGGCGACGCTTATGAAAGATATAAAAAAAACGGGGAACTAAGTATCAGCGCGTAAATCAGCAGAACGAATCAAGCGGTAACGAAACACGGCAAGGCCATGTGATTAAAAAATAAGCCAGATATTTTTCCGTCACCTGCAAACATTTTTGGAATCTGATGATGGGTCACAATTAGTTCGGGACCCCAACAACCTGCGATGACGAACAAAACTGTTGGAAAGTCATTCTTTGAAGTCTCAACAGGTTTATACTTTTTAGATTGTAAGTGGGTAAAAGAGGCGCATATAATTTTAAAAACCGCTCTTCTGAAAATAAACAAACAAAAATATACGCGTCTCTTTTACCACCCGAATCTCCAAGATGCGAGAGATTAATCAATTTTCGGTTGCTCAACAATTTATTGTTATTCCAGTTCCCGGGTTCGCAATTAGAGACAGTGGTTTGCTTCGATGCTGGCTTTTTTACGAGAACGGTCATGTGCTCGGTATAACGAGGAATTCACACACGGTTTTGCCCGGCGGGCATGCCCCGCGTTGGGCACCCACATGCGAACATGGCAGTGGCCTGTTGAGTGTTGTAATGTGCGGTTGTGTCCCGTGTGATTGTCATTCGTGTGTAGTAAATGCACAATGAATTTGACGCAAAAAAAGAAAATTGCGCTCATAACAATGGACGAGAAAGAAAAAGACAACATCGTGGTGTAAGTGATGGCTTATTGACAGACAAAACTAGTCATATGAATTTGCTGCGAGAATTGAAAATACGAGAGCCCAGTGACAGTGATATATACCATATCTTAGAATGGACATAGCGTCCTTTGAAACATTGCTCGAAATCGTACGACCTGTAATTGAAAAAAAGAATACTAGACTGAGGGAATCCGTGAGTGCAATAGAGGGATTAACTGCGACGTTACGATATTGAGCAACAGAAAAAACCTACGCAGATATGAAGTTCACCTGTGCAAAATCACCTCAACTACTCGGACAATTTCTCCACGAAACCTGCTGGGAAATATGGCAGGCATTGGAGGATGATTTTATAAAGGTATTGAATTGTTTATTATTTATTGTAGAAAACACATAAACTCCATTATTTTTAAATCGGATAAACTCGTCTAGCCAACTGCATGTCTCCACGATTCACAGTAACGTATTTCATGATATTTACTGTCGGCACTGCAGCTGTCGATGACTGACGTTGTATTACATGTGATAGACGCACATATAATATTTTATGGTGGTATTGGTGGGGAAATTCGCAGACATTGGCACTAACTGAGTGGCGTAGTATTTTTGCAGAGGGTTATTATTATGGTAGACTAGATATGAATAAGGAACAGAAACACGGACATTAATGGATAAAATAGAGTTTACATTTTAATTGCCCAATTTGTCATAATACAAGACATCTGATATTAGTTTTTTTGCAATTATGCATTGATGATCATTCATTACTTCCAGATTTGCACTAGCACTTCCTCCGAATCCTTTTCGTTTTGGATACGCAGAATTTTCTTCCAGGACATTACTAGCAATTTAAAAAAATGTTGCTTTATTTTGAGCCTCGCTCATCGTAGCTTTTTTATTTTTGCCCTCACGTTTTTTGGTCGGAGAAGGACTACGTACTGACTGGCTGCTATTTGATGATAGTTCTTCAAACTGAAACAAAAAATAAATACAATGTTTTGTTTATTTCAGTTACCCTCAACTACGAATGAAAGGATTGAAGTAGCACGAGGTCTCTATGATATTTGGAACTTTGAGCATTGCTTAGCAGCAATGGATGGAAAACACATCGCAATAAAACAGCCTCCAAATAGCGGTGCCTACTATTCTAATTATAAGTCATATTATAGTCTAGGTTTGTTTGCTGTAGTAAATGCCAACTATGAGTTCTTACATGTTCATACCAGAACAAATGATAGAGTTTTTGATGGAGGAGTCTTGCAAGAAACAAACTTTTACGAGAAACTCAAAAATAAACAGTTAAAAATACCTCTACCTAGCAATCTAGTTATTTCACAAATCATTGCACCCTATGTATTCATTGGAGATGAAGCATTCCAACTGACTGAGAATGTAACAAAACCCTACCACAAGACACTCAATAGTCCTATTGATAAAAATGTCTTGAACTATCGGTTAAGCAGAGCAAGAAGAGTGGTCGAAAACACATTTTGTATAATGGCTTGTCGTTTTAAGCTGCTATTGTCTACAATTACTTAAATTAACGTGAATAATGTTGATGTTGTAATATTAGAATGCTGTGTCCTAATTTTTTTAAGAAAAAAGGAGCCAAATTATATAACTCTCCGTAGTGTTGATCACGAAAACGCTGATTATATTATCACACAAGGAAAATGGTGTCTAGAACAACACCAGTTGGATGGCTTGCAAATAAGGAGCATAAACAGTGATGACGTAGCTAAAAAAGTTCATTCAAAGATTATAATAATAATAAAGAGGGCTATCATTTCAACATAATATGATTGAGAATTAAGGATATGATTGAGGATAAAAAAGGCTTCTAGCCAGTCGTTGTTGAGACTTTTCGTGGCATTTTGATAACCGTTTATTACAATATCATCGAGTACGCTACTAAAATTAACGCTCGACTATAGGATGATCACTGATCATTGTCGCGTTACCAAAGTCTACATTGCCCAAATTTGAAGATCCGATTTGTCGATGCGATACATCGGGAATGTCGATATTCGCGGGATCGTTCAAAGGCTCGAACCGCGCGGGTCTAAGATCAACGAATGTTCAGCTTTGATACTACTTTCTTCGAATCTTACCGGCTGGCATGTGTTCGATGCAACGATCGTGCTACTCGACGTATAGAGCGAGTCTTTCGAGGCGGGTACAAATCTTTCCAGTGCGCTGAAAGTAAATTTTTTGTATTGTTTGCCAATGATCACCGCTCGCGACGTTTAGCCGCCAGTCGAATTCGCTTCTGTGTTAATTCGAGGGGCGTTTCGGTAACGGTGTCGTTGGCGTCTTTTGGCCGGGCGAACGAATCCTTCATGGTACATTCGCGAACGGGGGCTTACTCATTACGGAAATCGTTTCACTAGGTTTTGCCTCGAAATCCGTGAGATCGTAGGACAAATTAATACGGTATATCGGAAACTTGTCGAGACCTAGGCGTTCGCTGCTTCGTTGAAATAACCGATTTGTCTTCCGATGGTGATTCGATTTTTGTGCGTACGAATCACATCTGAAGCCGCCAAAATCTCGCCGACGTGACTTATTCAATTCGAGACACTCCTTTCGCCGGAATAATCGATCTTGGCCAATTCCTTGGTCGCCGCGGTGTGCGAGCTCGACTTCGAGCGGTGTGTATAGAGAGAGAATTCGGTGGAGACTGGAATCGGACCGACGCGCTTTTGTACTTTTCTATAGATGTCCTCTTCGTTGGATCCCTCGACGCCCACTTTCCGTAACCGAAAATTGGGCGTTTCGTAGCCAAATGGCACCCCTGGAGCACTGAAAAATGATTGATATTTACGATTAATCCGTTTAGAAAATTGCGACAAAAGTGGAGGCTATGAAACATTGGACCTTCAACTTGGACCAAGTCCTTATCGGAACACTCAGATAGTCGTTGGTTTAAGAGGTTGGGCGACTGCAAGAATGAACAACACCCGGGCCTCGCTCGAGGCAACTCAAATTGAAGAGAAAGGTCTAACGTATGGTGGAGGAATTGCAGATTCAAGGTGAACTTATGATTACAAAGATAGAACTGCCAGTCAATACCTAACCCTACAGTTGACACACTTGGTCATTTTGACCCGGACGAATTTGAAATAAAGTTCTTACTTTCCCAAAATTGAACGTTTTCAATAATTATTTATAACAATTCAATTTTATACTTTCCAAATTTTAATTATACAGACATATTAAGAAATATTTAAAGTGTATCATGGATTGTTTTTCAATCAAAACGGACCGAAGGGTTTTGATAAGGACAGGTGCATGTAACACTATCTGGGTGAAATTAACCCAGTGTCAAAATCGTGGCCAAATATAAATGTATCAAGGAAGGGTAACCCGTTTTTCTCCAAACTATGCTTTTCAATACGATGTACATAATTTTCTCGACATGTAACGAACAGATTGACTTGAAATTTGGTCCACTTATTCAATGTGATAGTAGTCTAGACTGACGTTTTTCTTCTTAACATTTTTTTTCATCAATTATGAACAATAATGTCATTTTGCATCAAAAACCAGAAAAAAAGAAATTCAAACTTTTAAAAAATTAAAACACGCTAACAAAAACATGTCCGTTGATTAAGTCTTAGCCGAAATGATCTATTTTAAGAAAAAAAACCTTTTTTTTGTTTCAGACCAACCAGATGGCCAAAATCAAATACACCATTGAGCCTCTCACGTTCAAAGGTCCTTCTCGAGATTGTTTATTACTTCGTCAATTATTAATATTTTGAAATAAAATTTCGCACACTACTTTGTTAATGTAGATACACAAATAAACGTCCGAAGGATTTTTCAATCATCTTATTTATTCCTTCGAAAGTAATTATTTTCAATAAATCTGTTTTCCGGGTCGTCGCATTAGCCCTAACCCCTTCATTCGAAAAGTATGTAAGCCACTTATATGCCGTATCTGTGTTCGGTAAAAATTGTCAGGATTTATTTCGGAATGTGCAACAAGTGAAATTGTGGACATGAATAAATTCTTCCCACAAACATCTTTTTCTATTAACCTAAAAAAAAAAAAATCCAGCACGAGGGCAAACATTTACAATTACTATAGTACGCAGTTCAGAAATTGATGCACACAATCGAATAGTATCACCAAAAATTGTTAGGACGTGTCTGAAGGTATTCTTCTCGCGGAGGGCCGTGTTTATGGAGGCGTAGGCAGGGCCCTTCCGAATCATTGGTAAATGAAAGTAACGCTTAAAAAAAAATTGTGCAAATTTAATAGTTTTAGACATTTTTACATTTTCTCCAAAAAGTAGCAGCTACAAAAATTCTTCCACTAGTCACATTTTTCCAAGTTTTATCATTAAAATTTTCTTCAAACAGTCGGTGACCCGCTGTTTTTATTGTTTCTTCGGAATGTTTAGAATTTTTTATAAGCTTTCCGCAGTTTATGTCAGACATCTCGAGTTATTTAGGGTATGAATTATTAGATAGAATTATGGGCAGCGTGCCATCTCCATAAAGTACCAGATAAGCGAGATGATTTTTAGTTGCAATTTTTCTTTAAGAGTTGGGTGGCTTGGCCCGAAGTTTTATCACTGCACTGGGATAGATTTTTTTTATTATCGACGAAAATTTGTTAATTGTTAAATATTCAGATTCGTCACAGGAATACCTTAAACAACAGCAATGCAGTGTCCAAAAAAATGGTCAAACTGATTAGAAATTGAGAAGGCCCGGGGTACTGCAAGCAGTCGCAATGTCCTCGGACAGTGTAGCTATAGCGATAAAGGGAAAAAAATCAATTTTTGACGGGCCGTAGTATAGCCGAAAACACCAACAGTGATGAAAATAATTGAGCCAAAGAGCGCAAAAAAACGGGTTCGAAACATCGTGTTACATCTTATTGCTTACCTCTTTATTTTCGCACATCCACACAGCTTCATCCAAACTAATTTGTACTGCTTAAATCCTCCTGTTAGATCCTATTTTGAAGCACATCGAGCACATCTCATCCATCCTATAGAGAGAAAAACGTTTTCAAGACGTTTTCGATTGATAACCGTGAAAAGGCGAGTGTGAGGTTATGTACGACGCAGTGTTTACGTTCTATTGTTCAAAGAAATAAGGCATGTGACTTTTTTGGCGTCCCAATACCCAATAGTAGCGGCCGAAAAAGGTCTCGAAACATTTGGAAGAATTCTTACAGCTACATCGGTGTGTTAATTGTTGTTAACGGACAAGGGTTGAAATAATTTTACCAGCGAAACATCGATAAAGTAGGAGGGTTCGTAACCTCACATCTCGCCCGTCCTTCCATTTTTCCTTGCCTCGCAATGTAAAACAAAGTGTAATCTCTATAAAAAAAATAAATGAATAAAAATGTGTTAAATCATTTGAAAAAAAAAAAAAAATAAAAATAATAATGAAATAATTTTTTTTTTAATTTGTTTGTTTGGTTTCTCTCATTTATTTTCTTATATCTTTATTCGTAAAAATCTCTCTCTCTCTCTCTCTGGACTCGGTTCGATTGGCAAAAACAAAGAATTAAAAATCTGTAAATTAATTTTCCAAAAAATAAGTTAAAAATTGCTGTCACCTCTTGATCCGCCGATGGTGTCAAGCCTGCCGTGTCTTGTCTCGAACAAGAGATCCTCCAACCGTGGCGCCATTTTTTCCGGTACATCTATCGCCGGATAATAATTGCCCAGCGTCTTTTGACAGAGATAATCAAATGGGCTGCACTGCAAAACGACCAATCGAATTGTACGAATCTCCTGCACTCGCGCCTCCATTAACCAAAATTGCGTTTTCTTACCAAAAGTCGAAACCATTGCTCTCCTCGGGGCTACGATAGTTCTCGGAAATTATTAGAAATGTCAATGCCTCAAGCACGGTCTCATATACAAGTCTGAAAACAACCACGACATTACACTGAATAAGTGTAGGAAATTTCAAGTGAATCCCCGTTAGTAAGATGTCGATAAATCGTGTACGCGGTTTTGAATCCGTAGTTTCGAAGAAAACGCGTTTAAAGTTTGACTAGCAGTCCTTTTGTGGCGCTAGCATTGCTAGACATTGCTTAATTTAAATCGCTAATATCTCTGAATAATGATCTCTGAATATAATAATATCTCTGAAAGTAGACGGTCAAAATTCATGATTTTTTTAACCCACTTCGTCATATGTTCCTCTGTAATTTAGAATTATTTAAGAATAATCTGTAGAAAAGTTTCAACGTTATGGAATGAAATGTGAATTTTTTACCGTTCCCCATTGCATGTGTAAAGGCGTGCAATCTTTGATTGCCAATCCTCGAATACAGAACGGTGAATCCTTATTAAATTTTGCAGGTAATCACTTCATAGTGTCTTGAATGCGGCCACAAAATAAAAATAAAATCTATAGAGAAATACCTTGGCGATACTACTATCTAAAATAGAAATTAGACTCGAATGAAGTAGGAGGATTTAAAAATTGCCCCGATTTTTATTAATTTTTTTCTTCCCTCAAATCCAACTAGTCCACTGTTGTTTGGGTTTGTGTGGGTCAACTGGTGTCGTTGAAGTCAATATCATCACTTCTATTCATTATCCTAATACAATAAATATTTCACTGACCTTTTTCCTTCTCTCTCTCTCTCCCTCCCTCCCGCCCCCCGTGTCTCGTCATTTTTTTTTGATGGCCGATTTCCGTCGGGCTTTATGTTTTGGGTGGTTTCTCGACGTGATCAATCGCGAAATGAACCGCCCTAACGTCCCGGAGTAATTCCGTTTGATTCGCGATCTCCGGCGGACGGCGAGCCTCCGTCAATTCCTCATCATCGTCGTCGTCCTTGTGATCGCCTTTGTCGAGGACCCGAACGATTTCGCTGATGTCGTCGTCGAGATGGAGTCTTGTGACGCGTCCAACTATCGGTGTGCTACAAAGTAACGCATTATTCCTCGTTTTTCCACTGCCGACGCCGCCTCGCGCTGCGGCAACTCGATCGTTGCTCGATTTTTCCGGTGAAGAATTTCGCCGATTTTGTCCGGGTGAAAAATAACGGGAAAGCTTCGCTTGTCCACCGGGGGACGATTTTTTGAAGATTTTTTTCCCAGCGTTAACTCGTTATCGACGATTCTCCTTTGTCTCGGCTTCGTCTTCGAATTGCCGATTTTTTCCGATTTTCTTCACTTCCGCCGATTTATTTGGCTGCGTTGCCGATTTTTTCACTCTAGGCCGAGTTTGGCCTGTCGGTACATCATCTGCGTTTGTTCGAGCTCGCCGGCGCTGGGGAAGGAACTCCGGATGTGGAATCCTCCGTGTCGGGTGCGACATCGAACGTGGCGCTTTCGTTCTCGATCCCTCGATCGCTTTCTACCGTTCGTTTACGTCTCTTTCGCGATCTCGACGCTTCTCTGGTACCGTGCGCGAGACTCGTGTTGATTTCGTTCTCCTGCTCCTGCTCGGCGGCGGGCTGGCACAGAAGAACAAAGATAAAGCGACGATTGTATTGTGATAGTTTTCATTTCATTGGAGTAATACAATTTATTCGATTCTTGCGACTGATATTCAATTAATTCAAAACGATTTCAACTTAATTAAATGGGTTTCAATTAATTTAAATTTAATTTCTATTGGTTTCAACTGAAATTCAATTATATCTTGATTCAATTTCAATTAAATGTCAAATTCAAGTTACTCACTGACTCCTTACTATTACGATTGTAATACGCGTTGGTACAAAAATATTATTTACAAGTGTAATTATAATAAAATTTAATTAGTTAAAACAAAATTTAATTAGTTAAAATTCAATTAATTGAAATTGAATTCAATTAATTCCCACTGAATTTCATTAATTTCAGTTCAATTCAATTCGTTGCAATAGAAATTCAATTAAATTTCGATTAAATTTCAATTAAATGTCAAATTCGAGTTACTCATTGACTCGTTACTCACAAGGAGACGGCACGACCGTGGGGTCGGGGATTTGGCCGAATTTTTTTGTGGTGAAAGAGGACCCCTGGCACCTCACGTGGTTAAAGTAATATGACGCACTACTCGGAAAATTCCGATTAGTATTTTAGTAAATTATCCGCGTTCGATTCCTCCTTCGGATCTTATTTTTTTCTTTCTTTTTTTTTGTTATCCCAACAATTATTCAAAACGTTTCTCATCCCTACATTATTTTGTAAAATTCATTTTAGCTCAAGAACGTAAAGTTCATCACTGTCAAGTCATTCACTGAAAAATATTCGTGCTTGTGTTGTATTTGGTTTTATGGCCTCGTAAAGGTCTAAAGAATTTTGACCTGGGGACCCCTTAGGATTATAACGGACATCTGCGCATAAGACTGTGCGTGAGTCTGTGAGAATTGAACAGCAGTTCATTTTTCGATTTCGCCGTGAACAGACGTGCCTTTTTTATTGTTAAATTTATGAGATGTATGATGAAATCTTCCAAGATGACGAAAATATGCCAACTTGCTCTGTAAAAGTAATTCCTCCAAAATGTACTCCCTTGGTGCAACCTTGTGACGTTTGCTTTTACAGACAAGTCAAAAATTTCATAAAGCGCTTGCAAAATTGCAGCGAATTGTTAGAGCAGAATCGTGAAATTAATTCCCGGGAAGATTGTATAAAAATCCATTCAATTATTCACCATCAATTATCGTCACCAATATTCCGAAACATGATTCAATACGCCTGGTTTGACTCAAAATTATCAGTTACTAGAAACATTTTGATGAATGTTAATGGGACATGTTTTTGTTCGGATGTATTGCAAACTCCCTGCGATTGTAAAAAATCCGCTGTTATATGTTGCACAAGATGTCGCAAAAATTATTGCTTTGTTTGTTTCTACGATAATTACCACTGCAGTTTTTGTATATAATTATTATATGAATAAAAATTGAATTTTTCCTAATCGACTTTGTTATTCTCATTAAAAACCCAATGTTCCTCCTCATATACTTTACAATGAAAAATAAAAAACCCACCTTTATGAATTGTTTTATTGAAAAAAAAAATAATAATTAAAAAAAAATTAAAATAACTTTAAAAAAATAATGTGAATAAATTTAAAAAAATAATGTAGGGATGAGAAACGTTTTGAATAATTGTTAGGATAACAAAAAAAAAAAAAAAAAAAATAAGATCCGAAGGGGGAATCGAACGCGAGACCTCCAGCGCAAAAGACCGCGCCATAACCATCTAGACTAGATGGCGGCTCGACAAGTGCCTGACATTTTAAACTCATAAGGTGCGTAAGAAACTTTGATTCGATTTTTCTCGGAATTTTCCGAGTAGTGCGTCCTATTACTTTAACCACGTGAGGTGCTAGGGGTCCTTTTTCACCACAAAAAAATTCGGCCAAATCCCCGACCCCACGGTCGTGCCGTCTCCTTGTTAGTCTGTAACACTCTCGTTGGTGGTCGAAAAATATTATTTATGAGTCTAATAATAATAAAAGAAAACCGACCGTTCAAATAATTAAAATTGAATTCAATTAATTCCAAACAAACGCAATTAACGCAAATGCAATTAAATTAATTAAAATTCGTTTAAATTAATTTCGATTTAATTTCAATTTGTGTCATTTGAAATTCAATTAAATTTCAATGAAATGTCAAATTTAAGTTACTCGCTGACTCGTTACTTAGATTGCAGCACTCGTTGCTACAAAAATATAATTCTCGAGTGTAATTAAATGTACCGGCAATAATGTGAGTGATAAAAAGACAGAATTCTTGCAAACACGCACAAAGCATGAAGAGACAAAACGCCAATTACAGGCGATAAAATACGCAGAGTAATATCTCGTAATTACCACGTTGCATAGGAGATCGTCGTGAGGGGCGCGCTTCCAAACGCTCTCGCTGTCCACGGACGTGAAAATCGTGACGGCCGCTTCTCTGAGATCGTGCTCCTTGAAGGCCTTGAACAACGGTCGCGTTTTCCTGATCTCTTCGTCGTCAAGGGGAAAGTTCGGCTCGTCGCTTTCCACGATCATTCGGGTTGGTCTGGTCTCGTTGCTCCTGTAGCAGAGATTAACGACTATGTTACGCCCGGCGTTCGTACGGCTTCGTACGACACCATGGATCGCGAGTTTCAACGCCAGGCGCATAAAACCAGCATCCGGCTGGAACAGCAGTTCCGGAGATTGGGCTTGGCGATGAAGACCTGGAAGTTAGTTAGGGAGCACGTTAGTCCAAGGGTCTAAGAGGAAGGCTCTGTACCTGAAGGGAGAGGGGGGCACTTTACCTCGAGTTGGCTGCACTGTTGCTTGCGCTGCTGGTCGCAGTCGACGCTGCACTTGCATTAGCGGAGAAATCACTTGACGCCAAGAGGCAAGTCGACGGGATACTCCCGGATAAGGGCGGCCACATCCACGGACATTCCTCACCCGACTCACTGCACAATTGTATCCAATGGGAAGGGGCGCCATTGTGCGTTCTGCCACAAGCGAATCCAAAGACGAAGCTGTCGTCGAGTTTTTTGGCACGGACGACCACCAGAGCGTGCAACTTAGTTTGCAGTGCGATTTAAGGGTTCAGCGGGTGGGAAATGACGCGCGCCTTAGGAAACGACTTCTAGGCAAAGAAAATATTGCCAAAGCGTGCCACACTGTTCAACGCCTCTGCCTTGAATAGCAGCAACCTCAGGGAACTTATGTCACCGAGGAGTTTGTCCCTGCGGCAGTCGAGGGCATTTGGCACAGAGAAAAGCGACATGACCTCATTTTTTCCGTTGTATTGACTTCGCCGCAGTTTTTCCGTGGTTTTTTTTTTACAGGCGTCTGTTGAGCACGTGTAAGGGAAGAAGCGACATAACCTCACTTTTTCTGTTTTTTCACTTTTGGCGTACTTTTTTGGTCGCCTTTCTCTTTTGGCCGGCGATTTTTTAGCACGAGAGGAGAAACGACATAACCTTAGTTATCTATTTTTTGGCTTCGGCGTACTTTTTCGTTCCATTTTTAGGCCCGCGTGAAGGGAGAAGCGACATAACTTGACTTTTTCTGTTTTTGTCGCCTTTTTCGGTCGGTTTTTTCTTTTGAACGAGCGATTTTCGAGCACGAGCGAAGGGTGAATCGTCATAACCTGACTGGGTTCGTTTTTTCGCCTTCGCCGTACTTGTTCGTTCCATTTGCTTTTCGGATTTGGTTATGATAGGGCACGCGAAACGAGTGTTAGAAATAAATATATCACCGGGGTAAGGGTCTTTATTATCCCTACAATGAAGCACGTCACACGAATTATGATACTAGCACTCGTTATTTCTACGGGGGAAGAACGGCTCCGCGCGTTAGAGGCGAGAAACCGTACAGTGTAGTTCGGGGGGGGGGGGTAATGCTCTGAACGGTTGATTCTAATATATATATATATGGCTTTAAATAAATAAATGGTCACGTCTGACAGACTATTAACACACCGGGCCACGCAGGCCGCTGGAGTATTTCGGCTCACACAGGCCACGCTTCGCTTTACTCAGTTTTATTACGCTCCGACGCCACACGCAGTACGTCTGCTCGTTGCTCCGTTTTTGCAGCGACTGTCGTTTCCGCTCGCGCGTCGTTACACACCACTGTGAAAATGGCCCGCCGAAATCAACATCTAAAATTTTTATGATGACTAATTGTTTGTTGGTGATTGTTGGATCAATTGCAATCTTTGTTGCAATTGATCCTTTGATTATTGCAACGGACCCAGTATTACCGGCAAACTACCATCAACGAATTCATCATAATGAAAATCAGGGTAATGCGGATCCCTCGCGGCATGTTTTCTCAACTGCTGGAGCTGCTCGCTGATTGGTTAATCCCCGAACGCTTATCCGATTGGTTAGACATTCTGTCGACGCAGCAGTGCGAACGCGGCTCTATGATCTTATGACGTCATGTAACACGGGGATGTACATTTCATCTATTGATTTAAATAATACGGAGAACCAACAAAGCTTCTAATTATGATATTCATAACCAACAAACGATTGCGCTTCGATTGCACCTCAAAACAGTTGAAATGTTAAGGAATCGGTCAATTTCACGTTAGATTTTATTTTTCATCGTGTGCTTTAAAAAAGGTCCAACAAAGATTGCAATTGATCCAACAATGACCAACAAACGATTTGTGATGATAAAAAGCTTGGATGTTGATTTCGGCGGGCCATCTTCATAGAGGTGTGTGTATCTAATATTGGTAATACAGTCTATAGCAAAAAGACATATATATCGAGGATACAAACTCCGAAAGTGTTGATCTCAGATAGGCAAACGAGCGATGGTCCAAAATAGCGAACACCGTAATAGCGAACATCGAAGAAGTGGACGAGTTGCTTCATAATTTTCTGCCGCTTTTCGCTAACACGTACGAGATTCTTTTAAAGTCTTTAAGAGGGGATATACCAGGTGTGTAAGTATGAAACCGGAATTTGCCCATAGGTGGCGCTAGATGTCGATGCAGTTACCGACACATCACGTCAGCGGTGTCTTGTTATTGTATTGATATCCGACAAAGATTTCCAACTCACAATAACAGGAGTTTCATTCAGTAGCATTAGTTTATTAGAGATAAACATGTCGAGTTTTGTGCCAACAAATTACGATTTGCGGACAGCACTACTTTTCTGTTTTCATCTGAAGAAAACCGCAGCCGAATCGCATCGAATGCTTGTGGAGGCGTTTGGTGAGTATGCTCTCGGTAAAACACAGTGTTTTGAGTGGTTCAAACGGTTCAAAAGTGGCGATTTTGACGTGAGGAACGAAGAACGTGGAAGACCACCGAAAAAGTTTGAAGACGCTGACCTGCAAGCCTTGTTGGACGAAGACGACGCTCAAACACAACAACAACTGGCGGATCAGTTAAAGGTGACCCGAGAAACCATCTCCAGTTATTTGTATCATATCATTACAATAAACGTGTTTTTTCTGTACAAAAATTCTGGTTTCATACTTACACCCCTGGTACATTTACAACGAAAAAAAAATGAATTTCTTTTCTTTAAGGGATAACACCACTCTAGGAATTTGGAAAAATCGTTTTCTTTTGTCTTTAATAATATTTTGGAGTCATAAAAACAATTTGCAATTGGTCCTGCAGCGAATTTTTTTTAAGGTTGGTTAAGTGTGTATACGTAAGGCAGGTTTGCAGTCACAAGAGCCTCGCGGTTGTTACGCAAAATGGCTCGATGACTCGAATCCAACTAGCGTTCGTTATAAACTCTGTCCTTGTGCAAAGTACACATCACAAGATAACGCGTCTTTATAAAGAACCTCTGGTTTTCGACCGCCAGGTTAAGTTTTTGGTGAAGCCTTACCAGGGCTGTATTACGTGTCAGGATGGTAATACGCGTAACAGTAGGTCTGTAGCTCAACGGTGTCTTTATCGACGGCGCAGTCTTTCCTCGATGTCAGAATCAGGACCATTATTGGAAGTGAGATGAGTTTCACGTGTATTTTGATACTTGCCGAAATGTTGATCAAAAGGTCTCTTTCCTTGGGACTCCTGTTGTAACAAATAGTCGACGTCTTTACAGAAAGAGTACGAACCTTGGTGAGTACGATGCGAAACGGGTGAAGAATCAGAGCTTGCCAGGATTTGGAACAAGGTGTCTTCAGGTTAACACAAAGGAGAAGATCACGAGTTAATTCTGTCAATGATTTAATTACACTTATATTAGTTGGTTACATCGATGTTATTTTTACTTGGATGCGGATAACACTCTTCCGATTTATTAGCGCGATGGTTTAAACGTTACAACAAACGCGTTCACGTAGTTTACGGAGTTTCTTAATGAAAACTTGCGCGTGTTATCCCGTGTACTGTACGGAGTATCGCTAGCGTAGCAGCTAAGATTAGAAGTCTTCAGGAGAGAACCTCTTCGTAACAGTGATTTCACGATTCTGACTTATAGGTCGTCAGTCCCGTCCTACGCAGGGCCGATATTCATCGGATAGCGATAGTGGGGCAAGGGTCTACGTGACTGCATTTCTGGGAATGCATCCGTGGGACCCATCGATAAGTATATATTCCCACACTGTCTGCAGTGTTTCAAGGGTTTTGGACGACGGACTCACGCCGAAGGCGAGCCGCAATAAAATTTAATCTTACACAAGATTTATGGAAACGTTGAGAGCTCGGGCGCATATGCAGGCCGCCAAATATCGATACTTAATCCTAGACAACGTTACTTTGTGGGTTGATCGCTTTGTCACGTACGCATGCCATGAGACATAGCGATTTATATTAACGAAAAAATATATGAGCATATATTTTTACTTTTTATTTATATTTGTTCTCATTCTATGGATTTGAGAATGAAGTATTTGCTCTAATTAAGGCAATTTATACGGTTGGCTTAACACGGTTGACATATCAGCGTGCGGGCTCTGAGTACAGATGACGCGGGTTAGACCCCCGGTAGCCAATATCTTTTTTAAAATTAAACACGTATGAATTAAATAACATAAATAATGCCTGGACAGGCGAGAATAGCTAAAGCGAGAGTAAGTTCGGAATTTTTTGAATATGAAATGAAGAAAAAGATAGATAAAAAAGTCGATTCACCAGGGATCGAACCCGGACCGCAAGTATCGTTAATGCGTCACGCTGCAAACTCAACCACGACGCTCATTGAGGATGGAGAAACATTTATAATACACGCTTATCCATAATGTTTACTGTTGAAAAAAAACCCGTAACGACTGCGGCAAAAGCTCAAGATTTCCTTTTGAACCTTCTACGATCGTTTCGGCGTTTTATTTTTCAACGCGGTTCGTTGTTCATTTTTTTAACCCGCATTTTTGGCATAAACGGCCAACCGAGAGAAAACAATTTTTTCGATACATGTTTTTCTCTTTGTAATTCATTTAATGCATAGTCCAATCTGCAGTACGGCCACCCATATAAATCGAGCTCGATCGGACGGAAAACCTCGCTCCGTTCGCCTGTCGAGTGAGCGAGGGGCAGAGACTTTTCCCCCGCCGAGCTACCCATTTGTGTTCACGCTGACTGCGATATCGACTTGAGCGGTGGTCACGACTCGCGCGGCTACAAGGGAATCTGCAACCTCGACAGAGTCGATGCACACAAAATCATATTCCCGAACTCGCCGCCGCGATTTAGCGCCATTTCCGAGGCACGCCGTAAAGGGGGGCGTTGTACATCTCCCTACTAATCTCTGCCTTCTCTCTAGTCTCCTTGATGAGCAGGGTGCACCCCATGCGTGACTCGGCCCTGCGGTTGATTTCGTTGTTGGAAAAATTCTTATATTTCATAAAATATTAACTCTCAAATGATTTTTCTTTTCTCTCAAACGATTAACATTAATTAATATTATTTTTGATGATATCGGGGGGCCAACTTCAGGGAGGTCGCGCAGTGTGCAAAAGCCATTACAGGATCTCGCTGGGCGAACCCCATCTGTTCGACCCAGCGCAGTGGGTGATCTGACACTTCGTAAAAATCGTTCGAACTCGTTCGATTTTGGAACCTTTACAAAGTCTTCGTTGCAAATTAAAGTTATGACCGTAGGCTACAAAACCATGCATTAAAAAATGCGTCTTTTGTAATTACACCCTCATTGCCGTTGCTTTAAGACGTCACAGGTGCGCCACTTGCCATCGAATAACATGTTTTTGTTCCGGCAACACTTCATGATTCCTGTACTTTGAACTTCCGCTGCCTGGTGTTTCGATCAGCTTTATCAATCCCAACAGTGCCTATCTCGACTGTCAAACGGCGTGTATCGATAACAAAAAAAAACAAAACGAGGTACGGAAACAAAAAAATCGCTTTTTCCCTATTCTCGAGCGTCAAAAAAAGTATTCCTTCGGAGTTTTAACCGTTTTTCCTGATAAATAATAGTTTAGGGGAAAAACCACTGTTTTTGAGGTTAAGGTGACCATTGTCTAAGGGTCGCGTGTTTGTTTTTTTCAAATTCCACGGTTTTTCTTATCGTAATCAATAAAACCATTTATTGAAATTTTCGTTAAATATATATAAATATATTCATATTATTATACATAGTAGTCGTAGTAGTCTTTATTTCCAGGGTATGTCCTTTGGGGGTGTTTACTCATAGGTCCCCCTGCACATTCTCTCCTTTACATTTGCGCTTACAAATTATGTACATGTGTTTCTGTTTTCGTAACATTTTATAGACTGGTATTTCCTTCTCTTCGAGCTACCTGTTTTATCAATACGGTCGAACCTCGACACAACGAAATCCTCGATTCAATGAAGATTTGTCCATTCCCTTCCGATCAACACCTGACGTCTTGATGCAATGACATAATAGTATATATTATGCTCTAATTGCTAATTGCTTGTAAACATTGGTTTCATTTGAACCATTCTTTCTTAAAAAAATGTCCCATCATTTATAATACTGAAATATTTTTTTTAAAGAACATTTTAAGGAACATGATCTCGATATAACAAACCCTCAATATACTATAATTTTTGTCTCAGCCCCCCCTTGTGTTTCAGCACTTTTTTCTAGTTTTCACTACATCCACTCTGATTTTTGCATTTACTGCTTCATAGCCACACATGTGTTCCATGTTCTTCTACTCTTTCTTTTACTTTCGGCAGCTATTGTCTCCATATTCCTTATTTCCTTTTTTCCCTGCAGTCTCACGTCTTATCCCTGCCCATAATTTCTTTGTTTCCATACTGAACTCTTTTGTTTCCCAGTATTTTTCCATTTCTGCATTTTCTTTCTGCTTCTATATTCTGCAGTAAGCCGATTTGCAGATTCTGCACCGATCGTTTTGTATTTGCTGTTTCATTTTGATTTTTAACCCCCATTCATCTTTTTGGTATATTCTTCCTCGTACATCCTTCATTCTTATTGCCTATGATATTCCCCCTTCTCCCACTTCCCACATGGCTTTGGCAAGTCCTCTCCTCACTTCGACAGGTTTCCATTGATAATTCCTCTTCTTCTTTTAGAAACATCTTCAGCCACCTTCCTGCCATGTTTATTATTTCTACCAAGTATTTGGCTATACTTTTCCAAGCCTCTATTTCTACCCATGTTTGGACTAATTCCCATAGCCATTTTCACATATTTTCCCATCCATCATGCCAAAGTTTTCCTCTTCTTTCATAGCCATACTTCTACTCCGGATAACAGTCCTTTGCGATTACCCGCTTTTTAGGCTGCTTAACCTTTCTCTTGTGAAAGTACCCCGAGTTGCAGTGGCCACGTTTTTTATTTTTCCAGCTATAATTTTTTAATGTTTTTCTAAAGAACTTCCTTTGGAGAACCATACCACTAACAAGGAAACGTTGCGAGGTCGATGTCTCCGATTTTGATGAAATTTGGCATGCTTGTAGAATGGGTAAAAATAGGCGACACGTATTTTTTTATATCGGCGGAACCCGATTTTTAAGGGTTGAAAAGCACCCTCGAAAATTGGGGTGTTTTTCGTTTTTCGTCGATAACGTTTTAACGGTACGAGATATGGAAAAACTTCAAATTGCAACAAGGTTTATTTTTTCGTGTACTATACATTGGAGACGAGAACGATGCAGATAGCAACAAATTTCATATTGTTTATTGCAAAAATGCAATTTTTTCAACCGTATCTCCCAGAATTTTTTATCGATTGGGATGTAAATTTGCATACATGTAGAGAATGGAAAAGTGCGGATACGGATTTTTTCTTTTTCCGATATCTCACAATTAAGGGGTTGAAACTGCCCGTCGATTTTTTTGCCGAGAGCATCGTATTATCAACTAGCCTTTTGGCATTTCGGTCTAAATTCACGTCAATATACGTTCGTGTTATAACGCAATTGCATATTTGTAACATTCCAGCCCCCCCCCCTCCTCCAACGGTCCCCCTCGCGAAAGGCAAACGTTCAAAGTTCTTACCGTGCGGCATGGACGAAAATTTGTAGAAATAAAAATGGATTACAAAGAAAGTACAATCAGTCAAAAGAGTCGATACACATTTTCTCGTTTTGGCGGAACGACATTCTTAAGAGGTCAGCGCACCCTTAACAACTTCGTTTTTTCTATAGCTCGTGAACGGGCCGAAATAAAAATAAAGTTCGGAAGGAAAACATGTTGTATTCTTCGACTACTAGACGTTCATGATGATAATGATGAGTACAGCAATGAATGGCGTGTTGTTTATTGCAATAATTCGTGAATTACTTGTGAAACATCACTCTTCAGTTTTCTACTAATATGGGCAGAGGCAAGGATCGCAATCACGGACAGACTTCGTGCTTCGGGGAGCAACTGGATTACAATTGTATATTTCCGAAGAAATTCTCCCCCGCCACGTACTGCCTTTGAAGATTACAACACAATCGGAAAAGTGTTCTCACACTTACTCATTTAGGGAATGTTTTTTTATGGATTATACTTATTACAATAATGATAGTCATGATAAAAGTGTTTGAAATAAAGAGATTTCTTACACCACGCACAAGTGATAATAGCTGCTTCGCCGCATATATCGCATGTTGGTACATTTTGTGAAAAGCAAAATTCTACCGGATTTTCGAAGTTTGGTGGTCTTTCTTCTTCGTACCCGCTTTTGTACCACGCATATTTGAAAAAATCTGTAAACCGTGGAGAAGAAAACTGGTTGTGTGTAAGAGATTGTAATTTAACAATATTGTCTCTCAAATGCAGATTGACATCGTAATTGTATAATATTACTGCGTCAGAAAAGTGTTTGGCCAAGTTTTTCCATACCCGGAAGCCACAAACATCAAGGGGCTGTATCATTCCAGTCGTACCTGCAGGAATTACTAATTATCATATGGACTAATTGTCTACAGAACTAACGAAACTGCTGCAATATATTTATCTGCTGGAATGGTTAAAACTTCAATATCTTTCCCTTGCATATCCATTTCTTTAAATGCAGTTGGACATTGACCGCTCCAAGAATCCAGAAGTATTACCGCTTTTGGACCCGTATTGGGAATATATATTTCTTGGAACCATCGCTTGAAATGATTAGTCGTCAATTTTCCAGATTTCGAAGCCAATAGAAATAAATTTTCGGCTCTGAACATAGTTTCTTTCACTCGAGGACCAAATTTGCCAGTAGGTTCGTTTAAAACGATCAACATAGGTGCGAAAAGCTTGCCACTCGCAGAAACCAAAGGCTATATAGTATAACTGTGTGTTGTTGATGTTTTCGATTGCACGACTGCCTCAACGGATTTCTGCCCTTCTTTCGCCAATGTGCGGCCTGTATGTAGCTCTAAATTGAATCCACTCTGATCAGAATTAAATGTGTTTTCAGCCCCAACGTTGGCTATGTTGACTTTCACCATTTCTATAAATTCGATAGCTTTGTTTTGAAGTGTATCAGCGTTTAATAATTGTTGTTTTGTTACATATTTAGTAACCTTCCGTAACACAATTCCATGTTGGTTTTTGAAAGGTGGTTTTTGAATGTCCTTAGCTAAGAAGCGGATGCTTGGAAATTTACGGCTGGTATTTCTACAATTTCTCGTGCACGTAAGGCCCATCCTCGAAGATCTATATCATGGACAGGCAGCCTTCTGTCCAAAGCATCATTAAAATTGTTTAACGTGTAGTGAGCTATCTTTGTTAACTTTTCTTTGTAGGTGCCACCCTTATTTATAGTATGGGCCCACCGGCGCAACTGCGGCTCTGATTTCACCTTTTTGAATTTCGTTTGAACAGATGATAACTTTCTATTCCCATTTGCTCCGGATCTCCAGTAATCTACAGCTCTTGTCTTGTATTCGTAACTCAATTCTTCTATATCTTGGGAACATACATTTTCATCAATTTTTGGATCTAGGTATCGTTGTCCGTGCCAATCTTCTTCACTGTCACCTTCTATTGCGGCTGCTTCATGAATTTCATTCGGCGATGAATTTCATTCAATCCCCGTCACTGTCATCTTCTATTACGGCTGCTTCATGAATTTCATTTGCTGATAGAAAATCCAAACCAGTTTCGACTTCCATTATCATAGGTTGATCCATCGCTTCAATGATCATGTTTTCTAGATCCTTACTGAACTGTTTTTCCTGTTTGGTGATTGGAGTGCGAGGCAAATTCATAGCACTTATCGCTATGGATAGAAGTTGAATAACATTCACCGGATTAACGTACATTTTTATTTTTATTTCGAATACAAAATGTATGGCTGGCTTCTCCGTCGTAACTGCAGTAATAATGATCGTTGGTGAATTTATATGACTTGAAACCCAATTGATAAATACACACGAAAAAAACAACGACGACACACGCTATTACCAGAACTGATATTAATCTTTAATAAGGCGATTTCAAGGTTATCATGAGAGCCGCTCTTTGCACCGTAGTCGCTCTTTGCGAAGATTTATTTCTTTCGTTCATTGGTTCCGCTGTTTGTGAAATTAAAGTTAAAGATAAAGATAAAGTTAAAGACAAAAACGCTGTAACCTTTGCAGATAATGCCTTCGATACGGTGAGCGGAGTGGAATTTCTTCGTAAATATACAATTGTAATCTAGTTCCTTTCCGAAGCACGAAATCAGTCCGTGATTGCGAGCCTTGCTTCTGCCCATATGAGTGGGAAACTGAAGAGTGATTTGTCACAAGTAATTCACGAATTATTGCAATAAACAACACGCCATTTGTTGCTGTACTCATCATTATCATCATGAACGTCTAGTAGTCGAAAAATACAACATTTTTTCCATTCGAACTTTATTCCTATTTCGACAACGAGGAAATGTGTATCGACTATTTTGACTAATTGTACTTTCTTTGTAACCCATTTTTATTTCTAGAAATATTCGTACATGCCGCACGGTAAGAACTTTGAACGTTTGCCTTTCGAGAGAGGGACCGTTGGGGGGGGGGGGGGGGCTGGAATGTTACAAATATGCAATTGCGTCATAACACGAACATATATTGACGTGAATTTAGACCGAAATGCCAAACGACTAGCTGACTATACGATGCTCTCGGCAAAAAATCGACGGGCAGTTTTAACCCCTTAATTGTGAGATATCGGAAAAAGAAAAAATCCGTATCCGCACTTTTCCATTCTCTACATGTATGCAACTTTACATCCCAATCGATTAAAAATTCTCGGAGATACGGTTGCAAAAATTGCATTTTTGCAATAAACGATATGAAATTTGTTGCTATCTGCATCGTTCTCATCTTCAGTGTATAGTACACGAAAAAATGAACATTGTTGCAATTTGAAGTTTTTTCATATCTCGTACTGTTAAAACGTTGTCGACGAAAAACGAAAAACACCCTAATTTTCAAGGGTGCTTTTCAACCCTTAAAAAGCGGGTTCCGCCGACATAAAAAAATACGTGTCGCCTATTTTTACCCATTCTACAAGCATGCCAAATTTCATCGAAATCAGAGACATCGACCTCGCATCGTTTCCTTGTAAGTACTTACACTCTGACTATTTCCATTTCCTCCAAAACAATATCATCTGTGAATTGTGCGGTGACAACATTTTTTCCTCCCATCACTCTCTCTTTTTTCTCTCATTTCTCTCATTTCTCTCGTTTCTCTCATCCCTTTTTTTGAAATCAAATCATAAATATATAAGCTGAAAAGCGGTGGTCCAAGCGGGCATCTCCGTATTACGCCCCACTCTGTCTCAAATCTTACTGTAAATCCCTCCTCTGCCTTATCTCGTTTACCGTTTTAGCACAAATATTTGAATTGCTTCTATCAATCTCTCTTGTATACCCATCTTTTCAACATTCCTCATCAGAATACCTCAATCTATTGTATTAAAAGCAGCTTTAAAGTCCACAATCGTTGTACACATTTTCCTTTTCACATTGTGGTTTATCAACGCGTTTAATACAAAGACGTGGTCCCTTCCTGCTCTGAATTTCGCTTGACTTTCTTTTAGCACCCCCCGCCCCTCTAACCAATACGCAGTCTTCCGTTAATAATATTGGCAAGTAATTTCGATCTCATATTCAGCAATGTTATTCCTTTATTTTTCGATATTTATGTATGTTATGTATGTACACACACACACACACACACACACACACACACACACACACACACACGCACGCACGCACGCACGCACACGCACGCGCACACATACACACACACACACACACGCACGCACGCACACGCACACACACACACACGCACGCACGCACACGCACACACACACACACACACAGACACACACACACACACATTAGGGTGGTCATTAATGGGGTCATTAAAATATTATTTATACAAATCTATACTTAATTGGTATATCTACGTTTAAAGTTTTTTACAAGACGTTTTCACAACTCTTACACCCTCCACCCCCCTCATATTATACACGACGGCAAATTGATCAAATTGACTACCTGTTTTTAGCCGCTTTGTCCTTTACAGTATTTCAATCATTAAAAGGCAGTCTTATTTGCGTCATAAGTTTGTAAAAATCATAATTGTGCATATAGGAAAAAAATATTTATTTCATTTAGCGTATTTCAAAACACATCTATTACACCTTATTGTAACGGGTCGGACTTCGTCACAATTAATTTTATTTGTTCGGGCCTCGATCAGGGAAGAAATTAGTTTAAACTCTTGGTTTTGGAGGTATTTATTAATAAAATGGTATTTATTCAAATTTGATGACTCGATATAATCTAAAAAGCTCGCTGTGTACAAGTGTGGTATGTTGTTTGTGTCGCTAGAGTGTATTTTGTGTGTTTTAATATATCGCGTCTCGGTCGGTACAATACTCGAATTGCAGACTGGCTCGGATGATACACGGTCTCGAACATGATCAATGTATCATGGGTCGGTAATTTTCTTCCCCCTCTCCTATGTGTATTGGCGCTCGCGGCGCGTTGAGTTATGGCGCGCGGAGTCTGCTGGGCGCCTTTCCCTAGATCGCGCGCGGCGCTGTCGGTCGCGGTACACTTTCTCTAGCGGTATCGATCGTGGCGCGCTCGATCTCGGTACGGCGCGCTATCCCCTCTCTTCCAACTGTCGCTCGTGGCGCGCGGTGCCGAGCGCGCTCTCGTGCTACACGCCGTCCCTGAGTCTCCCCACTCTACCGACCTTCTTACTCACGACGCGGTGGATCGCGGCGCGCTCTCGATTGACGAGTTACGGCGCGCTTTCTTCTAATTACTCCCCGTGAGCGTAATCGATTATCGTGCGTTGGTAATCGATTACTCTAACTTTGGCTGACGCCGTCGGATGGCGCCACGTACCCGCTTATGATGATTTTACCGCTTGTTATGTATGTGTGTGTGTGTATTGTCGCCTGGCTTTCGGATACCTCCTTGCACTTTCTATTCTCCTAATATTAATTTTCTATCTAGCCTTTCGTAATTTATTCCTCCTTCGTTTATTCTTAATGTTTTTTAGTGCTCTCTTTTCTTATTCTTATCCCGGTTTTTGTTTCCGTATTTATTGATAAAAAACCATGTCCTAATTCTCTCCTTTTTAAGTTTCTTAAGGTTCCCCTCTTCCTGCTTTTCCCCTCCGAATAGGTGGTACTCTGCGAAGTGGTACTTGTTAATCCACGTAAAAAAGTCTAACTCTTCGATGGCGACTCCTTCTTTCTCTTGTTTTTTAAGGTTCCCCTCTTTCTGCTTTTCCCCTCCGGATAGGTGGTACTCGGCTAAGTGGTACTTGTCAATCCACCAGAGATTAAAAAGAAGAAGTGACGTTCCTCCTACTTTCCTCCTCATTTATACCCATATTTTATTGTTTATTATTCCCCTTCCCTTACCAATTACCCATCATCCCCTTTATTGTTAACCTTTTTTCATACTTTAAATAAGTTTATTCTTCCTTTGTTTTTTGTTACTTTCTCTGTTTTTCTTTCCAAAGACTTTTCCCTTTCGTTTGCTTCTTACCTATATTCACCTTCTTCTACTGTTTTTTTGTTTATTTTCTGTTTTTCTTTTTCTCTCTAACTTTTTATACCTTCCACTGTTTTTGTCCTTTTCTGTTTTTTCTTCTCTCACTCGTCTTTCCTTCCGCTTACTGTTTCGTGACCTTCAGTTTTTATGTTTATTTGTATTTTTCAGAGATCCTCCTTTTTGTCACTCCTCCCTCCCCTATTCCTATCGCGAGGTCTTTTACCGTTTTACAGGTTTTGTGGTGGGGGTATTCGCATGAGACGGACCTGTACTTCTCAACCTCCATATTGTGGAGGTAGGCGCAAAAGAAGCCGTGCCCCGCGAGGAACTGGACGCGATTCACCCCGCCGTGCTCGCGGCTAGTCCACGGTTCGAGTTGCCCTATTAATCCCGCCGTCCATCTGTCTCATGAATCTCTCTCCCATTGTTCCTGCCACCTGCTCATGGTGCAGTCTCTTTCCTTCGTTTTCGCGTGCTCAGCGAGCATCGCGGGCTCAGATACCGTGCAGTAGGCACACCCGATCCTTAAGGTAGTTCCGTGGGTACACGTATAAGCCAAAAGTTTCGGTCGAAGCGTATAGTAACATCCAATGCCTACACGATGCTGTTGGTTATACATTTTTGACAGAGCTTGTACCCTCTATATGTCTCACACATTCGCACCTCATGCATCAATAGGTCTCATACTCATATAGAGAGCGGCGCTGTAATCGTGGCAAGAGCGCGATTTTCCTGCAGTCATAGCGTTGAGCTTCCTACGATCTGTCTTTCGCGAAATGTTTTATATAAATAAAAAAAAACACGAAAATGTCAACCCAAATACGATACAAAGGAAAGTTTACATGCAAACAGGCGCTTGCCAAAAGACTGAGAGCTGTGGCAGCTATGTGTCAAGCAAATGCGGCTAACCGCGATGAGAAAAACCATAACCTCAACAATCAGCAACAAAAATTTGCTGTCGGAGGACGTCGGATCGTGGATTTACAACATCTTGCCGACAGTTCAAATTGTATTCGCTGTAACAAAGACAAATACATGCATAAATTGAACAAATTAAATTTGTTTGCAGAATAAATTTATTTCACATCAGTCTCAGAATTACTAGAAATCGGGAGAAAAAAACACGCTTCGAGTTCCCAGACCACGCGCCCATCAGCTGGCTGCAGCGTACACTGTTGCCATTCCGTTACAGATGGTTGGGCCCGCGTTCGGTGTGGAATAAAACTACAATTTTTCATAAGTCGATATCTTCGAAACTAAACGCTCAAAGTTTGTCATTTTTCAAAATCAGTCCCACAATAGGGACTGTGTACACGTGTGTTTTTATTTTGCAATCCCAAGATCCATTTAGAACCTATATCGAGAAATGTGAGCAAACTTCTATCGGTTGACGTGTTAGGTATAGGGATCGCATATAAAAATACCCATATTCAATTGCAATTATCTCATGAACTAAACGGTGATCCGAATTGAATCTTTGGGCATCAGTCCATGAAGGTCATATCTACACCATACTTAGATTTTAGCCAATTTCTAAGATCTGACCAAAACTACAGAACTACCTTAAAGCTCCTCTACGCTGTAATGTATATAAGCGCTTCCCACGGGTTTCCGTGCTTAGTGAGTCGGCTCATATTTCAACTCCATACAGTAAAATCGAGTAGGTCACATTCATTAGCAGTCGTCGTTTGCTCGATTATGGGCCTTCGACATTGGCCATGATTGTACTCGGCCGTTACTATGGTCGCGGCTTTAATCGCCGCTTGTCGTGAATCCTCGTGAACGTTTTTACAGCCCTTGTGGTCTGTATAGTCTCCGCGCTCACCTGCATTATAGTGAAAGTGGGTATCCATTTCCTCGTAAGCAAGGCGATCTGTCTTATGCGTCGCAAAGGTTAGTCCGTGGTCGTCCATCTAATGGTTTACGCGTTGGATGGTTTGGTTGTCTTCTTTGGGCTGCATCCATGTCTCTTGCTTCGTTTACCGCAGTAATGTCATCAGCGTATCTGACGAGAATGGTACCCTCCGGCATGTCTTGTCGGAAGATGCCATCGTATACTATGTTTCAGACGTCCGGGCCCACATCGGCACCCTGGCCGGCACCTGCCTAGATCTCCTTTTGTATCGGGTCATCTCGGGTTTCGTACACCAACATGGGGTCGCACAGGTAACTTCTTATCATCCTTTGGAGATATTGTGGTACTCCGAAATCTTCTCTAAGTGTCTTTAATATATCATTCCATCGAAGGGAACTAAAGGCATTTTGGATGTCCAATGTGACCAGGAGACCTATTCGCCGCGAATGATGGTTTCCCGCCTACGCCGCGTTGGCTGCCCGCGCGACCTCTGGTACTGCGTCAACCAGTCGCTCTCTGTCGCAACTATATGGGTTGGGAAGAGACTGTCGGTGGCTTGTTTGAAGACCTCCGGGTCAACGTTTTCCGCGTTGGTCAAAGTTGGGCACCCTCCGAGTGACTTTTGCAGTTTCACATAGTTCCAATCAAGATATTCGAATGAAACCAAGTGCATTCGAAAGAGCGCGAAAAAGTAGGTGATACGGGTTTTTGCGTTTTTCGAAAAAAAAAAACCCTTTTGGTGGTGACTATCCCTGTATAATACCGTTTCCGGTGTTCCCGTCTGATTTCGTTAATTTTTTGTTATGTTATTCTTCATCGAAATCTAAGGGAAAGGTTTTTTTATCGGCGGAAAAACAGTTTTAAGGGGTAAAACTCACCGTCAAAGTAGGGCACCCTCCGAGTGACTTTTGCAGTTTCGCATAGTTCCAACTAAGATATTCGAATGAAACCAATTCGAGAAAAATGCTTATAGCGAATAATGAAAAATGCAACTTTTCCAATTCCGCAGGGATAAACTTATAGGGGTTGAAAGTAAAAAAAATCGAATAACTCGAAAACTTTTTCTGCATCCTGATGAAACCAATTGCATTCGAGAGAGCTAAAAAAGTAGATGACAGGATTCTGTGTTTAAAAATAAAACCCCTTTGGGGGTGACCACCCCTGTACAATAACGTTTCCGTAGTTCTCCTCCGAGTTCGTTCATTTTGAATATGTTAATCTTCATCGAAGTTAATCTTCATCGAAGATACGTATGTTTTTCATCGGCGGCAAAACCGTTTCAAGGGGTTGAACTCACCCCCGAAGTGACTTTTGCACTTTCATTACGATTCGATTCAACATATTCGAATGAAACAAATTCGAGGACAAAACTTATGGCGAATAATGAAAAATGTGCTTCCGTCAATTTCGACGGGATGAATTGGTAGAATTTGATAGGGGTTGAAAGTCGAAAAAATTGTAAAAATCGGATCTTATTTAATTCCAACAAAGCCATCTGAATTTAACAGATTTATATAACGTGGAAGTTACCTGTTCTTGCATTTTCCGGAAAAACATCGTTCGAGGGCGAACTACCCTCATATGATACCATGTCTAGTGTCCCCATCCGATATTGTTCCGTCTGATCGATGGTGTTTTTCATCCGAATGTACGTGACACAAATCGTTCAATCTCCTGGTCAATGATGTAAAATAGACATATTCCTATTTCGACGGCATACATTTTTAGAAACTTATGTGGATTACAAGGTTAACGATTACATACCATAAACGCAATTCGTTATATATATATCTATTTTTTTTAAAGCTTCCATCTGTACAGGGCCCTTCCCCCTTGATACATTCCCCACCATATTCCACTTTACATCCCCACCTTGCGGCCGCAACCGACTTCCCCCTCTGTATCGCATCTACCATGATATTTCTGCCATGGGTGTAGAGAAACTGCGGAAAACCTATACCAACACACCCGGTCCCAGGTTCACTTCTCAGTTTCGGAGCTAGTCGTGTTTTTTATCGAGCAATAAATCACAGGCTACAGTCATACACACACACACGTCCCGGTCCGTGTGCGCGACATCTGTATAGAACTGGAGCTACGTCACGCCCATCTTCATTGTTCTTCGAAGACTACGAGACTGCGACTCGAACCCGCGACCACCCGATGTACTGGTTCAGAAGCAAGCACCACTAGACCAGCACACCGGTTGCGATTTGTTATATTATAATGAATTTACCTGCATATTTCAATGAATAATATAATAAATTACTCCAAATGCCAAGATGCTATAAAAATACCTCGAGCTTGTTTTTACGATTTGGAATATCCGCAATTTGTTATTTAATTAAGTATGTAGTGGCAAGTGAATCAGCGTTAGAATAAATGACTCTGTATGAATAGCTTCGATTTGTTAATCAGTTTTAGCACCACCAAAATATATTGAAAATAGAAAGCTGCAAAAATATTCGCGTGTGTTAGAAATTCTGCCAAAAAGGGGTCTGAAAATAAGGGTGAAGTTTAAAAAAAATACAATAAAATGTTCTTCCAACCATCAAGATCGTTAATTGTCAGATGAAAATAGCTTCGTAATACTTAAACATAATACGATTAAAACGGAAATTTGGTTACGCACATACACTTAGGCGTTATTCACCGGTAAAAAAAGATTTTGGAAGGAACATAAAATGGTATATTTCTGTAAACTCTGTCGTATTTTCGAATGCAAATAAATTCATTATAGAATAACGAATTGCATTTATGGTATGAAATCGTTAACTTTTGATCCGCATAAGTTTCTAAAAATGTATGCCGTCGAAATAGTAATACGTCTATTTTACACCATTCGCCGGCAGATTGAACGATTTGCGTCACGTACATTCGGATGAAAATCACCATCCATCAGACGGAGCAATATCGGATGGGGACACCAGATATGGTATGATATAAGGGTAGTTTGCCCTTACACGATGTTATTCCGAAAAAATCAAGAACAGGTATCCCCTACGTTATACAAATCTGTTAAATTCATATGGCTTTGTTGGAATGAAATAAGAATCGATTTTTACTAATTTTTCGACTTTCAACCCCTATATATACTAATAGTATTTATAGGGGTACAATAGTAAATACTATCTACTAAGTCATCCCATCGAAATGGACGGAAGCGCATTTTTCATTATTCACCATAAGCATTGTCCTCGAATTTGTTTCATTCAAATACCTTGAATCGAATCGTCACGAAAATGCAAGTCACTTCGAGGGTGAGTTTACCCCCTTAAAACTGTTTTGTCGCCGATGAAAAAAATAGGTATCTCTCTGATTTCGATGAAGAATAACATATTCAAAAATGAACGAAATCGGAGGGGAACACCGGAAACGTTATTGTACAGGGGTGGTCACCCCCAAATGGTTTCTTCAAACGCAGAATCCTATGTCATCTACTTTTTTAGCTCTCTCGAATACAATTGGATTTATTCTGATGAAAAAAAGTTTTCGAGCCATACGAATTTTTTAACTTTCAACCCCTATAAATTTGCCCCCGCGGAACTCGAAAAGGCACATTTTTCATTATTCGCCATAAGCATTATTCTCCAATTGGTTTTATTCGAATGTCTTGATTGGAACTATGTGAAACTGTAAGAGTCACTCGGAGGGTGTCCAACTTTGATGGTGAGTTTCACCCACAAGAACTGTTTTTCCGCCGATAAAAAATACGTGTCTCTTAGATTTCAATGAAGAATAGCATATTCAAAAATGAACGAAATCGGAGGGGGACACCGGAAACGGTTTCCTTGTCAGTGTCCGGTGGGTTTATTTTTGCCCGGATGTCTACGAAGACCTCTGCAAAGCTCAAGACTGCTTCAGGCCGCTGATTAGTTTTTTTGGTTTTCTGTGTTGTGCTGCTTGGTGCGTTCTGTGCCCCATTAGCCTCGGTAGGTATTTTCCCCGTTTGTTTGGAGGCTTCGCAGTCTTTTCTTCCTGTCTTTCCTCCGTGTTCTTTTCGTCTTTCCTGTCTCGTAGTTCTTTCCACTTATTCGTCTTGTTTTTCTGTCTGCTTCTTTTGTCTGTCTTTGGCTCGCCAGTGGAATCACCCGGGCTGTTGGCGTTTCGGTTGCGTTTTTGGCTGCAGCGTGAGGTCTGACAATTTGGTGCGGGATGTTTTCCATCGTTTCAGGTCTTCCTTAGCCTTCTTCCAGGCGCTTCTTTCACTTTGGATCGCATCCAGGGCTTCTTCTAGCGTTTGCAGATCTAGCTTAATGTCCATGCTGACATGTTTCTGCCTTGTCGGTCGCAGACACCATGCACTTCGTCAGAGCCATTATCTCGTGTGGGCAGATTTGTTCCTTTTCCATGGCCTCTTCTGCCTTCCTTTGCAGTGCAGACTATGGCTGCTCTATCGCTGTTGTCCTTTGTATAGTATCCGTGTAGATTCTCCGAGTATACGTACAGTGTGATTGGCTCCCCCCAAAATCCTTGAAGCCGGCGCCGTCTACCAGGGCTTCTACCTGGCCAGAATGGTCGGTGAGATTCACCTTCTCGAGCCTGCTCACTTGGAGTAGTATTTTATTTTTGTGACACATTTCATCTTATTTGGGTGCCCCTCGGTCGCTTCTTACGATTGGTTGATACTTGAGCCGTTTCACCTCTTCCTTTCGCCACACGTTTGCCTCGCCGGGGGCCGAGAACTCAATTACGTATATCATCTTGTCTTTGCAAGCAAAGAGGACAATACCAGGATTAGTCGCTCGAAGCGGCCCGATGGTCGTGACCGAGAACTTCCAATAAATCTTGCACCACTCGCCCACGACAAAGGACTCAATATTTCCTGGTAAATAAAGTCACACGGGCTTCCGGTCTATCCCATAAGAGTGCCGTAGATGGTAATTCCTTTGAAAAACTACGAAAAAGTAAAAAAAGAACGCTAAGTAATGAAAAATCTCCCCGAAAACATTATCGCTTGTTTTACCATATTAAAAACTCTGATTTATTGAAAAATATTCTTTATTTTATTTGAAATAATGGTTTTATTATTTTTTTTCAATTCAAATATACATAAACCTTGAAATAACTTTTTATTAAATAGCGATGCAAGTTTACTAGAAATGTTGTAAGCAAAATTGTTATACCTTAGGAATAATATTTTTGAATTAAAAAATCATATCAAATTAAATTTGATTTTTTATTTAAAATTTTTATTTTTAATTATTTATTTTTATTCAATTTTTATTTTTATTTAAAAAAATCATATAACGGTTGTAGCAAAAAAATGGTGTCACCATTATACAAAATTACAACGTAAGTACGAAGCAAGTACACTGGAAATGCTGTCCAACGACTTGGCGTGCAAGGCTAAGCAAAAAACTTGCGAAGATAGTGTGATTCGGACAGGGATACATTGATATATAGTGTTATCGGGGTTTTCGGCGGTTCATGAATTTGATTTCATGCACGTTAAGTCGTATATTATTTCTAGTGCACTTTCCGGGTGCTTATGTTGTACTTTTATATAATGGCGATACCAATTTTTTGTTATAACAGTAATATGATTTTTTAAATGAAAATAAAATATCCAGAGAATATTATTCGTAAGGTTAAACAATTTTGCTTACAACATTTCTAGTAAACATGCCTGGCTATGTTATAAAAAATTATCACACTTTTTTTGTACATTTGAATTGAAAAATACAAAAAACTGTCGTTTCGATTAAAATAAAGAATACTTTCCAATAAATCAGAACTTTTAACTTATGGTAAGACAAGCGATAATGTTTTCGGGGAGATTTTTCAGTACTTGGCGTTCCTTTTTTTACTTCCTCAAGGTTTTTCAAAGGAATTTCATATATTCTTGAAAGGGACATTTTTTCAGTTCAGCTTCAAATTAAAGATAAGTGAATTCCAAATATGTCTGAAGAAACTATACGTCTATAGTTCAAATTTGTATTAAGCAGGGAAAAGTATTTTTAGATATTTGAATTGATCGGAACGTGGGAAACAGCATCCGTAGCATTAGTTGTAGCGTAAAGCATTTTCTAAATTTTTATTATTTTTATAAACATGAAAATTCGATTTTTTAAACTATTTTAAAGGACTCAAAGAACATCAATATAAACGTAATTGTCAAAGGAATTTTTATTAAATGTATTATTAATCCAAGTACTCGGCGTAAAGTGATATTTGAAAACTTTTCAGGCTTCGTCTTGCAAAAGGCATTTCCCACTGATTTTTATTTCCACAGGGTTTGATGGCAAAGTTAAATATATTTTTTATTGTTTTATAGGCTGTATGAGGATATCTATTGGATTTGGTTGTTAGATCGGCTGCGAATAACAATCAGCGGCAAATCTCTTTTGCGAGACGAAGCCTGGAAAATGTTCATAAACAGACTTACAAGGAAAGGTTGCGAGGTCGATCTCTCCGATTTCGATGAAATTTGGCATGCATGTAAAATGGATAAAAGTTTTTCGTCGATACCGTTTCAACAATACGAGATATGAACAAATTTTAAATTGCAACAATGTTTATTTTTTTGTGTACTATCCAGTGGAGACGAGAAAGATAACGTTATCGACGAAAGACGAAAAATACCCCGATTGTCGAGGGTGTGTATCACCCCTTAAAAATCGGGTTCCGCAGCTATGAAAAAATACGTGTCACCTATTTTTACCCATTCTACAAGCATGCCAAATTTCGTCGAAATCGGAGAGATCAACCTCGCAACCTTTCCTTGATAGAAAAACACGTTACTGAGACTTGGAATACTTTTGAATTCGTTTTCATCACGGGTACACAATTTATCTTTTAGACTACTCAATAGTCCAAGAATGCAGTATTGGGCCTATAAAAATTGTAATAAAGTGGTCACCATCGCTGTCAAATGCTTTGCAAATTAGAATAAGTGCGTTATGCCTTTGGTGTTGAGCAATTTGAATAATCTATCTACGAAGGCTTATTGGGAAACCTTTATCGTTATGATAACTATGTTGTTGAAGAAGTTTTTCATTGTCTCCAAACAAGTCCCTTGATTGCAGTAGGCAAAGATAAATATTTTTTGTCTAATCTTTTAAATTATATTTGTTAGATACCTCTAACAATTCCATACCTCATACTATATGAATAATTTTGAACCGAATACGCTAAGAATATTTCAATGTCCATGTTCCATGCAAGAAAAAATTCATATCGGTAACCTCTCGATACCTAAAGGTATGAATTTTTCTTGTGTGCGTTTAACCACGCAAATCCAGCATCTCCTGGTGAGTCGGATTCCCGACACTGGTCCTTGCACAATTTTCTACTTCCACCCAGGGTTTTCTTGCTGACCAGGTAGATAGGGTATATGCGACCAATCTGTACAGAGCAATAAAAGTAGAATTAATGCGGCGTACCAAATGCATCGACATCCATAGCCTTTGCATCTCTGTCGATGTAATTCTTTCACAGATTTCACATGTGGGCTCTTGACTACACAATCTACCCTTGGACATTATTAGCTAGTAAATCCGCAGATTTGGCTTGGCGATGCTTAGGCTTTCTGATTTGTTGTGCTTGGTGGAAAGTTAAATGATAATTTCAGCTGCTTGATACTTACGGATATCGATCTTTCGTTCGCTCTCAGTAACGAAAAGTTTATATTTCTATTACGGTTTAAACACTAGGTGTCCAGAAATACGCACGCCCACTTACTTTATTTCTCTTTTTCGACAAATTTGCACTCCTCCGGCTGCAAATTGTCTGCTGTCTTCCGGTTGCCGACCAACTGTATGAGGAAAGGGGGGGGAGGCGAATGACTATAGTCTGGAGTCTTTCTTTTATATGGTTAATTGTAAATAAATATATTTATTAAAGGGGTTAGGCTCCGGGGTGCCACAGCGCGATAATCACTAGTAGTTAAATATTAAGACTATTACAGGTACACACTGGACGTTTACATTAATAATCGCACACGGACTACTTGTACGCGCGGAGCCCTCAACCGACCGCGTGGTGAGGCGCTCTCTCTCTCTCTCTCTCTCTCTCTCTCTCTCTCTCTCTCTCTCATACACGTTCCCTACGTTCTTACGTGCTCACGCTATCGCGTCTCTTTTCCTACTACTCGTTTCAATTTCGCTTATGTACCGGCACGTCGCGTTCGCGCCACTTCTCTCCCTTTTCTCCGACGATGTCGCTCTCAGCGCCCTCTAGTGCGCCCTCTACTCGCGGGAAATTTGAAGCCCCCAACGTCATTTTCTGTTCTCAACCCTCGGCCATCCTCCATCAGATCGTCCTCGAGCGTTATTCTGCGACCTATTCGTAATCCTGCCATTTACGTGGTCGTTGTACTCTACGGTTCGATCGCCGGATCGTCCCCTGCTGTCCATTTGTAGCTGGGACAACGTTGCGCGTGTCTTGGTTGACGGCGTTCACTTTCTGAGTGCTCGATGAGGCACCCTCGTCAGCGCAGCTGCTGATATCGACCGACTTCGCACCTTGCCCAGTGTCGTGGTTCCCTGGAACGTCGTCAGACCCCTCATCGGGGCTACGATCCTCATCGTCCGTCTCCGGATCTTCGGCTGTCCACAATTTTAATTGAGAGGCATGCGCGGTAGAAGCATACCGTTGCCCACCTCTGCCAGGCCGTAGATCACATACTCGGTAGGTATCTCCCGGCAACCTTTCGGTGATGACTAATGGTCCTCGAAATCTCGCTTGAAGTTTGGTTGATTCTCCTGTCGGTTTTGGAGCGGCTCGGAGGTATACAAGGCATCCTACCTCGTGGTTGACGTTTTTCCGTCTGTTGACATCGTACCGGCCCTTCATTTTACCCTGAGCTACCTCGATCCGTTGACGGGCCTCTATACGTTAAGCTTCCGGGTCCTGGCGCTCGTGCTCTCCGCCCCGCGCCAACTGACGTAACGGGCCTTCGCCCCGACGCGGCACGTACCCAAACAACAAGGAAAACGGGCTTTTTCCGGTGCTCGCGTTCCGCATCTCGTTAAGATCACTTTGAATGCTCCGAAGCTGTCGGTCCCAGGTTCAGCCGTCCTCCTGTTGCAGATTGCTCCGTAATGCAGCGAGCAAGGTGGCGTTCCACCGTTCCACCTGCCCATTGGCCTGGGGGTGCCTCGGCGAATTCAGCGTGTGTCGGATTCCGTGCTGCCTGCAGAAATTTCTAAAAGCCTCTGATGTAAAACACGTGCCTCGATCTGACACAATACGGGCGGGCGCGCCATACTCATTCACAAATTCATCGAGGTGTCGCATAATGCTTCGAGTACTGGTGTTTCGGACAGCACGTAGAACGACGAATTTCGTGAGGTTGTCAACCATTACGAATACATACTTATTGCCTCGTTCGCTCGTGACAAAAGGTCCTAAGTGATCCACGTGTACCACATCGAAGGGGCTTCGCCCTGGCGGAATCGGGTGCAGCTCCGCTTCTTGCCGACCCGTCTTAGACTTCGTGGTGAGACATTGTATGCAGGCCCCAATGTGACGCCGCACGTACGCCTTCATGTGGGGAAAGTGATAAAGTTTCTTGAGTCGCGCGACCACACGTTCGACGCTCTGGTGACTCTTAAGGTCGTGAAATCGCACCACCAAACCCTTACGCATGGGGCGTGGCACGGCATACAGCCTTCTCCCGTCGTATTCGCGATAGAGGACGCCATCACACAGCACCAATCCCGTCACCTGCCCCTTTTCAGCCAGCGTTCGTTGGGACTCGGACTTCTCTAGGATGTTCTTCTTTCTGGCCAACTCGGGACCACAATGTTGGTACATTCGAACTGCGTCCTCTTCATTTATGATGGCCAGTTGGTAGGTCTCCGTAGGTGCCCGACTGAGTGCGTCGACGTGGGCGAGTCGCGTTCCTGCTCGATGCACGATTTTAAAATCGTATTCGCTTAAGGCATCGTTCCATCTTATTATCTGCGGGTTCAACGTTCTTTGAGAGCTCAAATAAATAAGGGCGTGACAATCGGTAACCATTGTAAACGCTATATTCGCAAGCATATGGCGTAATTGCGTAACACCCCAAACTACTGCTAAGAGCTCCAATTTGCTGCTATGATAGGCCCGCTCCGGTTCGCTTGTACGCCTACTAATCGCGTAAACTAATTTAAATGTTCCCGACGCGTCCTTTGAAACAGCATGGCCGCTAAACCTGCAGCACTCGCATCGGTATGCAATTTGGTAATTTCTCCAGGATCAAACGTTTGTAGAATCGGCGGTTCTGTAAGTTTGTCTCGCAAGGTTTCGAACGCACCCTGTTGTGGCTCGGCCCACACAAAATCAGCACCCTTTTTCAGCATCTCGGTTAAAGGTGTAGCGAGATGGGCGAACCGCGGCATGAATTTCCTAAAATAACTAGTGAGTCCCAAGTATCTCCGCACTTCGTGTACATTTTTCGGCACGGGAAAATCTCGAATGGCGGCGACCTTGTACCCCCCTGGCTCGATGCCATTCTTCGACAACTCATATCCCAGATACGACACTTTGGAATGTAAAAATTTGCATTTTCTTAATTTTATTGTGAGTCCGGCTTCTCGCAACGCTTCTAATACGAGTTTCAATTTACCCCTCAGTTGCGACCAATGCGTTCCTTGTATGAGGATATCATCCAGGTAATACAAAACTACCTCGTCGCGCAGAGGTCCGAGAGCCCGGTGCATCGCCTTGGAAAAGAACGCTGGACCGTTCATTAATCCAAACACCATGCGCGTGAATTCCGCGGTTTCATCAGGCGTTATAATGGCCGTCTTCTCTCGGGCCTCTTGCTCAAGGGGATTTGAAGATATCCGTGCGCCAAATCTAAAACGATGAAAAGTGAACTATCTCTTATATGCGTTAGATGATCGTCTATATTCGGGAGTGGAAAATGCACGCGCTTAGTCTGACCATTTAGTTTTCGAAAATCTACGCAAAGACGAGATTCTCCGCCCTTTTTCTTTACGAGTAATACAGGGCTGGCATATGGAGACTCAGTATCGGTCACAATGCCCGCCTCGCGCCATTCCTTCAAAATGCCTCGTATTTCCTCACGCTCTCGTTCGCTCGCTCGATATGGCTTACATGCTACTGATCACGACTGATCGTTCACCTGAATGTCCATGATAATATTATTCGCGCTCCCTAAATCATACAGGCTGGTAGACACGCAGTCCCGATATTATGCCACACAATTCACTCACTATCTCCTCTGGTTGCTCCTCTCCGACATCCAGATCCTCGATGCGTATCGCCTCCCGCTGGCAAGCACCTTCTCGACGACCGGCAGCCTCTGCACCTCACCTCTCACTACGCTGAAGTCGTTAGGGTGAATCCTTCGTTCCGTCGCGCCGACATTCATAACTGGTAGAGTGTACTCGTCCCTCGTATCTGTCACGCCGATGAAGCTAATGGTGAGTGGCGGCAACGTTATGCCATCACGCGTCTCCGGGTTAGGGGTTGGTCGTACTTCACTTGCCGGTAACATATCAGCGTGGCTGAAAGTCAGTGCGTTGCCTACTTTAGAATAATTTATACTCGGGTGGTCAGTAAACGTTCGGCCGATGATGGTATCCACGGGGTGGGTGTTATCCGGCACCACCCTCAATTCGACATCTGCTACTTCCACCCCATCAATCGAGACAGTCGCTATCACGATTCCTGGGCTCGTGACTGTGTACTCGGGCGGCCCAAATCCTTTTAACGTTTGTGGTGCCATACGCATCGTAAATTGCTCCGCTAGCACCTTAGTTGCGGAGATGGTGCACTCCGAACTCCCCGGATCCACGAACACGTTCAGCTCCCGTCCATTTACACGAGCGTTTTTGAGATATTTTTGAGCCACTGGGTCGCTTACCTTTCCCACTGTTTGTACCGTTGCTGGTGCACCCACTGTGCAACGTCGGCTGATGTGCCCTGCCCGTCCACATTTATAGCAGATCAGTTTTCGCCTCTGCGTGGGACAGTCGCGTGCGAGGTGACCCTCCTTACTGCAATTGAAGCATTTTCGCACCTGGGATTCGCTTCCTCCGGTTGGAGATCCGCTGTTGAAACGTCGTACACCGTTGCACTCGGGTCCGGAATGTGAGGTAGCTGGCGCGCGTTCCGCCAGCGGTCGAGGCTTCGCACTTTGATTCTCGCGCGCCGAACGGATACGTTCGAGTCGTTGGTCTAAAATCTTCTCGTAGTAGACCAGGCCGTGCAGCAATTAATTCACGGAATACTGGCTGGCTGGCATCACCGCACTCGCGAGCTCTTTCGACCAAAGGCCCACCAACACTTCCGACTTAATTTCCCGAAACGTCAAGTTCAACTCCGCGCACAATTTGGTCTTCGCGTGAAAATATCTCACGAGGGGCTCCGTTTTACCCTGGGAACGCGCTTTCATTCGCGCCCATCGCGGCGACAAGTCCTCATAGTCCAGTCAAAAGTGGCCAAAGTCGAAAATTTTTGCGACCGCTTAGTGAAACACGTATTCCTATGTTAATCGACCCGGGGAATCTGAATTTCTAGGAATTTTAACTATTAAGGTAGTACCTCCACAGAAGAGTTGAATTAAGAAATGGTTGAAATTTGACATATATGGTATTCAATACATTATCCAAACATCTGTGCAATTTGAATAAGTTTGACCACCCCAAACCTGAGATATTTACACTTAAAGTTGGCTTGGTTTACACGCAACAAATGCGTTATGATTGGCAAACAGAGCATCATTAATTTTACCGTCAAAACTAAAATTAAGAAATTGATAAAAAACGAGGATAAGCTAGAGTAAGATATCACGAATAATGTGAAAAAAAATGAGAATGATTCACCATCTAGTTTCCAAGATATAACCATGAAAAGCCCTCACAATTTTGGTGCAAAGCCTGGCAAAGCCTGGCAAAGCCTGGAAAAAAAACAATTGGGGCAAAGCCTGGACAGTCCCGGCAAAAAGTTTAGTGGCAATGGTAGATCAAAAACACAATATAAAATATATTTTACGGCAATAAATGATATCCATCGTATTATCTACTAGTACCGAGTCAATATTGCGTAGTTTTTAACTTTATTTATTACTATTTAAACCAATTATCAATCTTTTAAACATGAACATGGTATGTAAACTTTTGGTTGAGATTTTCGCAGAGGAACTACCTTAACAGTGAAGAAAAGGGTTAAATACCGAAAAATATGCATTATTTCGAGAACGAAGAGGAAATCGCAAAAAAGTTTCGAACAAAAGTTGTAGAGGGGAAGATTTTACCCAGTAGGTGAATATGATGTTTTTTTCTCTATCTCCAATAGTTTAGCCGTAAAATTGAAAAACAAATTCACACCAATACTATCAACGCGCGAGGCACACGGACGTGACGAAATCGAGAGGTATGAGCATCGCTGGGACGTCCTCTCTCTCTCTCGCTCTCGCACGGCCGCTACCGCGCTTCGTTCGGGGGTCCCCGACGTTCGATCGGGTATTTTCGGCAGCCCAGAGGTACGTCCAGGGCTTCCCCTCTTGACGGCACGGCGCGCCAACCGGCAGCTCGGCTCGAGAGTCGCCGGGACCAATCGGGTGTTTTCGCGGGAGTTAGATAGGACATTTAAAAAGACAAATCCGTTACCTGCTAATATTTCGTACACTGAAATAAAAAGAGCGAGAATAGAGCATTTCGTTGAAACGACGTACAGAAAAGTACCTTTTTTAAGGGGCAAGCTGTATTATTGGAAACGCCTATATGGAAAAGATGGTTATGAGAAATTTTGTTTAATAATGATTTTAACATAATTTGTTTTCTTTGTGTATACAGTTTTTAATACAGTAAAGACATAAGATTGAATGATAGAAACTCTAAATTCTAATATTGATAATATAATTTGTGTTAAAATGATAACGTATCATAAAATTATTATTAATGAAATAGCTGATTCTTTTATTAAAGTTAAAAGTAAATATCCTGCAAATATATTTGCTGTTCATCGAATTTATCAAGTTAAAGGACAAATAATATTTCTAGTTGTTTCAATTAAAACTATAAAAGGTATTAAAAGAAAGGGGGTCTTTTGGGGGATTACATGCGCAAATGCAAAGTTTGTATTGTTTAATGAAAGGAAAATTATTAAACTAAATCAAAATGGGAGGGAAATATCAATTGAAAAAATTAAATGTCTTGAACTTGTAAAAATATATGGGACTTGTGAAAAAATATATAAAACTATTTCTTAAAATTAATATAAATAAAATAGTCAAATCAATTATATCAAAACAAATAAATTTGTTCATTAAATAATTTTTAATTCTTTGAATAAAGTTATTGAAATCATTTTTTTTTTATTAATCGAGAATCAACTATTCGGAATAATATTTGAATAATAACAAAATTTGAATAGAAGAAATTCAATTTAAATCAACCATTGAATTGGTACTAGAATAAAAAATAGAAAATAAATTTCTTATCATTTTAAGATACATTTTTTCTAATTTTTATTATTATACGAATTAATATGTTTTTCAATGTAAATAAAATTATATTCAAAGTTAATCAATTGTATAGTGATACTTGTGGAATATAAAAAATATTAATTTTAATGATTTAAAAATTACATTTTAATGTTATATTTTAACTCATTTCTTTCATTAGAGGTAATTTTAATTACTATATATTGATTTAAGAGATCATAACTTTAAATTCAGTTATCCAATGAAAATGGATAAGAAATTCATTGTATAAAATTTTCATGATTAGTTCTTTCAATTGCAATAGGTATAAATCTATGAGTTATACCACACATTCATTTTCACACCTGATGATGGAACGGTTCAGGAATGAATTGCATCTGAAGAATTAATTAATATACGAATTTGATTTTTATTTGGAATAATTATATTATTATCAACATCTAATAAACGGAAATTATTTATGTTCATATTATTATTTTTAATCATAAATAAATGAAATTTAATTTTATTGAAATCTGAATACTCATAAGATCAGTAACATTGATATCCAATAGATTTAATTGTTAGAGTTGAAATATAAATTTCATCTGTTAAATATAAAACGTTGAATGCAGGAATCACTAGATAAATTGAAATTAATATCGGAATTAATGTTCAAACAATTTCGATATTTTGATTTTGTTAAATACACTTATTACAGTAGAACCTCGATTATCCGGACCTCGATCATCCGAACCCTCAATTATCCGAACGATGATTTAGTTTATCCGAACGCTCAATTATCCGAACGTTGGCGCGAAAGATACATTCTTGCTCGCTGCCACCGCCGTGAGCAACAATGAGCAACCCAACGCAACTTCTCCTTCTCAAACGGCTGCAAGACTAAGCCGCTCAAAAACGCGTTACAGCCGTTCGTCACTGAAAAAAGGACGATTTCATTTTTAAAAAAATATTTAAAAAAAGCATTTGACTTTTTTCAGGTGTTTAAAATACATATATATTTCAACGTTAATATGTATATCAAATTTTTATATATATGTATGTACTATTTTTATATAAAAAGGTGTTGTTTATGATCTCGTCCCAAAAAACCCACGTTTCGATTATCCGAACTTTTGATTATCCGAACTAGTCTCGGTCCCAATTGGTTCGGATAATCGAGGTTCTACTCTATTCAAATTATTAATGAATGAGGAAAAAATAATATGAATTATTATAATCGTAATTAAACCGATGTGTTGGTCTAGTGGTTAGAGTACTTGCCTCTGGAATCAACACATCGGGAGGTCGCGGGTTCGAATCACCGTCTCGTATTTTCGGAGAGAAATAAAAACACAGGCGTGACATAGCTCCAGTTCTACACAGATGTCGCGCACACGGACCGGTACGTGTGTGTGTCGGATGTGTATGGCTGTAGCCTGTGAGCTATTTCTCGACGAAACGCGACTAGCTCCGAGGCTGGGAAGCGAACCCGTGACCGGCTGTATTGGTATAGGTTTTCCGCAGTTTCCCTATACCCATGACAGAAAATGTCATGGTGAATGCGATACAGAGGGGGAAGTCGGCTGCGGCCGCAAGGTGGGGATCGATCAGGGATGTGGATTGGAGAAAAAATGGTGGGAAATGTAAAAAGGGGAAATCCCTGTACATGGAAGCTACAAAATGGCGAAGCGTTCGCCGTAGCAGATACAATAAAAAAAAAAAAAAAAAAAAAAAAAAAAAAAAAAAAAATATATATAATCGTAATTAGCAGCAACATTATTAATAAATAATCATAAATGTGTTTTAAGTTTTCTGTAAATTGTGAATTAGCATCTTGTATATTAATGATGAATTAGGTAGAAATTGCATTAATTTAGAGTGAATTAATTATGATATATTAAAGCAGTTTAATTAAATCAATGATTTAATGGGGGGTAAAATATTCTTAATCATTCAATTGAAGAAATGGTATACATTGAAAAAAGATTTAATAGTTGAGGTGATATTCGTTCTCATATTAGAAAAATAAAATATATAATTTTTAATATTGAAATGAAAGATCCTATAAAAGAAAAAATATTTTAAGTTATATATGAATCAGGATAATCAGAATATCGTCGAGGTATTCCATTTAGACCCAAAAATCGATGGGGGAAAAAGTTAAATTAATTCGAAAAATATTCTGTACAATTGAATTTTTAATAATTTTTTATGTAATCTTAGGCCGTTTATTAATGGATATCGATAAATAAAAACTCCGATAATAGCAAATACAGCTCCCAGAGATAATACATAATGAAAATGAGGTACTACATAATAAGTATCATGTTAAGTAATATCACTTGGTGAATTACCTAGAATTACTCCAGTTAATCGTCCAATTACAAATAAGAATACAAATCCTAATCTTCAAAGGTTTGAAGGATTAAATTTTATTTTTGATCCATGGATGGTAGCTAATCATCTAAAGACTTTAATTCCTGTAGGGATTGCAATCATTATAGCTGCTAAAGTGTAATAAGCTCATCTATGTCAATTGTACATATATGATGGGATCATACAATGAATCTTAAAAATCGAATAGCTAATATTGCATAAATTATACGAATAGAACAAAAAGTTCCTTATTTTTTCATTTTGGTAAAAAATTATATGGGAAACCAAATATGGGAAATTATATGGTATAACCAAATCCTGGTAAAATTAAAATATAAACTTCACGATGTCCAAAATATCAAAATAAATGTTGGGATAGAATTGGATCTCCTCCACCTGATCGATTAAAAATTGTATTTAAATGTCGGTCTGTTAAAAGTAAAGTGACCCCTGCTAATATAGAAACAGCTCATAATAATAAAGTTGTTGAAATTAATATTAATCATAAAAAAAACCCGATGAGTTGGTCTGGTGGTTAGCGTTGCGGGCCAGCGGATCGGGAGGTCGCGGGTTCGAATCCCAGTCGCGTACTTTCGTCAGGAAATGTTTTTCTTCGACATTTTCTCGGCAAAAGACTAGTTCCGTGACTGGGAGGCGAACTTGGGACCGACTGTATCGGTATAGGTTTTCGGCAGTTTCCCTATGCCCATGACTGGCGAAAACATGAGATATGCATGGTGAATACGATACGGACGAGGAAGTCGGCTGTGGACGCCCAAGGGGGGGATGATGGAGACAAAGAACAAGTGTAGAGCGGTGGACATATGAGTAGTGGAGCCTTGTAAAAAGCCGAAAAGGCTGTGCAAGTAAAACTTGAAAAAAATATTTTTATCATGAAAATACAATAATTTGTTGAAAAAAAATATATTAATCATGAAAATACAATAATTTGTTCGAAAATAACATTTTACAAATAACAATATAACATTTTTTATATTTATGATTGTGGTAATAAAATTAATTGCTCCTATAATTGAGGATAATCCTGCGAGATTAAGAGAGAAAATTGCTATATCTAATGATCTTCCTTCATGATATAAGTTTAATGAAATAGGTTTCTTATAATTAATCAATTAATAGAAGGATGTAAAAGTCAAAATCGCAAATAATTTATGCGTGGCAATGATATATCTGGGGCTGCTAATATTAAGGGAATTATACAATTCCCAAATCCTCCAATTATAATAGGTATAACTATAAAAAAATATGATGAATGCATGACGTGTGATGATGGATTTATATAATTGATAATTATTAATGAAGTAATCAGGATTACCGAATTCTATACGAATTGATAAACTTAATGAAGATCCTATTAAACCAGATAATATTCCCAAAATAAAATAAAGAATTCCGATATCATCATGATTAGTAGAAAAAAACATTTTCGAATGATTTTTTAGTTAAAAAAAATTATTGCAAATTTAAAGATATATTAGTTATAAAATTTTAAGTAATGTGTCCGACTTAAGTAGTAAATTGTAAATTCATTTGAAAGATTAATTCTTTACTATAACATTATCAAGATTTAAAAGTAAATTTTTATTCTTATTTTGAAGATTAATAGTTTTTTTAACTTAAAATGTTAAATAATTCAATTATTTAACATTCATAAATGTAATGAACTGATAAAGTTATGAATAAATTATTTATATTATTAATATTAAAACTTTATAATATAGATTACTTTTTAAGATCATTTTTTCATAAGCCTAAAGAAAGAATAATACGTGTGTAAAATAAAAATAAGATTGATATAATTATTGAAATTAATAAGATAATAAATGTAATTTATTGTTAATTAAAATATTAATTGAAGATCAGGAAAATAAAAAGGGGTTGGGGCCACGGCTTAATTTTTATTCCTGATCATAAATAAAAAAATCATATTTTGGTATAGCAATGTTTAATTGATATATATAATTAACAAATTGATATACAGCGGTATTTCTAGAATTCCTATCCCTCATTTTCTGGTTCAGTCTGTGCCGAAGAGCTGGGGAGCTGTCAGGTGAAAAACTCAGTCCCGATGGATTTCGTGCGAAAGGAAAAATAGCCGGTAGCGGAGTCTACACAATCCGACAGCTTAGCTATATATACTAGGCTGCCGAAGATACCCGTTCGACTTTCGGAGACCGTCGGCCCAAGCACGTGCAGCGCGCCGGCAAGAGAGTAAGGGGCGGTTAGGTACCAGTGGTCTTCAATCTCCTCGATTTCGTCACGCGCGCGTTTATAGTATTGGTGTGAATTGGTTTTTCTTAATTTACGGCTAAACTATTGGAGATAGAGAAAAGAATCGTATACACCTACAAGGTAAAATCTTCCATTCTACAACTTTTGTTCGAAACTTTTTTGCGATTTCCTCTTCGTTCTCGAAATAATGCATATTTTTCGGTTTTTAATCCTTTTCTTCACTGTTAATAGTTAAAATTCCTAGAAATTCGGATTGCCCGGATCGATTAACATAGGAATACATGTTTCGCTAAGCGGTCGCAAAAATTTTCGACTTTGGCCACTTTTGACTGGACTATCACTCACGATAAACGTTTCGCGAAACGCGTCACGGAAAAGATCCCACGACGTTAACTCGCGCACTTGTCCACGAAACCAGTCGCGTGCCCCGTCACACAAATGCATTCGCGCTGCCTCCAAAAGATAATCCTCGGGCCATCGATGTAACCTATGCATGGATTCTAAATTTTCGAGCCACTCGCGTGCACGAATACTGTCATTTTCACCATTAAAGTTCTCAATGTTTCGCGAGAGATCGGGTATCACGTGGTACATCGGCACAGACGGCGTCTCCGTCGGCGACGCTCGCGTCGTATGCTGCTGGTTACCCACTAGTCCCACTAACAATTGGACTAAAAGCTCGTCCTTGTCGCCATTCGTTATACATTCCGAAAGGCGCCCGCTAACGCGGAGTTCGTTTGTATGTTAAACGATGATTGACCGGGAGGGGGTCCGCGTAACCCGCTCATCGCCTCTGATTTGCTGGCGTGCCTGACAGCTTCCTCTGTAGTGCGTGGCGCCTGCGCTCCGTCGTCATCGTCAAACTGACGCGTTTCTAATGGCGGCATGGCCAACGAAACCGCAGGGTCGACCGTTACAGCCAACGCGCCGCCATCTTGCGCGCTCTCGCGCTCACGAACCTCACTTGAACGCCCCGGTAGCGACATTCGCGACCTTGCATCTGCATGCCACCCGCGTCCGCGCACTCCTCGTCCGAGCGTTCGATCGAGTCCCATTTTGTCGAGCTCGCACCGCGCGAATCGTTCAAACTCTGCTTCTTCAACCATGTACGACTTTGTTTTTCACTTCGTATCCCAGTTCTGAAGTATTACGGTTTAAACACTAGGTGTCCAGAAATACGCACGCCCACTTTATTTCTCTTTTTCGACAAATGTGCACTCTGTTTGCTGTCTTCCGGTTGCCGACCAACTGTATGAGGAAGGGGGGGGAGGAGGCGAATGACTATAGGCTGGAGTCTTTCTTTTATATGGTTAATTGTAAATAAATATATTTATTAAAGGGGTTAGGCCCCGGGGTGCCACGACGCGATAATCACTAGTAGTTAAATATTAAGACTATTACAGGTACGCACTGGACGTTTACATTAATAATCGCACACGGACTACTTGTACGCGCGGAGCCCTCAACCGACCGCGTGGTGAGGCGCTCTCTCTCTCTCTCTCTCTCTCCCTCTCTCTCTCTCTCTCTCTCTCTCTCTCTCTCTCTCTCTCTCTCTCTCTCATACACGTTCCCTACGTTCTTACGTGCTCACGCTATCGCGTCTCTTTTCCTACTACTCGTTTCAATTTCGCTTATGTACCGGCACGTCGCGTTCGCGCCACTTCTCTCCCTTTTCTCCGACGATGTCGCTCTCAGCGCCCTCTAGTGCGCCCTCTACTCGCGGGAAATTTGAAGCCCCCCAACGTCATTTTCTGTTCTCAACATTTCTTTTCCTTACCTGTGTTCGGTATAAGATAATTCCATACTTTTGGCATTTTCTTCTCTCCATTGAAAAGTCTCATGTAGATGCGCTCAATATTCTGCTTGCTGCTCTTTTCATGGTTTCCAAGAATTTTTTGATGTTGGTATTTGCGACACGGAGAACCTTCATCAAATTAATGTTTAGCCCTGAGAAGGGCAGTTTGTTCGACGTACTTGAAAAACTTTTTGAGGTTAACATTCACGACACTCGTCGCTTTACAATATACGTAAAGTTGAATTTGGCCCGAAAAAGGACCGTTCATTTTATTTGCACTGCCAAATGCTCTAACCCTGGTAAGCGATTAGAGCCGTAAAAACTATTGTAACACTGTTTATGTATATACATGAACCCTACTTGTTTTGACACTACTAGCGTGCAATCGTTTGTTTGGGGCAGCGTTGCCCGGGCAACGAGAGAGTGCAGACTTGTCGAAAACGTCGCGTATGAAGTCGAAGGACGTATGTAGTAATGCTTCCGAGGCGACCGAATGACTGTATTCGATTGAGCAAGCCGACGGGTCTGGAATGTTTTGAAAGTAGAATAGTTTTATGGTGAAAAAGTCGCTCGGAAATTCGGCCGAATATTATGAGATCTCAAGATTGAGTAGACGGATCGACAAATTGCCCAAACAAAATCGATAGGAAAAAATCATATTGCATTGGTAAAATGACATTAGACATTCGATTTGTCCCTGCGTTTTCGCGTAATGTCGATTCAAAGTTGAAGAATGTCCGGTGAAAGCCCATCTTACTGTATAACGATTCGCGACGTGTTCGTCAGTGTCAGTGGTTCTCAATGGAGTCGATTTTTTTATTTATTACTGTGAGAGTAATAAAAAGAAAACTACGTACACTACAGCTCATAAATTTGGGTACACCACTCGATATTTCTTGCCGCACTAAAAGTTAGATAGCTCCGTAAAAAACATAGATAATGAAATTTGACGAACGGCGCTTTAAAGGGAACCACTTCAGCTTTGTTTTGCCTTTTTGAAATATTTTTTATGATTTTTTTCGACCCGGTACGCACTTTTGAAACGTGTCTGTTTTTCGGCTTTTTTCGACCATCGAGAATTGGGCGCATAACTTATGGAATTTTTTCTGTCGTTTTTATCTATGATAATCTTGAAAGGGGTAGCAGAAGGTCCACTTTCGTTTTTTAAAAAGTTTCATACGATTTTTTTCTGAAAAAGAATTTCATTTGGGCAAAACGAAAAGTATTAGGCAGTGTAGTGGCATCTTTTAGCTTTAAATTGGCATTTTTTATTTTCAAAAATATTCATTACCGTTGCTCCTGTAGGAAGTCTCCTGGAGTGCCCGAAAAAAAGTGTCCGGCGGTGAGGAAAGTATCTCCGGTTTGGATGATCTAAAATGAAAAAACGAAAAAGATTCTTTTAGGGGATAGATGAATCCAGGTATTGATCGAAGGAATAGCCGAAATTTTAATTTTTGACAAAATGGCTCCGGAAAGAAACAATTTCGATTTTCGACCAATTTTTTTTTCGTTACATCGTTGAAAAAAAATAGAAACAATTATTGGAAATCTTATTCCTTTGATCAATACCTGAAGAATGATTGACCTGACAACGCTGTGTTAAAATTGCAGACCGATCGGTTGAGCCGTTTTTGAGAAATCGTGCTCACCGACTTTGAAAACACCGTTTTGAGAAAAACGCGTTTGAAGTTTTTCGGATGCTCGGAGCGCGCTCCGGGCGTCCTTACAAATGTGTGTGTATTTCCGAGAATATTCGCTGGATCGACTTGAAATTTTCAGGGAATATAATCACATATTTGTTCATACCAAAAATGCAATAGATTTTTTTTTTTGCAATTTCTAACTGCGTATAACCCGTTAAGTCGAAAAGTATGGCATTTAGGACAAAATATCAAGAAGCGAAACTCTTTTAATTTTCGAATTTATATTTGCGTGCATTTTTTCAGATTTTTCCTTCAACATTTTTCACGTTTTTTAAGGGTATAGTTGCTTTTGAAACATTGTAAAAAAAGTTTTAAATAAAATCTGAAAAAATTTAAACGTATTTAAAACGAAACACTGCAACATTTTCTGCTCTTGATATTTTGTCTCTAACTCAATAATTTTCGAGATACGCCGTTCCATTTTTTGGAAGATTCTACAAATTTCGGCCAAAAAAGTTTCGAAAAAAATTCTGAAAAAATGCAAGAAAATATAAAACCGAAAATTGAAAGAGTTTCGCTTCCTTATATTTTGTCCTAATGCCATACTTTTTTACTTGAGCCATCCTACTCATCAGAGTTTCGAGGGAAAATAGTCCAAACAAAAATCTCACACGAAAATTCTTTAAAAATTCCAGGCGATCCGGTATAAACTTATGCAACTTTTTACATCTATGACATTTCCTCTTAAACCCTACAGTTCTTGAGTTAGGTTGCATTTGCCAAAATTTGTCTTTTTTACCAAAAAATGAAATAACTTTGCGAAAAAAAATCGTACGAAACTTAAAAAAAACAAAAATGGACCTTCTGCTACCCCTTTTAAGATTATAATGGATAAAAATGACAAAAAAAATTTCCATAATTATGCGCCCAATTCTCGATGGTCGAAAAAAGCCGATAAAAAGACACGTTCAAAAGTGTCGAAAAAAAATCATAAAAAATATTTCAAAAAAGCAAAGCAAAGCTAAATTGGTTCCCTTTGAAACGCCGTTCGTTTAATTTGGTTATCTATTTTTTAAAGGAGCTATCTAACTATTAGTGCGGCAAGAAATATCGACTAGTGTATCCAAACTTTTGAGCGGTAGTGTACATGATTAACATAACGATTTAATTTATGAATGATAAATACAATTGTGCGCAAATCGTCGCATGTTCGCTGGGGCTCGGCTTATCCTCGGCCGCCGACTACCTCGCTCTTGATCTCTTTGCGTGATACCATGCTCTTTTTGCGCAGGCGTTATCCCTACGATCTACATCCCTGACCTACGCATGCGCCGGTTTACGGTCCTACATCTCGGCCATCCTGATAATCGTCTGATCCAGACGATTCAGCGTCGTTTTCAACAGAGTTTATGTTTTTCCACCTTTTCATTGAATCTGCTGGCTTCGTGGTTTTTCGAAGTCCTTCGCCGTCGATCTTTTCTACCCCGTATCGATTGTGGGGTTTACGATGCTTACTCGGTATCGTCTGAGAATTTTTTCTTTTAACTGTAGTCCCGGGCCAAGTTGAGTCCTTCTCGCTCAATTTCTGAAAACTCTGTTCATTTTTTCATTGAATCTGCTGCTGACGTGGTTTTTCGAGGTCCTTCGCCGTCGATCTTGTCTACCTCGTATCTATTGCATATTTTATTTGTCAGGAAAAGGAGACAGGAAGTTCGACGAGAAATAAACGATTCACGATATAATAGAACAAGGAAAACATTCTTTATTAACTTTACGACTGGCGTGACGAACAGTAGCCATGCGACTGACCGCCTTGTAACGAATGTGCGACCAGTACGCCCTCTATATCGCTTAGAGACGAAGACGCTGCGGTAACACTTACACGCGCCAAACTATGTTTCAATAGTATCGACCGTGGGGTTTACGATGCTTACTCGGTATGGTCTGAGAAATTTTTCCCTCCTTCAATCATTCCTCGATTTGCTCGTCAACTCCATTTTTCTCTAACACCGTGAGTCTTCGTGGCCCTTTACAGACGGGTTTTTCATCGCGTAAAATAATTTTCAATTTGATTGGGGGTCTTCGACTGTTTTGTTCGGTGAATAGGAGTTTACCAGTTTGTGTACTTCGTTTCGGCATTTAACGCTCGCGCCCAACCCGATCTCCACTTTTTTGTTTTCGTCTAGACGGTCGATATCAAAAATAGAATTTTTTTCCGCTTTTTTCGTTATTCGCATTTCGTTTTTTTTTATGTGTAGCTCAGCTACGTTTAATATCTCGCTTCCAATCGTAACGCGATCGACAATTTCTTCGGTGTTTACTATGTGATACGTGAGTTTATATTGGACCTCATCAACAACTGTCTCGACTTCGCATCGACCGATGGTATACATTTTCACGTATTTTGGTCCTTCGAGGACCTCGGTCTTCGGATTATAATTCGGTGAGCCCGATTCTAAATATAAGTCGACCCGCATCAGATGCAGTGGCGGACCCGGCGGGCCCGTCGGAGGCCCGAGGCGGCAGGTAAACGAGGCCCCCGGGCTGCTAAAAAATGAATGTATTATTGATGATGTTGATTAATTTTACTATATGCCCTACTTATGAACTGGGTAAAAAAGGTAGAACACGGATCAACATTCAGCACAGCACCTAGCAGGTAGAATGCAAAGAAATAATGAAGTCTATAATAAGAAAGTAACTTTTATTGTACTTACATGTTTAAGGCCTTAGGCCACAGTAACGGGTATCAAATCATGCGCCAATTTAACAATTTTTTTTTCGTATGAAAAAGTGATTCACTCATAAGATTAATTACACATCTATTTAGTATGAATATCAGGCTGTTAGACATTTTTTTATGTACAAAATGGCCGACTACTCGAAACTTCTTGAAACAGCTTTTTTCCAATTGGCGTGACAAATAACTGCAACAATTTTTACTCGATTTACTAATTTCTGATTAATCGAAAACTTTTCATTTTATGAGCAGTTATGACGAAATTTTTCACTGAAAATTAATTTCTTACGTTCAAATACCTACAACTTTTGAATAAAACAATATTTTTGAAATTCCGTACGTACTGCTCTAGGTATTCTAATTTAGATTGACGAGAATTTTTGTTTTTTGTTCTAGGTAAAAAATTGTGGATGCTAAATATCACGTCGCGGAGCGCCTAAAAAAGATAAAATAAAATATTAGTGGACGGCCATTTTGAACATCGAAAAAAAATTCTAACAGCTTGATATTCATACTAAATAGATGGGTAATTAATTTTATGAGTGAATCACTTTGTCATACGAGAAAAATTGTTAAATTCGCACATGATTTTATACCCGTTACTTTGACCTAAGGCCTTAAAAATAAAGCTTCTGCTGTGTAAATAATTTACATGTTTTCGTGCTTTCATTTAAGGGGTTACCCCCAGTTGCGATTTTGAAAAAATCGATTTTTTTTATTGCATTTTTTTGAAGTATAAGTATCTGAGAATATGTCCTGAAAATGTCAAGTCGATCTGAACAAAATTGACTGAGATATGAGCGTTGAAAGAGAAGAATCCGTTGTGTAAACGACCGGCTAGTCTGCCGTCTGGCGCGCTTGACCCTCCCTCCGACCTTCAATGCATTGTTCGATGAAAAGGGTCGTATACCTGGCAGTGGCGTAGCGTGGATTTTTGCCGCCCGGGGCTAACCCTAAATTTGCCGCCCCCCCTCCCTATTTTCGCAACTGAGTGCCGCCCGCCGCCGCCGCCCCACATCTGCGCCGCCCGGGGTCAGGGCCCCCTCTGCCCCCCCCCCCCACGCTACGCCACTGATACCTGGCATTCACAACGTTCATATAATAGACTGGAATTTATAAAAACGTATTTTCGTTGTCTGTTATGGTCTAAACTCGTCAGTGTAGCTCGAAAGTTCGACTATATAAGACGTATATTTCGCCGTTCCCAATATTATAAGCGCAGTTTTTATTCATTTTACATTCAAAAATGGATCGAAAAAAAGGTTCGCGACAAACAAGAAGCAGTGATAATTTACGGAAATCTCGACCAAAAAAAAGGAAGGGTGTTTTTAACCCCAACCTGGCCGAAACGGAAACTGAAAGTTTCAGCACGTCTGCGAAGAAACTGAAAAATAATATTGATATGACTGTGAATCAAAGTCCTAATATTGAATATCGGATTTTGAACTTTTGGGTTGTGTTTGCTGCTATTTCAAATTTAGTGAAGTACAAAACGTGTAATGGAAATATTACATTTGAAACGGCAAGTGCAAGAGGACTAGGCTTCAAAATCGTTGTGAAATGTGACTCATGTGCAGATAATTTGATACCATCTTCTCCTTTTTTGGAACATTCGTATGAAATAAATCGTCGATTTATATTCACCATGCGAGTTCTCGGCATAGGATTGGCTGGAGCACAAAAATTTTGCGGACTTATGGACATGCCAAGGTTTCTTACCGAGACTACATATTCAATAATTTTGAAAAGTATTTATGAGTCTGTGAAAACATGTGCAGATGTAACATTTAAAAAAGCCGTACGAGAAGAAATTGAAGATACACCTAATGCAGAAGGCGATGCAACTCCTCAATTAACAGTTTCCGGAGACGGATACTGGAGGAAGCGAGGATATACGTCGTTGTTCGGAGTCGCATCAGTCATAGGCAACTACAGTGGAAAAGTACTTGATCTTGTGGTAAAAAGTGCGTGTTGTAAAATGTGTGAATCGTGGAAACATAAGCTAAATGATGCGGACAACGAAGAATGGTACGAAACACACGAAGATAACTACAGTGAAAATCACGAAGGCTCCTCGGGAAAAATGGAGGTGGACTCCATTATCGAAATCTTCAAGCGTTCAATAGAAAAATATAATGTCCTGTACCGTTACTATATTGGAGACGGAGATTCGAAAACGTACACTGGGCTAGTAAATTCTCATCCTTATGAAGACGTAGAAGTTATAAAAAAAGAATGCATCGGTCACGTCCAAAAGCGTATGGGATCCCGCCTTCGTAATTTAGTAAAAAAAAAAAAACAAAAAGCTTGGTGGTAAAGGACAGCTGACAGGAAAATTTATTGACAAGCTCACTGTGTACTATGGACTTGCTATTCGACGCCATTCTGCTTCTGTTCACGATATGCATGAGGCGACCTTCGATCATTACAGTTCAACCGATGCAAATCCACACCATGAGAGATGTCCAACCGGTGAAGAATCGTGGTGTTCGTATCAACGAGCTCAGGCGAGAAACGAGGCTTTCCGACACGATTACAAACCACTTCCATCAAATGTATTGGATGCCATCAGACCTATATACAACGATCTGAGTAAGGAAACTTTACTCGAAAGATGCGTCGGTGGCTTCAATCAAAATAACAACGAAAGCTTCAACCAACTTATTTGGAAAATCAGCCCAAAAATCGTCTCGAGTGGAGCAATCGTTGTAAATTTAGCAGCTTATATTGCCGTTGAACTGTTCAACGAATGTTCAAAATCATTATTATTTTATTTGAACTCAATCGAAGTGAGCTGTGGACACAACGCGCACGAATACGCTGATAAAATGGACGAAGCACGGATTGCACTGGCAGAGAGACGTTCGGCCGAGAGCACTCGTGAAGGAAGAATGTTACGAAAGCAACACCAAATTTCCGTTTTGCAAGCGGCATCGTCGGCGGAAGAACTTCTGTATGGGCCCGGAATAGATGACTCTATGTAAGTTTACAAAAAAAAATATTTTCATCGTGTAAACTGAAATTGAAACTTTAAACGCGTTTTTCTCAAAATGGCATTTCTGAAGTCGGTGACCACGATTACTCGACCACTAATGAACCGATCTTCTTGAAATTTTGCAGGCTTATTTAATACATAAAAATGTAGTCTTTAATCGTTCGATTTTTTTCGTTAAAATCGAATCATTAACTTTGACTGTCCGCCGTTTTGTGAAAAATGAATATTTTTTAAAATCCTTCGATTAAAGACTAGTTTATACTTATATTTGACGTGTATATAAAAACATTATTTCATTGACGGCCATTTGCCACTAAACAATGTAATATTTTGCAATAAAAAAATTACTGAAAGTTCTTCAAGATGTGTTCTTTAAGATGGTATATTGATCGATTAAAAAAGTTTTGTAGTTTTCTTTAAAAAAATTAATGAAAAAGGCCTTTTTTTGCGCTACAAGTGGGGTTAACGCCTTAACTGAATTTCTCAATAACGTCGTTGAAATCTACTCCCCTTGAAACTTTCCTTTAATTGATAGAATGGATAGATTGACTAGGCGTTCTTGGTTCTTCGTAGATCGACCATTTTTTAAAATAAATTTCAGTTTAGAAAAACTTCTCTCGCATGATGGGACCGACACACAAATGGTCAAGAAGTATTGGATTATAAGTGGTAAACAGGGCAAAGATTCACTGAAGTCCCATTTAATAATAATACACGTTTGATACAGGTTTGGAAACGACCACGATATGTTAGGCGCGCTAATTGTAAGCCGATCCACTTTTCTTTACATTTTTCGCCACTACGTGGCATTGCTGTCGTCGGGGTAGGTGTGTGACGGACAGAATATCTTCTGACTGTCTCTCCCACTCTTCAGATCGAGGCGCATGCGCCGTCGACCTTGCCCCCGAATATTTGATGAGGATACGAATAAAAAACCAAATGAATAAATAATACGCTTACTGAAGACTAAACTGATTGATAGACCCATTCTCTGAAAAGTCGCAGCTACGAAAACTCTTTTGCTAGTCACATTTTTCTAAGTTTAATCCTGAAACCAATTAATTGTTAAATATTGGAGTTCGTGAAAGAAATGCCTTAAGAGCATGAGATGGCACACGGACCGAGGTTATCGTTCACATGACAACACGGAAATTTTAAGTAGGGGCGTAGGGTGAGATCACAGAAGACCGTGGGTTGGGGATATCCTCTGATAGAAGCGATACATGTGGTGGCGAGCGGAATAAAAAGTGGATCTTGTAACGGTGCCTCACGGCATCATTGAAATGTGGTTTCGTTTCCAAATCTGTATGTAAGACCGTTGGTCAGGAAAGTCCCGCAGCGGCTAACAGTGTTGCCAAGTTAGTGGATTTTCCACGTAAACTGGTGGTTTAGACATCCCAGTGGATAAAATTTGTTTCTTGCGCCTGGTGGTTTTTGTTAGTGGTTAGCAACATATTCAACCACTAACGTGTAAACAAATGTATAAAACATTATATTTTGCTATGACAAGGCCCTTTGCCACAAAGTTTGTCAACTTCCATGGTGTAGGCAACACTACGATCTTGTAAATACCTACCAGTGCCATGGGGATTTCCTGCATAATGTTTTGGCTGTATATAGATTGGAATGAATATACCACAGGGTAATTGAATCGAGTTCAATTTGCTTAAAAAAGTATGTTTTGAAATACTTAATAATTTTTTTATGTAAGTGCATCAGATGTAGTTGCTTACTTACTAGACAGTAAGGGGCAACACCAGGCGGTATTAGAGGTTTTCTGGTGGTTTGAAGAACCGCTTATGGTGAGTATAACAAAACAAGTTGGCAACAGCGGCGGCTACTATCTTTATTTTGGCTTCTAACAAGTAACAAGTCATAATGTAATTTTACGACAGTAAGGTTCAGATTGGTTAATTTCCCCTGTTGTTATTCTTTAGTACGTATGTATGTCATTTCTTTAGTACGTCTGTATGTAATCTTTTTTACGAACTTTCTATATCGTTCGAATCTAGTATTTATCTTTCGCGCCAAAGCTACTATAGAGTGAGCGGGGCCCGCCGCGCGGGGCGCACCATTTTTTGGCGCTAGCTATAAGTAGGTAGAGGTTTATGCTATATTGACAACTGCTATCATGACCTGATGACAGGTGAATTAGTACCTACCTATCTATGTTTATAGTTTGCATACGTACCAACCCCACCACCTGTGTGAACTTGGCAACTGACTTTACAGAAAGTAATTTTTTTTTTGCATTCGTTTGTACTCGGTTTGTACCCGTTTGTACCGCCTTTTATTTCGTTTGTACCTTAAGGGGGAAAAAAGTACGAGGGTATGGAAAAATGAACCGCAACCCATTTAGAGTTAAACAATTTTAATAAACGCGAATGAAAAGAGAATCGTTTGTACCCGTTTGTACCGTCGGAAATTTTTTTTTTGGAATTTTTTTTCCAAATTTTTTTTGGAAAAAAATTTTCGATTTTTAAATTTTTTTATTTCCGTTCGTACCGACAAGTATATCGTTTGTGCCACCTAGCAATTGTTTCTACTCATTCGTATCGATGAGTATTCTACTCATTCGTATCGATGAGTACAGACAGGTACAAACGTTTTCGCGTTGGTACAAACGATTGCTCGATAGTACAGACTGGTACAAACGTTTTCTCGGTGGTACAAACGATATACTTGTCAGTACGAACGGGTGCAAACGATTCCTCGATAGATGTACATGAAGTTTGCATCGTTGCTATCCAACGGTTTCATTTTTTTTTTTCGATTTTGTTTGGTTGGTCCCGGTGGCCGTAAATATTTTTTATTCATTTTACCATATTTTTTTAGCAACTAGAGCCGAATTGACCAAGAAAAAATAGGAAATTACAAAATCGAAAAAAAAAATGAAACCGTTGGATAGCAACGATGCAAACTTCATGTACATCCTCGATAGTACAGACGGGTACAAACGATTTCTGGGTGGTTAAACCGATATACTCGTCAGTACGAGGGGGTAGAAACGATTGCCAGATATTAGAGACGGGTACAAACGATTGCTCGATAGTTCAGACGGGTACAAACAATTTCTTGGTGGTACAAACGATATACTCGTCGATACGAACTGGTACAAACGATTGCTCGATAGTACAGACGGGTACAACCGTTTTCTCGGTGGTACAAACGATATACTTGTCTCTACGAGGGGGAACAAACAATTGCTTGATATTACAGACGGGTACAAACGATTGCTCGATAGTTCAGACGGGCAGAAACGTTTTCTCGTTGGTACAAACGATATACTCGTCGATACCAACGGGTACAAACGATTGGTCGATAGTACAGACGGGTACAAACGATTTCTGGGCGGTACAAACGATATACTTGTCGATACGAACGGGTAGAAACGATTGCTCGATAGTACAGACGGGTACAAACGTTTTCTCGTTGGTACAAACGATACACTCGTCAGTACGAATAGGTTCAAACGATTGCTCGATAGTACAGACGGGTACAAACGATTTCTCGGTGGGATAAACGATATACTTGTCGATACGAACTGGTACAAACGATTGCTCGATAGTACAGACAGGTACAAACGTTTTCTTGATGATACAAACAATATACTCGGCAGTACGAGGGGGTACAAACGATTGCTTGATATTACAGACGGGTACAAACGATTGCTCAATAGTACAGACGGGTACAAACGTTTTCTCGTTGGTACAAACGATATACTCGTCAGTACGAACGGGCATGAAAGATTGCTCGATAGTACAGACGGGTACAAACGATTTCTCGGCGGTACAAACGATATACGTGTCGATGCGAACGGGTACAAACGACTGCTCGATAGTGCAGTCGAGTATAAACGTTTTTTCGTTGGTACAAACGATTTACTCGTCGATACGGATGGGTACAAACGATTACTCGATAGTACAGACGAGTATAAACAATTTCTCGGTGGTACAAACGATATACTCGTCGATACGAACGGGTACAAACGATTGCTCGATGGTGCAGACGGGTGCAAACGTTTTCTCGGTGGTACAAACGATATACTCGTCTCTACGAGTGGGTACAAACGATTGCTTGATATTACAGACGGGTACAAACGATTGCTCGATAGTTCAGACGGGTACAAACGTTTTCTCGTTGGTACAAACGATATACTCGTCCAGAGCAATGGGTACAAACGATTGCTCGATAGTACAGACGGGTACAAACGATTTCTCGGCGGTACAAACGATACACTTGTCGATACGAACGGGTACAAACGATTGCTCGATGGTGCAGACGGGTGCAAACGTTTTCTCGGTGGTACAAACGATATACTCGTCTCTACGAGTGGGTACAAACGATTGCTTGATATTACAGACGGGTACAAACGATTGCTCGATAGTTCAGACGGGTACAAACGTTTTCTCGTTGGTACAAACGATATACTCGTCCATACCAATGGGTACAAACGATTGCTCGATAGTACAGACGGGCACAAACGTTTTCTCGCTGGTACAAATGATATGGTCGTCAGTACGAGGGGGTACAAACGATTGCCTGATATTACAGACCGGTACAACCGATTGCTCGATAGTTCAGACGGGTACAAACGTTTTCTCGTTGGTACAAACGATATACTCATCGATACCAACGGGTACGAACGATTGCTCGATAGTACAGACGGGTACAAACGTTTTCTCGGTGGTACAAACGAAATACTCGTCGATACGAACGGGTACAAACGATTGCTCGATAGTACAGACGGGTACAAACGTTTTCTCGGTGGTACAAACGATATACTCGTCAATACGAATGGGTACAAACGATTGCTCGATAGTACAGACGGGTACAAACGTTTTCTCGGTGGTACAAACGATATACTCATCAGTACGAACGGGTACAAACGATTGCTCGATAGTACCGACGGGTACAAACGTTTTCTCGGTGGTACAAATGATATACTCGTCAGTACGAAAGGGTACAACCGATTCCTCGATAGTACAGACGGGTACAAACGATTTCTCGGCGGTACAAACGATTTACTCGTCGATACGAACTGGTACAAACGATTGCTCGATAGTACAGACGGGTACAAACGTTTTCTCGGTGGTACAAACGATTGCTCGATAGTACAGACGGGTACAAACGATTTCCCGGTGGTAGAAACGATATACTTGTCGATACGAACAGGTACAAATGATTGCTCCTTAGTACAGACGGGTACAAACAATTTCTCGGTAGTACAACCGATATACTCGTCGATACGAACTGGTACAAACGATTGCTCCATAGTACAGACAGGTAAAAACGTTTTCTCGGTGGTACAAACGATTTACTCGTCAGAACGAACGGGTACAAACGATTGCTCGATAATACAGGTGGGTACAAACGTTTTCTCGGTGGTACAAACGATATACTCGTCAGTACGAACGGGTACAAACGATTGCTCGATAATACAGGTGGGTACAAACGATTTCTCGGTGGTACAAACGAAATACTCGTCGATACGAACGGGTACAAACGATTGCTCGATAGTACAGACGGGTAGAAAGGTTTTTTCGGTGGTACAAACGATATACTCGTCAGTACGAACGGGTACAAACGATTGCTCGATAGTACAGACGGGTACAAACGATTTCTCGGTGGTACAAACGATATACTCGTCAGTACGAATGGGTACAAACGATTGCTCGATAGTACAGACCGGTACAAACGATTTCTCGGTGGTACAAACGAAATACTCGTCGATACGAACGGGTACAAACGATTGCTCGATAGTAGACGGGTACAAACGATTTCTCGCAGTAAAAACGATATACTTGTCGATACGAACGGGTACAAAGGATTGGTCGATAGTACAGATGGGTACAAACGTTTTCTCGGTGGTACAAACGAAATACTCGTTTTTACGAACGGGTACAAACGATTGCTCGATAGTACAGACGGGTACAAACGTTTTCTCGGTGGTACAAACGATTGCTCGATAGTACAGACGGGCACAAACGTTTTCTCGGTGGTACAAACGATATACTCGTCAGTACGACGGGGTACGAACGATTGCTTGATATTACAGATGGGTACTAACGATTGCTCGATAGTTCAGACGGGTACAAACGTTTTCTCCTTGGCACAAACGATATACTCGTCAGTACGAATGGGTACAAACGATTGCTCCATACTACAGACGGGTACAAACGTTTTCTCGGTGGTACAAACGATATACTCGTCAGTACGAATCGGTACAAACGATTGCTCGATACTACAGACCGGTACAAACGTTTTCTCGTTGGTACAAACGATATACTCGTCAGTACGAATGGGTGCCAACGATTGCTCGATAGTACAGACAGGTACAAACGTTTTCTCGGTGGTACAAACGAAATACTCGTCGATACGAACGGGTACAAACGATTGCTCGATAGTACAGACGGGTACAAACGTTTTCTCGGTGGTACAAACGATATACTCGTCAGTGCGAACGGGTACAAACGATTGCTCGATAGTACAGACGGGTACAAACGATTTCTCGGTGGTACAAACGATATACTCGTCAGTACGAATGGGTACAAACGATTGCTCGATAGTACAGACCGGTACAAACGTTTTCTCGGTGGTACAAACGAAATACTCGTCGATACGAACGGGTACAAACGATTGCTCGATAGTACAGACGGGTACAAACGATTTCTCGCAGTAAAAACTATATACTTGTCGATACGAACGGGTACAAACGATTGCTCTATAGTACAGATGGGTACAAACGTTTTCTCGGTGGTACAAACGAAATACTCGTTTTTACGAACGGGTACAAACGATTGCTCGATAGTACAGACGGGTACAAACGTTTTCTCGGTGGTACAAACGATTGCTCGATAGTACAGACGGGCACAAACGTTTTCTCGGTGGTACAAACGATATACTCGTCAGTACGACGGGGTACAAACGATTGCTTGATATTACAGATGGGTACAAACGATTGCTCGATAGTTCAAACGGGTACAAACGTTTTCTCCTTGGCACAAACGATATACTCGTCAGTACGAATGGGTACAAGCGATTGCTCCATACTACAGACGGGTACAAACGTTTTCTCGTTGGTAAAAACGATATACTCGTCAATACGAATGGGTACAAACGATTGCTCGATAGTACAGACGGGTACAAACGATTTCTCGGTGGTACAAACGATATTCTCGTCAGTACGAATGGGTACAAACGATTCCTCGATAGTACAGACCGGTACAAACGTTTTCTCGGTGGTACAAACGAAATACTCGTCGATACGAACGGGTACAAACGATTGCTCGATAGTACAGACGGGTACAAACGATTTCTCGCCAGTAAAAACGATATACTTGTCGATACGAACGGGTACAAACGATTGCTCGATAGTACAGATGGGTACAAACGTTTTCTCGGTGGTACAAACGAAATACTCGTTTTTACCAACGGGTAGAAACGATTGCTCGATAGTACAGACGGGTAGAAACGTTTTCTCGGTGGTACAAACGATTGCTCGACAGTGCAGACGGGTACAAACGTTTTCTCGGTGGTACAAACGATATACTCGTCAGTACGACGGGGTACAAACGATTGCTTGATATTACAGATGGGTACAAACGATTTCTCGATAGTTCAGACGGGTACAAACGTTTTCTCCTTGGTACAAACGATATACTCATCAGTACGAATGGGTACAAACGATTGCTCGATACTATCGACATGTACAAACGTTTTCTCGGTGGTACAAACGATATACTCGTCAGTACGAATGGGTACAAACGATTGCTCGATACTACAGATGGGTGCAAACGTTTTCTCCTTGGTACAAACGATATACTCGTCAGTACGAATGGGTACAAACGATTGCTCGATAGTACAGACGGGTACAAACGTTTTCTCGTTGGTACAAACGATATACTCGTCAGTACGAATGGGTACAAACGATTTCTCGATAGTCCAGACTGGTACAAACGTTTTCTCGGTGGTACAAACGATATACTCGTCGATACGAATGGGTACAAACGATTACTCGATAGTACAGACGGGTACAAACGATCTCTCGGTGGTCCAAACGATATACTCGTTGATACGAACTGGTACAATCGTCTGCTCGATAGTACAGACGGGTACAAACGTTTTTTCGGTGGTACAAACGATATACTCGTCGATACGAACTAGTACAAACGTCTGCTCGATAGTACAGACGGGTACAAACGTTTTCTCGGTGGTACAAACGAAATACTCGTCAATACGAACGGGTACAAACGATTGCTCGATAGTACAGACGGGTACAAACAATTTCTCGGCAGTAAAAAAGATATACTTGTCGATACGAACGGGTACAAACGATTGCTCGATAGTACAAATGGGTACAAATGTTTTCTCGGTGGTACAAACGAAATACTCGTTTTTACGAATGGGTACAAACGATTGCTCGATAGTACCGACGGGTACAAACGTTTTCTCGGTGGTACAAACGATATACTCGTCAGTACGAAAGGGTACAACCGATTCCTCGATAGTACAGACGGGTACAAACGATTTCTCGGCGGTATAAACGATTTACTCGTCGATACGAACTGGTACAAACGATTGCTCGATAGTACAGACGTGTACAAACGTTTTCTCGGTGGTACAAACGATATACTCGTCAGTGCGAGGGGGTAGAAACGATTGCCTGATATTAAAGACGGGTACAAACGATTGCTCGATAGCTCAGACGGGTACAAACGTTTTCTCGATGGTACAAACGATATACTCGTCGATACCAACGGATACAAACGATTGCTCGATAGTACAGACGGGTACAAACGATTTCCCGGTGGTAGAAACGATATACTTGTCGATACGAACAGGTACAAATGATTGCTCCTTAGTACAGACGGGTACAAACAATTTCTCGGTAGTACAACCGATATACTCGTCGATACGAACTGGTACAAACGATTGCTCCATAGTACAGACAGGTAAAAACGTTTTCTCGGTGGTACAAACGATTTACTCGTCAGAACGAACGGGTACAAACGATTGCTCGATAATACAGGTGGGTACAAACGTTTTCTCGGTGGTACAAACGAAATACTCGTCGATACGAACGGGTACAAACGATTGCTCGATAGTACAGACGGGTAGAAAGGTTTTTTCGGTGGTACAAACGATATACTCGTCAGTACGAACGGGTACAAACGATTGCTCGATAGTACAGACGGGTACAAACGATTTCTCGGTGGTACAAACGATATACTCGTCAGTACGAATGGGTACAAACGATTGCTCGATAGTACAGACCGGTACAAACGATTTCTCGGTGGTACAAACGAAATACTCGTCGATACGAACGGGTACAAACGATTGCTCGATAGTAGACGGGTACAAACGATTTCTCGCAGTAAAAACGATATACTTGTCGATACGAACGGGTACAAAGGATTGGTCGATAGTACAGATGGGTACAAACGTTTTCTCGGTGGTACAAACGATTGCTCGATAGTACAGACGGGCACAAACGTTTTCTCGGTGGTACAAACGATATACTCGTCAGTACGACGGGGTACAAACGATTGCTTGATATTACAGATGGGTACAAACGATTGCTCGATAGTTCAAACGGGTACAAACGTTTTCTCCTTGGCACAAACGATATACTCGTCAGTACGAATGGGTACAAGCGATTGCTCCATACTACAGACGGGTACAAACGTTTTCTCGTTGGTAAAAACGATATACTCGTCAATACGAATGGGTACAAACGATTGCTCGATAGTACAGACGGGTACAAACGATTTCTCGGTGGTACAAACGATATACTCGTCAGTACGACGGGGTACAAACGATTGCTTGATATTACAGATGGGTACAAACGATTTCTCGATAGTTCAGACGGGTACAAACGTTTTCTCCTTGGTACAAACGATATACTCATCAGTACGAATGGGTACAAACGATTGCTCGATACTATAGACAGGTACAAACGTTTTCTCGGTGGTACAAACGATATACTCGTCAGTACGAAAGGGTACAACCGATTCCTCGATAGTACAGACGGGTACAAACGATTTCTCGGCGGTACAAACGATTTACTCGTCGATACGAACTGGTACAAACGATTGCTCGATAGTACAGACGGGTACAAACGTTTTCTCGGTGGTACAAACGATATACTCGTCAGTGCGAGGGGGTAGAAACGATTGCCTGATATTAAAGACGGGTACAAACGATTGCTCGATAGTTCAGACGGGTACAAACGTTTTCTCGATGGTACAAACGATATACTCGTCGATACCAACGGATACAAACGATTGCTCGATAGTACAGACGGGTACAAACGATTTCCCGGTGGTAGAAACGATATACTTGTCGATACGAACAGGTACAAATGATTGCTCCTTAGTACAGACGGGTACAAACAATTTCTCGGTAGTACAACCGATATACTCGTCGATACGAACTGGCACAAACGATTGCTCCATAGTACAGACAGGTAAAAACGTTTTCTCGGTGGTACAAACGATTTACTCGTCGGAATGAACGGGTACAAACGATTGCTCGATAATACAGGTGGGTACAAACGTTTTCTCGGTGGTACAAACGAAATACTCGTCGATACGAACGGGTACAAACGATTGCTCGATAGTACAGACGGGTAGAAAGTTTTTTTCGGTGGTACAAACGATATACTCGTCAGTACGAACGGGTACAAACGATTGCTCGATCGTACAGACGGGTACAAACGATTTCTCGGTGGTACAAACGATATACTCGTCAGTACGAATGGGTACAAACGATTGCTCGATAGTACAGACCGGTACAAACGATTTCTCGGTGGTACAAACGAAATACTCGTCGATACGAACGGGTACAAACGATTGCTCGATAGTAGACGGGTACAAACGATTTCTCGCAGTAAAAACGATATACTTGTCGATACGAACGGGTACAAAGGATTGGTCGATAGTACAGATGGGTACAAACGTTTTCTCGGTGGTACAAACGAAATACTCGTTTTTACGAACGGGTACAAACGATTGCTCGATAGTACAGACGGGTACAAACGTTTTCTCGGTGGTACAAACGATTGCTCGATAGTACAGACGGGCACAAACGTTTTCTCGGTGGTACAAACGATATACTCGTCAGTACGACGCGGTACGAACGATTGCTTGATATTACAGATGGGTACAAACGATTGCTCGATAGTTCAGACGGGTACAAACGTTTTCTCCTTGGCACAAACGATATACTCGTCAGTACGAATGGGTACAAACGATTGCTCCATACTACAGACGGGTACAAACGTTTTCTCGGTGGTACAAACGATATACTCGTCAGTACGAATCGGTACAAACGATTGCTCGATACTACAGACCGGTACAAACGTTTTCTCGTTGGTACAAACGATATACTCGTCAGTACGAATGGGTGCCAACGATTGCTCGATAGTACAGACAGGTACAAACGTTTTCTCGGTGGTACAAACGAAATACTCGTCGATACGAACGGGTACAAACGATTGCTCGATAGTACAGACGGGTACAAACGTTTTCTCGGTGGTACAAACGATATACTCGTCAGTGCAAACGGGTACAAACGATTGCTCGATAGTACAGACGGGTACAAACGATTTCTCGGTGGTACAAACGATATACTCGTCAGTACGAATGGGTACAAACGATTGCTCGATAGTACAAACCGGTACAAACGTTTTCTCGGCGGTACAAACGAAATACTCGTCGATACGAACGGGTACAAACGATTGCTCGATAGTACAGACGGGTACAAACGATTTCTCGCAGTAAAAACGATATACTTGTCGATACGAACGGGTACAAACGATTGCTCGATAGTACAGATGGGTACAAACGTTTTCTCGGTGGTACAAACGAAATACTCGTTTTTACGAACGGGTACAAACGATTGCTCGATAGTACAGACGGGTACAAACGTTTTCTCGGTGGTACAAACGATTGCTCGATAGTATAGACGGGCACAAACGTTTTCTCGGTGGTACAAACGATATACTCGTCAGTACGGCGGGGTACAAACGATTGCTTGATATTACAGATGGGTACAAACGATTGCTCGATAGTTCAAACGGGTACAAACGTTTTCTCCTTGGCACAAACGATATACTCGTCAGTACGAATGGGTACAAGCGATTGCTCCATACTACAGACGGGTACAAACGTTTTCTCGTTGGTAAAAACGATATACTCGTCAATACGAATGGGTACAAACGATTGCTCGATAGTACAGACGGGTACAAACGATTTCTCGGTGGTACAAACGATATTCTCGTCAGTACGAATGGGTACAAACGATTCCTCGATAGTACAGACCGGTACAAACGTTTTCTCGGTGGTACAAACGAAATACTCGTCGATACGAACGGGTACAAACGATTGCTCGATAGTACAGACGGGTACAAACGATTTCTCGCCAGTAAAAACGATATACTTGTCGATACGAACGGGTACAAACGATTGCTCGATAGTACAGATGGGTACAAACGTTTTCTCGGTGGTACAAACGAAATACTCGTTTTTGCCAACGGGTAGAAACGATTGCTCGATAGTACAGACGGGTAGAAACGTTTTCTCGGTGGTACAAACGATTGCTCGACAGTACAGACGGGTACAAACGTTTTCTCGGTGGTACAAACGATATACTCGTCAGTACGACGGGGTACAAACGATTGCTTGATATTACAGATGGGTACAAACGATTGCTCGATAGTTCAGACGGGTACAAACGTTTTCTCCTTGGTACAAACGATATACTCATCAGTACGAATGGGTACAAACGATTGCTCGATACTATAGACAGGTACAAACGTTTTCTCGGTGGTACAAACGATATACTCGTCAGTACGAATGGGTACAAACGATTGCTCGATACTACAGATGGGTACAAACGTTTTCTCCTTGGTACAAACGATATACTCGTCAGTACGAATGGGTACAAACGATTGCTCGATAGTACAGACGGGTACAAACGTTTTCTCGTTGGTACAAACGATATACTCGTCAGTACGAATGGGTACAAACGATTTCTCGATAGTCCAGACTGGTACAAACGTTTTCTCGGTGGTACAAACGATATACTCGTCGATACGAATGGGTACAAACGATTACTCGATAGTACAGACGGGTACAAACGATCTCTCGGTGGTCCAAACGATATACTCGTCGATACGAACTGGTACAATCGTCTGCTCGATAGTACAGACGGGTACAAACGTTTTTTCGGTGGTACAAACGATATACTCGTCGATACGAACTAGTACAAACGTCTGCTCGATAGTACAGACGGGTACAAACGTTTTCTCGGTGGTACAAACGAAATACTCGTCAATACGAACGGGTACAAACGATTGCTCGATAGTACAGACGGGTACAAACAATTTCTCAGCAGTAAAAAAGATATACTTGTCGATACGAACGGGTACAAACGATTGCTCGATAGTACAAATGGGTACAAATGTTTTCTCGGTGGTACAAACGAAATACTCGTTTTTACGAATGGGTACAAACGATTGCTCGATAGTACAGACGGGTACAAACGTTTTCTCGGTGGTACAAACGATTGCTCGACAGTACGGACGGGTACAAACGTTTTCTCGGTGGTACAAACGATGTACTCGTCAGAGCGACGGGGTACAAACGATTGCTTGATATTACAGATGGGTACAAACGATTGCTCGATAGTTCAGACGGGTACAAACGTTTTCTCCTTGGTACAAACGATTGCTTGATATTACAGATGGGTACAAACGATTGCTCGATAGTTCAGACGGGTACAAACGTTTTCTCCTTGGTACAAACGATATACTCATCAGTACGAATGGGTACAAACGATTGCTCGATACTACAGACGGGTACAAACGTCTTCTCGTTGGTACAAATGATATACTCGTCAGTACGAATGGGTGCAAACGATTGCTCGATAGTACAGACCGGTACAAACGTTTTCTCGGTGGTACAAACGAAATACTCGTCGATACGAACGGGTACAAACGATTGCTAGATAGTACAGACGGGTACAAACGATTTCTCGGTGGTACAAACAATATACTCGTCAGTACGAATGGGTACAAACGATGGCTCGATAGTACAGACAGGTACAAACGTTTTCTCGGTGGTACAAACGAAATACTCGTCGATACGAACGGGTACAAACGATTGCTCGATAGTACAGACGGGTACAAACGTTTTCTCGGTGGTACAAACGATATACTCGTCAGTGCGAACGGGTACAAACGATTGCTCGATAGTACAGACGGGTACAAACGATTTCTCGGTGGTACAAACGATATACTCGTCAGTACGAATGGGTACAAACGATTGCTCGATAGTACAGACCGGTACAAACGTTTTCTCGGTGGTACAAACGAAATACTCGTCGATACGAACGGGTACAAACGATTGCTCGATAGTACAGACGGGTACAAACGATTTCTCGCAGTAAAAACGATATACTTGTCGATACGAACGGGTACAAACGATTGCTCGATAGTACAGATGGGTACAAACGTTTTCTCGGTGGTACAAACGAAATACTCGTTTTTACGAACGGGTACAAACGATTGCTCGATAGTACAGACGGGTACAAACGTTTTCTCGGTGGTACAAACGATTGCTCGATAGTACAGACGGGCACAAACGTTTTCTCGGTGGTACAAACGATATACTCGTCAGTACGACGGGGTACAAACGATTGCTTGATATTACAGATGGGTACAAACGATTGCTCGATAGTTCAAACGGGTACAAACGTTTTCTCCTTGGCACAAACGATATACTCGTCAGTACGAATGGGTACAAACGATTGCTCGATAGTACAGGCGGGTACAAACGATTTCTCGGTGGTACAAACGATATTCTCGTCAGTACGAATGGGTACAAACGATTGCTCGATACTACAGATGGGTACAAACGTTTTCTCCTTGGTACAAACGATATACTCGTCAGTACGAATGGGTACAAACGATTGCTCGATAGTACAGACGGGTACAAACGTTTTCTCGTTGGTACAAACGATATACTCGTCAGTACGAATGGGTACAAACGATTTCTCGATAGTCCAGACTGGTACAAACGTTTTCTCGGTGGTACAAACGATATACTCGTCGATACGAATGGGTACAAACGATTACTCGATAGTACAGACGGGTACAAACGATCTCTCGGTGGTCCAAACGATATACTCGTCGATACGAACTGGTACAATCGTCTGCTCGATAGTACAGACGGGTACAAACGTTTTTTCGGTGGTACAAACGATATACTCGTCGATACGAACTAGTACAAACGTCTGCTCGATAGTACAGACGGGTACAAACGTTTTCTCGGTGGTACAAACGAAATACTCGTCAATACGAACGGGTACAAACGATTGCTCGATAGTACAGACGGGTACAAACAATTTATCGGCAGTAAAAAAGATATACTTGTCGATACGAACGGGTACAAACGATTGCTCGATAGTACAAATGGGTACAAATGTTTTCTCGGTGGTACAAACGAAATACTCGTTTTTACGAATGGGTACAAACGATTGCTCGATAGTACAGACGGGTACAAACGTTTTCTCGGTGGTACAAACGATTGCTCGACAGTACGGACGGGTACAAACGTTTTCTCGGTGGTACAAACGATATACTCGTCAGAGCGACGGGGTACAAACGATTGCTCGATGGTACAGACGGGTACAAACGATATACTCGTCAGTACGAATGGGTACAAACGATTTCTCGATAGTCCAGACTGGTACAAACGTTTTCTCAGTGGTACAAACAAGATACTCGTCGATACGAATAGGTACAAACGATTACTCGATAGTACAGACGGGTACAAACGATTTCTCGGTGGTCCAAACGATATACTCGTCGATACGAACTGGTACAATCGTCTGCTCGATAGTACAGACGGGTACAAACGTTTTTTCGGTGGTACAAACGATATACTCGTCGATACGAACTGGTACAAACGTCTGCTCGATAGTACAGACGGGTACAAACGTTTTCTCGGTGGTACAAACGATATACTCGTCAGTACGAACGGGTACAAACGATTGCTCGATAGTACAGACGGGTACAAACGTTTTCTCGGTGGTACAAACGATATACTCGTCAGTACGAATGGGTACTAACGATTGCTCGACAGTACAGACGGGTACAAACGTTTTCTCGGTGATACAAACGATATACTCGCCGATACGAACGGGTACAAACGATTGCTCGATAGTACAGACGGGTACAAACGATTTCTCGGTGGTACAAACGATATACTTGTCGATACGAACAGGTACAAACGATTGCTCGACAGTACAGACGGGTACAAACGTTTTCTCGGTGGTACAAACGATAAACTCATCAGTACGAACGGGTACAAACGATTGCTCGATAGCACAGACGGGTACAAACAATTTCTCGGCAGTAAAAAAGATATACTTGTCGATACGAACGGGTACAAACGATTGCTCGATAGTACAAATGGGTACAAATGTTTTCTCGGTGGTACAAACGAAATACTCGTTTTTACGAACGGGTACAAACGATTGCTCGATAGTACAGACGGGTACAAACGTTTTCTCGGTGGTACAAACGATTGCTCGACAGTACAGACGGGTACAAACGTTTTCTCGGTGGTACAAACGATATACTCGTCAGAGCGACGGGGTACAAACGATTGCTTGATATTACAGATGGGTACAAACGATTGCTCGATAGTTCAGACGGGTACAAACGTTTTCTCCTTGGTACAAACGATATACTCGTCAGTACGAATGGGTACAAACGATTGCTCGATACTACAGACGGGTACAAACGTTTTCTCGGTGGTACAAACGATATACTCGTCAGTACGAATGGGTACAAACGATTGCTCGATACTACAGACGGGTACAAACGTCTTCTCGTTGGTACAAACGATATACTCGTCAGTACGAATGGGTGCCAACGATTGCTCGATAGTACAGACAGGTACAAACGTTTTCTCGGTGGTACAAACGAAATACTCGTCGATACGAACGGGTACAAACGATTGCTCGATAGTACAGACGGGTACAAACGTTTTCTCGGTGGTACAAACGATATACTCGTCAGTGCAAACGGGTACAAACGATTGCTCGATAGTACAGACGGGTACAAACGATTTCTCGGTGGTACAAACGATATACTCGTCAGTACGAATGGGTACAAACGATTGCTCGATAGTACAAACCGGTACAAACGTTTTCTCGGCGGTACAAACGAAATACTCGTCGATACGAACGGGTACAAACGATTGCTCGATAGTACAGACGGGTACAAACGATTTCTCGCAGTAAAAACGATATACTTGTCGATACGAACGGGTACAAACGATTGCTCGATAGTACAGATGGGTACAAACGTTTTCTCGGTGGTACAAACGAAATACTCGTTTTTACGAACGGGTACAAACGATTGCTCGATAGTACAGACGGGTACAAACGTTTTCTCGGTGGTACAAACGATTGCTCGATAGTATAGACGGGCACAAACGTTTTCTCGGTGGTACAAACGATATACTCGTCAGTACGGCGGGGTACAAACGATTGCTTGATATTACAGATGGGTACAAACGATTGCTCGATAGTTCAAACGGGTACAAACGTTTTCTCCTTGGCACAAACGATATACTCGTCAGTACGAATGGGTACAAGCGATTGCTCCATACTACAGACGGGTACAAACGTTTTCTCGTTGGTAAAAACGATATACTCGTCAATACGAATGGGTACAAACGATTGCTCGATAGTACAGACGGGTACAAACGATTTCTCGGTGGTACAAACGATATTCTCGTCAGTACGAATGGGTACAAACGATTCCTCGATAGTACAGACCGGTACAAACGTTTTCTCGGTGGTACAAACGAAATACTCGTCGATACGAACGGGTACAAACGATTGCTCGATAGTACAGACGGGTACAAACGATTTCTCGCCAGTAAAAACGATATACTTGTCGATACGAACGGGTACAAACGATTGCTCGATAGTACAGATGGGTACAAACGTTTTCTCGGTGGTACAAACGAAATACTCGTTTTTGCCAACGGGTAGAAACGATTGCTCGATAGTACAGACGGGTAGAAACGTTTTCTCGGTGGTACAAACGATTGCTCGACAGTACAGACGGGTACAAACGTTTTCTCGGTGGTACAAACGATATACTCGTCAGTACGACGGGGTACAAACGATTGCTTGATATTACAGATGGGTACAAACGATTGCTCGATAGTTCAGACGGGTACAAACGTTTTCTCCTTGGTACAAACGATATACTCATCAGTACGAATGGGTACAAACGATTGCTCGATACTATAGACAGGTACAAACGTTTTCTCGGTGGTACAAACGATATACTCGTCAGTACGAATGGGTACAAACGATTGCTCGATACTACAGATGGGTACAAACGTTTTCTCCTTGGTACAAACGATATACTCGTCAGTACGAATGGGTACAAACGATTGCTCGATAGTACAGACGGGTACAAACGTTTTCTCGTTGGTACAAACGATATACTCGTCAGTACGAATGGGTACAAACGATTTCTCGATAGTCCAGACTGGTACAAACGTTTTCTCGGTGGTACAAACGATATACTCGTCGATACGAATGGGTACAAACGATTACTCGATAGTACAGACGGGTACAAACGATCTCTCGGTGGTCCAAACGATATACTCGTCGATACGAACTGGTACAATCGTCTGCTCGATAGTACAGACGGGTACAAACGTTTTTTCGGTGGTACAAACGATATACTCGTCGATACGAACTAGTACAAACGTCTGCTCGATAGTACAGACGGGTACAAACGTTTTCTCGGTGGTACAAACGAAATACTCGTCAATACGAACGGGTACAAACGATTGCTCGATAGTACAGACGGGTACAAACAATTTCTCAGCAGTAAAAAAGATATACTTGTCGATACGAACGGGTACAAACGATTGCTCGATAGTACAAATGGGTACAAATGTTTTCTCGGTGGTACAAACGAAATACTCGTTTTTACGAATGGGTACAAACGATTGCTCGATAGTACAGACGGGTACAAACGTTTTCTCGGTGGTACAAACGATTGCTCGACAGTACGGACGGGTACAAACGTTTTCTCGGTGGTACAAACGATGTACTCGTCAGAGCGACGGGGTACAAACGATTGCTTGATATTACAGATGGGTACAAACGATTGCTCGATAGTTCAGACGGGTACAAACGTTTTCTCCTTGGTACAAACGATTGCTTGATATTACAGATGGGTACAAACGATTGCTCGATAGTTCAGACGGGTACAAACGTTTTCTCCTTGGTACAAACGATATACTCATCAGTACGAATGGGTACAAACGATTGCTCGATACTACAGACGGGTACAAACGTCTTCTCGTTGGTACAAATGATATACTCGTCAGTACGAATGGGTGCAAACGATTGCTCGATAGTACAGACCGGTACAAACGTTTTCTCGGTGGTACAAACGAAATACTCGTCGATACGAACGGGTACAAACGATTGCTAGATAGTACAGACGGGTACAAACGATTTCTCGGTGGTACAAACAATATACTCGTCAGTACGAATGGGTACAAACGATTGCTCGATAGTACAGACAGGTACAAACGTTTTCTCGGTGGTACAAACGAAATACTCGTCGATACGAACGGGTACAAACGATTGCTCGATAGTACAGACGGGTACAAACGTTTTCTCGGTGGTACAAACGATATACTCGTCAGTGCGAACGGGTACAAACGATTGCTCGATAGTACAGACGGGTACAAACGATTTCTCGGTGGTACAAACGATATACTCGTCAGTACGAATGGGTACAAACGATTGCTCGATAGTACAGACCGGTACAAACGTTTTCTCGGTGGTACAAACGAAATACTCGTCGATACGAACGGGTACAAACGATTGCTCGATAGTACAGACGGGTACAAACGATTTCTCGCAGTAAAAACGATATACTTGTCGATACGAACGGGTACAAACGATTGCTCGATAGTACAGATGGGTACAAACGTTTTCTCGGTGGTACAAACGAAATACTCGTTTTTACGAACGGGTACAAACGATTGCTCGATAGTACAGACGGGTACAAACGTTTTCTCGGTGGTACAAACGATTGCTCGATAGTACAGACGGGCACAAACGTTTTCTCGGTGGTACAAACGATATACTCGTCAGTACGACGGGGTACAAACGATTGCTTGATATTACAGATGGGTACAAACGATTGCTCGATAGTTCAAACGGGTACAAACGTTTTCTCCTTGGCACAAACGATATACTCGTCAGTACGAATGGGTACAAACGATTGCTCGATAGTACAGGCGGGTACAAACGATTTCTCGGTGGTACAAACGATATTCTCGTCAGTACGAATGGGTACAAACGATTGCTCGATACTACAGATGGGTACAAACGTTTTCTCCTTGGTACAAACGATATACTCGTCAGTACGAATGGGTACAAACGATTGCTCGATAGTACAGACGGGTACAAACGTTTTCTCGTTGGTACAAACGATATACTCGTCAGTACGAATGGGTACAAACGATTTCTCGATAGTCCAGACTGGTACAAACGTTTTCTCGGTGGTACAAACGATATACTCGTCGATACGAATGGGTACAAACGATTACTCGATAGTACAGACGGGTACAAACGATCTCTCGGTGGTCCAAACGATATACTCGTCGATACGAACTGGTACAATCGTCTGCTCGATAGTACAGACGGGTACAAACGTTTTTTCGGTGGTACAAACGATATACTCGTCGATACGAACTAGTACAAACGTCTGCTCGATAGTACAGACGGGTACAAACGTTTTCTCGGTGGTACAAACGAAATACTCGTCAATACGAACGGGTACAAACGATTGCTCGATAGTACAGACGGGTACAAACAATTTATCGGCAGTAAAAAAGATATACTTGTCGATACGAACGGGTACAAACGATTGCTCGATAGTACAAATGGGTACAAATGTTTTCTCGGTGGTACAAACGAAATACTCGTTTTTACGAATGGGTACAAACGATTGCTCGATAGTACAGACGGGTACAAACGTTTTCTCGGTGGTACAAACGATTGCTCGACAGTACGGACGGGTACAAACGTTTTCTCGGTGGTACAAACGATATACTCGTCAGAGCGACGGGGTACAAACGATTGCTCGATGGTACAGACGGGTACAAACGATATACTCGTCAGTACGAATGGGTACAAACGATTTCTCGATAGTCCAGACTGGTACAAACGTTTTCTCAGTGGTACAAACAAGATACTCGTCGATACGAATAGGTACAAACGATTACTCGATAGTACAGACGGGTACAAACGATTTCTCGGTGGTCCAAACGATATACTCGTCGATACGAACTGGTACAATCGTCTGCTCGATAGTACAGACGGGTACAAACGTTTTTTCGGTGGTACAAACGATATACTCGTCGATACGAACTGGTACAAACGTCTGCTCGATAGTACAGACGGGTACAAACGTTTTCTCGGTGGTACAAACGATATACTCGTCAGTACGAACGGGTACAAACGATTGCTCGATAGTACAGACGGGTACAAACGTTTTCTCGGTGGTACAAACGATATACTCGTCAGTACGAATGGGTACTAACGATTGCTCGACAGTACAGACGGGTACAAACGTTTTCTCGGTGGTACAAACGATATACTCGTCAGTGCGAACGGGTACAAACGATTGCTCGATAGTACAGACGGGTACAAACGATTTCTCGGTGGTACAAACGATATACTCGTCAGTACGAATGGGTACAAACGATTGCTCGATAGTACAGACCGGTACAAACGTTTTCTCGGTGGTACAAACGAAATACTCGTCGATACGAACGGGTACAAACGATTGCTCGATAGTACAGACGGGTACAAACGATTTCTCGCAGTAAAAACGATATACTTGTCGATACGAACGGGTACAAACGATTGCTCGATAGTACAGATGGGTACAAACGTTTTCTCGGTGGTACAAACGAAATACTCGTTTTTACGAACGGGTACAAACGATTGCTCGATAGTACAGACGGGTACAAACGTTTTCTCGGTGGTACAAACGATTGCTCGATAGTACAGACGGGCACAAACGTTTTCTCGGTGGTACAAACGATATACTCGTCAGTACGACGGGGTACAAACGATTGCTTGATATTACAGATGGGTACAAACGATTGCTCGATAGTTCAAACGGGTACAAACGTTTTCTCCTTGGCACAAACGATATACTCGTCAGTACGAATGGGTACAAACGATTGCTCGATAGTACAGGCGGGTACAAACGATTTCTCGGTGGTACAAACGATATTCTCGTCAGTACGAATGGGTACAAACGATTGCTCGATACTACAGATGGGTACAAACGTTTTCTCCTTGGTACAAACGATATACTCGTCAGTACGAATGGGTACAAACGATTGCTCGATAGTACAGACGGGTACAAACGTTTTCTCGTTGGTACAAACGATATACTCGTCAGTACGAATGGGTACAAACGATTTCTCGATAGTCCAGACTGGTACAAACGTTTTCTCGGTGGTACAAACGATATACTCGTCGATACGAATGGGTACAAACGATTACTCGATAGTACAGACGGGTACAAACGATCTCTCGGTGGTCCAAACGATATACTCGTCTTTACGAACTGGTACAATCGTCTGCTCGATAGTACAGACGGGTACAAACGTTTTTTCGGTGGTACAAACGATATACTCGTCGATACGAACTAGTACAAACGTCTGCTCGATAGTACAGACGGGTACAAACGTTTTCTCGGTGGTACAAACGAAATACTCGTCAATACGAACGGGTACAAACGATTGCTCGATAGTACAGACGGGTACAAACAATTTATCGGCAGTAAAAAAGATATACTTGTCGATACGAACGGGTACAAACGATTGCTCGATAGTACAAATGGGTACAAATGTTTTCTCGGTGGTACAAACGATATACTCGTTTTTACGAATGGGTACAAACGATTGCTCGATAGTACAGACGGGTACAAACGTTTTCTCGGTGGTACAAACGATTGCTCGACAGTACGGACGGGTACAAACGTTTTCTCGGTGGTACAAACGATATACTCGTCAGAGCGACGGGGTACAAACGATTGCTCGATGGTACAGACGGGTACAAACGATATACTCGTCAGTACGAATGGGTACAAACGATTTCTCGATAGTCCAGACTGGTACAAACGTTTTCTCAGTGGTACAAACAAGATACTCGTCGATACGAATAGGTACAAACGATTACTCGATAGTACAGACGGGTACAAACGATTTCTCGGTGGTCCAAACGATATACTCGTCGATACGAACTGGTACAATCGTCTGCTCGATAGTACAGACGGGTACAAACGTTTTTTCGGTGGTACAAACGATATACTCGTCGATACGAACTGGTACAAACGTCTGCTCGATAGTACAGACGGGTACAAACGTTTTCTCGGTGGTACAAACGATATACTCGTCAGTACGAACGGGTACAAACGATTGCTCGATAGTACAGACGGGTACAAACGTTTTCTCGGTGGTACAAACGATATACTCGTCAGTACGAATGGGTACTAACGATTGCTCGACAGTACAGACGGGTACAAACGTTTTCTCGGTGATACAAACGATATACTCGCCGATACGAACGGGTACAAACGATTGCTCGATAGTACAGACGGGTACAAACGATTTCTCGGTGGTACAAACGATATACTTGTCGATACGAACAGGTACAAACGATTGCTCGACAGTACAGACGGGTACAAACGTTTTCTCGGTGGTACAAACGATAAACTCATCAGTACGAACGGGTACAAACGATTGCTCGATAGCACAGACGGGTACAAACAATTTCTCGGCAGTAAAAAAGATATACTTGTCGATACGAACGGGTACAAACGATTGCTCGATAGTACAAATGGGTACAAATGTTTTCTCGGTGGTACAAACGAAATACTCGTTTTTACGAACGGGTACAAACGATTGCTCGATAGTACAGACGGGTACAAACGTTTTCTCGGTGGTACAAACGATTGCTCGACAGTACAGACGGGTACAAACGTTTTCTCGGTGGTACAAACGATATACTCGTCAGAGCGACGGGGTACAAACGATTGCTTGATATTACAGATGGGTACAAACGATTGCTCGATAGTTCAGACGGGTACAAACGTTTTCTCCTTGGTACAAACGATATACTCGTCAGTACGAATGGGTACAAACGATTGCTCGATACTACAGACGGGTACAAACGTTTTCTCGGTGGTACAAACGATATACTCGTCAGTACGAATGGGTACAAACGATTGCTCGATACTACAGACGGGTACAAACGTCTTCTCGTTGGTACAAATGATATACTCGTCAGTACGAATGGGTGCAAACGATTGCTCGATAGTACAGACCGGTACAAACGTTTTCTCGGTGGTACAAACGAAATACTCGTCGATACGAACGGGTACAAACGATTGCTCGATAGTACAGACGGGTACAAACGATTTCTCGGTGGTACAAACAATATACTCGTCAGTACGAATGGGTACAAACGATGGCTCGATAGTACAGACGGGTACTAACGTTTTCTCGTTGGTAAAAACGATATACTCGTCAGTACGAATGGGTACAAACGATTGCTCGATAGTACAGACGGGTACAAACGATTTCTCGGTGGTACAAACGATATACTCGTCAGTACGAATGGGTACAAACGATTGCTCGATAGTACAGACCGGTACAAACGTTTTCTCGGTGGTACAAACGAAATACTCGTCGATACGAACGGGTACAAACGATTGCTCGATAGTACAGACCGGTCCAAACGATTTCTCGGCAGTAAAAACGATATACTTGTCGATACGAATGGGTACAAACGATTGCTCGATAGTACAGATGGGTACAAACGTTTTCTCGGTGGTACAAACGAAATACTCGTTTTTACGAACGGGTACAAACGATTGCTCGATAGTACAGACGGGTACAAACGTTTTCTCAGTGGTACAAACGATTGCTCGACAGTACAGACGGGTACAAACGTTTTCTTGGTGGTACAAACGATATACTCGTCAGTGCGACGGGGTACAAACGATTGCTTGATATTACAGATGGGTACAAACGATTGCTCGATAGTTCAGACGGGTACAAACGTTTTCTCCTTGGTACAAACGATATACTCGTCAGTACGAATGGGTACAAACGATTGCTCGATACTACAGACGGGTACAAACGTTTTCTCGGTGGTACAAACGATATACTCGTCAGTACGAATGGGTACAAACGATTGCTCGATACTACAGACGGGTACAAATGTTTTCTCGTTGGTACAAACGATATACTCGACAGTACGAATGGGTACAAACGATTGCTCGATAGTACAAACGGGTCCAAACGTTTTCTCGTTGGTACAAACGATATACTCGTCAGTGCGAATGGGTACAAACGATTTCTCGATAGTCCAGACTGGTACAAACGTTTTCTCGGTGGTACAAACGATATCCTCGTCGATACGAATGGGTACAAACGATTACTCGATAGTACAGACGGGTACAAACGATTTCTCGGTGGTCCAAACGATATACTCGTCGATACCAACGGGAACAAACGATTGCTCGATAGTACAGACCGGTACAAACGTTTTGTCGGTGGTACAAACGATATACTCGTCGATACGAACGGGTACAAACGATTTCTCGATAGTACAGGCGGGTACTAACGTTTTCTCGTTGGTAAAAACGATATACTCATCAATACGAATGGGTACAAACGATTGCTCGATATTACAGACGGGTACAAACGATTTCTCGGTGGTACAAACGATATACTCGTCAGTACGAATGGGTACAAACGATTCCTCGATAGTACAGACCGGTACAGACGTTTTCTCGGTGGTACAAACGAAATACTCGTCGATACGAACGGGTACAAACGATTGCTCGATAGTACAGACGGGTAGAAACGATTTCTTGCCAGTAAAAACGATATACTTGTCGATACGAACGGGTACAAACGATTGCTCGATAGTACAGATGGGTACAAACGTTTTCTCGGTGGTACAAACGAAATACTCGTTTTTACCAACGGGTAGAAACGATTGCTCGATAGTACAGACGGGTACAAACGTTTTCTCGGTGGTACAAACGATTGCTCGACAGTACAGACGGGTACAAACGTTTTCTCGGTGGTACAAACGATATACTCGTCAGTACGAATGGGTACAAACGATTGCTCGATACTACAGACGGGTACAAACGTTTTCTCGTTGGTACAAACGATATACTCGTCAGTACGAATGGGTACAAACGATTGCTCGATAGTACAGACGGGTACAATCGTTTTCTCGTTGGTACAAACGATATACTCGTCAGTACGAATGGGTACAAACGATTTCTCGATAGTCCAGACTGGTACAAACGTTTTCTCGGTGGTACAAACAAGATACTCGTCGATACGAATGGGTACAAACGATTACTCGATAGTACAGACGGGTACAAACGATTTCTCGGTGGTCCAAACGATATACTCGTCGATACGAACTGGTACAATCGTCTGCTCGATAGTACAGACGGGTACAAACGTTTTTTCGGTGGTACAAACGATATACTCGTCGATACGAACTGGTACAAACGATTGCTCGACAGTACAGACGGGTACAAACGTTTTCTCGGTGGTACAAACGATAAACTCATCAGTACGAACGGGTACAAACGATTGCTCGATAGCACAGACGGGTACAAACGATTTATCGGCGGTACAAACGATATACTCGTCAGTACGAGGGAGTACAAACGACTACTTGACATTACAGACGGGTAAAAACGATTGCTCGATAGTATAGACGGGTACAATCGTTTTCTCGGTGGTACGAACTATATACTCGTTGATACCAACGGGTACGAATGTTTTCTCGGTGGTGCAAACGATATACTCGTCGATACCAACGGATACAAACCATTTCTCGGTGATACAAACGATATACTTGTCGGTACGAACGGAAATAAAAAAATTAAAAAATCGAAAAATTTTTTTCCAAAAAAAATTTTGAAAAAAAAACTAAAAAAAAATTTTCGACGGTACAAACGGGTACAAACAATTCTCTTTTCATTCGCGTTTATTAAAATTGTTTAGCTCTAAATGGGTTGCGGTCCATTTTTCCATACCCTCGTACTTTTTTCCCCCTTAAGGTACAAACGAAATTAAAGGCGGTACAAACGGGTACAAACCGAGTACAAACGAATGCAAAAAAAAAAAATTACTTTCTGTAAAGTCAGTTGCCAAGTTCACACAGGTAACCCCACCCATACCTCCAACCCCAAACTGCCCCTTACTGAACATAGTTCGGCCTTGGTTGGAATTTTACTAAAAATGACTGCTCGACATCTGGAGGCCCTCCACGACCAGCGGCCCGGGGTGGATGCCCGGGATGCGCTAGCCGCATCTACTCGGCTTTCAACGCCCCCCCCCCCCCCCCCGCTCGTGATGATTTTGTAAACTCTATTCAGTCTATTTTATCCTTAACCCCTTGACTGTCAGTGACACACATATGGGCAGAAAAAAGTCGTGCCACTTTTGAGTCATGACATATATGTGGGCATTTGAAAAACAAACATGTTTTTACTACATCGATTTGACTGTAATTTGGTAAATCATCGTTATTGAGGTCGCCGAATCTGAAATCGGATTTCCAAAATTTGCAACGGCGGATCCAATATGGCGGATGCAAATTCTAAAAATAGTTTGATTCCAACGAAAGTGAGTAACATATCGTTTTCGAGGTTGCTGAATCCGAATCTGAAATCGAATTTTGAAAATTGAAAATAGCGGATCCCCTATGGTGGACGTTAATTTTTAAAATAGTTCGATTTCAACGAATGTGAATATGTCATGGTTTTTAAGGTCGCTGAATCCGAATCTGAGATTTTTTTTTCGTATTTTTTGTATATTTGGAAATTCAAAAAATTGTTTTTTTGTTTGTTGTAATTTCAATCTGTATTATTTTTATTTCGATTTTATTCATTTTTTGTTTCCCGTATCTATTATTTTTTTTTTCATTTTTCGTGTTAAGATTTTTGTATTCAACAATTTATAGTGTTCAGTTTTGTGTTTGGACGTGTATGAAGCCCAATAAAGCCGGTCTATTTTAAGTGTGAGTCATGTGTCTTTATTTCCGTGACCGAGAAGCCTATACGAGACAAAAATCTCTCTCTAGATATATTGTATATATTATTTTTTATATTATGTTAGATATTTTCTCGCATTTGGGCGCTCAAATTCAAATCAACTCAATCAAATCGAAACTGAAATTTTCTCCCGCCATATTGAATATTGAAAATCCGATTTCAGATTCGGATTCAGCGTCCTCAAGAACCGTAATACTGAAATTAAAGGATAAATCTATGATTTTTTTTCCAGCACAAAAGTAGCACGAAAATCTCATTTTCGCCTGACTGTTGAGGGGTCGTCCATCAATCATGTGAGGTTTTTTAGGCCACTTTTTGAACCCCCTCGCCTCCATGGTGATATGTGGTGAGGGTTCTAGCCACCCCCCCCCCCCCCCCCACCACATCACGTGTATTTAAAAAAAAAACGTCTGACACAAGCGATAGAGAGTGCGGTATTTTATGATAAAAAACGAAATAATATATAAGTATTGTCAGCATATTTAAATGACATTGTCCGCGCAGTTACAAACAAAAATACACGTGATATGTCACAACACCCCCCGCCCCCCCAGCGTGATCAATCGTGATGTTATCCAACCCCCCCCCCCCCTATTTGAGCCTCACGTGATTAATGGACGACCCCTAAGGGGTTAAACTCGGAAAAAGTCTCGGCACGGTATAGGATACTTTTATTTGCTTCGCTGTCCTGTATACTGTGAATCACGTATTGCATTATTTTGAATTCGGACAAATTTTCCTGCTTACCGATCTTGCGCATGTGCAAAATGTATCCTTGATAGGTTTCGCTGGCAAGTTCATGGGGCTTCGTGAGAAGCTGATGTATCTCCCGGCTGCCTACTTTCGTCTTAAACTCGGCCTTCATCGCAACTTTCAATGCTTGCTGGGACTGAAAGTTTCCCTGCGAGTCGAGGCATAATTTCGCCACACCGATAACTGACTTTTTTTGCAAAAACCAGGGTTTATAGCGAATTCCAATTATACAACATTTCGTCTTCGTCAATGCAAGATATCCAGTGTTCAACCGGTAGCGAAACATGGTCGCCACTAAATTTCAACAGCATACCTTCCACATCGCGAAATTGGATTTTAGGGGAGAGTGCTCAATGGCGCTGGGTTGTCCTCCTTGTTGGTTTTGGAGTGCAGCTCTTTCGAGTCTAAGATGCTCGATTTCACGTCGAAGCCGCCGAAAGATCGCCATTCTTGCCGTTGACCCAAGATCTGCGAATGCTGTGGCTTCTTTTAAAGCGTTATCGTCGTTAGTCATTTTTATTTACGGGTTTACACCTTGCACGTGTTGCAAAACCCTTCGATCTTGTCTTCTTTGTCCTAGTTTTGGCGTTACAGAGAATTGTCCGCGTATCTTGGTCTCACTTGCGTTCGTCGGCCCTTCGTCTTTCTCACTTTCGCTCGAGAGTTCACTCGTGTTCGTCTCTTGCATTCGGCTTCCGTCTTGCTCGTTCACTAAGCGTCGGACACGGGTTTGTGCGCGCACTCAGCTTTTTCGTTGTAAACTATTCGTCTTATACTATTCACGCATCTTTTATTTTCATATCCCGGACAAGCCCCTAAAAAGAGGTGGGACTAATGAAAAGGAAACCACGCACATGTTTAACATAACGTTTTAATATATGAATGGTTAATAACATTGTGCGCAAATCGTCGCATATTCGCTGGCGCTCGGATTATCCTCGGCCGCCGACTGCACGCTCTCGTCACGTGATCCCATGTTCTTTTTCCGCACGCGCTATCCTTACGATGTATATACATACGATCTATATCCCTACGCATGCGCCGGTCTACGGCCCTACATTACTTGGCGTCAAGACGCTATCACATCTCTTGATACAACAACCTCAGCGGCGCGTTATGGCCATGACCGACCGACAGAACATGCATTAGTTCCTCCGCCGATTGCTTAGATGCATGATACGAAATGGTCGGCAGTGGCCCATAACGCTAACGCAATAGACCAGGGTGTTCATACCTTCGTCTTGGCAAACGCAGATGAACCCTTCGTTCTCGGACATCGGTTCAGCTGACGGCAAGAAGGAAAAGGCCAGCTGGGCGGACAGCCCTTGCTCTTCGATGTGCTGCCGAGTTAGGACAGTCTGTTCGGCAGCCCTGATTGTTCGCCGCCGTCGGGCATTGGATCACTGAGCGACGGAGTCTATTAGCAAGGCGCCACGGCGGAGCCGGTGGAACTCCCCATCGAGGGTCTCGGCCGCATGATCTGCCGCCTTATAAAGAAATGCCCTAACTCCCTGAAGCTCAACTCCCTGCTGGTGCACGATCTCCAAGAGTTGGTCTGAGCTCGTTACTGCGTCGCTTGCGAATCTAAGGACAATGCGTATATAAAGGCATTCTAATCCCAAGAGCCGACGCCTGCCGCTCTGATGCAGCATATACAGGCGCGGGGTGAAAGATAGAAGGTGTCGACTCCGCTGGATGTTCAATATCTTGGGTGTGCCGATGTCGAGCTGATTAAGTTCGTCTCCACGCCATTTGACGACGCCAAATGAGTAGAGGAGGACCGGGACAGCGAGTCTATTGGTAGCGGTGACCTTTTTCCGAGACAGATCGGATTTCCAGATCCGTCTGAGACGCCGCCTATACTCGCTGCAGAGGGCTCCTTCGACACCCTCAGCGTCTTGAACAGATACTGTGGTTTTGATTTGACGTGCTGTACCTGGCCGTCGGCCCTAACAACACAACCCCCACGGGTTTTGAGTCGGGATACGCCCGACCACGCAACAAGCACATGCTCGCCTCCCAGTTTACACTCGAATGCGGGTCCGCGTGCAAGTACTGGTGAAGCCGAGTGCCTCTCCAACACTCTAACAGCTCTGCAAACTGCTGCCCGAGCTGTTGGTGCGCAGCTCACCCGTCGGAACCCTTAACAGGTCCCTGGCTAGCATGCGGCCAACCACTGCCCCCACGAGTCCAACCTCACCGGCTGGGCCGACTACTCGTCGGTGGCTTCCCAGCCTCCATGATACCAGTTTAGATCACTAGTGGAGTCTTTGTGACACATAATCCTGCCACTACACTTTGCGGGTCCCACCCCGACGTCCGTGGTAGGCCACCTCGAACGGCGGTGTCGCTGCTCACCGAGATCTCCACAGGCATCATCCAGTAGGAGTCAGACTGCAGAGACCCTCCTGCTGGAAGAGTCACATGCCACAGGGCCGTGACCGCGCGGTTCTCGAAAGTCCAGAGGAGACAAACACAAGACACTTGACGATGCACGCACAAAAATGTCATAAGTCTAAAGCCTAAAATCGTCTTAAAGACAAAAATTGTCACGTTCACTGGCCGAGGCCAGGAACGGACACAACACTTAACACTGTACAAATGTTAAATGTTCCAAACGACAAAAAATCGTCGCCAAGAGCGAATGATACACAATACACACGCCAACCAGATAGGCCAGTGTTGAGCTCAAGTGTAGTCAAGCTGTGCCCGGTACAATCCGACGTTTCGGATGTACTCCGGGCACAGCTTGCTCCTCGCGGAGTGCGCCACGTCCTTACGTTTACACCGCGTGCAATTGACGCACTTAGGTGCCTCCTTGGCCGGACAGGCGTCCCGCAGGCGCTCTTTCGATCCACAGAGCTCGCAGACTTGGTCTGGAGCACTGCAGTTTTTCGCCATGTCACCGTAGCACTTGAAGCACCGAGTAACGTTGGGATACTCGGCTCTCCTATATGAGCCCTAAGCGAGGAACACGCATTTCCGCTTGAGAACGCCTTCCATGTGTCGCATGGGCAATTCGACAATCCAATTGTTCAGCTCCTGTTTATTCTTAGAACAGTGTTCGAAGGAGACTGCCTTATGAGGATAGCCTCCTTCTCGTTCGAATATCTGAGGAGATTTTTTCTCACAAAATCTTTCTTTAGGTCTTCCTTGGTGGCGTCAGGTTCCACATCGTAAATTATCACCGATAGTTTCCTCTTAGCGGCAATCACTGCCGTGAGGCTCATGCCGCTAAGGTCTGCACTAGTCATGGTCTCGGCGTCCTCCGTGGAGGCGACGTTGACCACTATGCCCTTCTTGCGCGTCTGCCTAAACGACGCTACCTTTAGGGTACTACAGTACTCTTTGAGGCCGCGGAGGAGATCCTTTCGATCCTCCTCCACGCCTCTAGTGTGTTCTTCGCTACTGTGTTTGGTTGGGGAGATTTTCTCCCCAACACACTGGCCCGACCGATGGTGCTTGCGCACCACCAGTCGAGCCGATCGTTCTCTTCCCGACGGCAGACGCGTACGTCTGCCGCGGGATCTTGCCTTCCTTCTTTGCCTCTTCCGTGAGCAGCTTCGCTCTATCGCGCTCTCTTTCGAGGCCATCGGCCTCCGCCCCGTATGTGTGCACCTGTCCACGCCACTTCACCGCTTTCCAATGTTCCATCCGAATTTTGAATTCGTACGACGCCATCTGATCGAGCACCCATCTGATCGTCGGCTTGTTCATTTTGTTGGACTCCTGGAACATGTAGTCCTCTAATTGCGACCTACGCCTGTCGAGCCATCTCTCGAGCTCGGCATCTTCTTCTTCTGCCATGGCCATTCCCTCTGGCGTCACGTCCAGCTTCTCCACGGGTGTGCCTGTCGCTTCAATCTTTTTTGGTGGCTTATCTGCTGGCCTCGCGAACTGCACGTCCTCGACCCAGCCCTCCGTCTTCTTTTTGGATTTTGGCCCCGCTCTCTTCCTTTTTGCGACAGGAATCTTTGGAGAACCCTCGCGTCCGAGAGACCTCGCCGAATCACTGTCAAAAAGGAGCTCTTCGCAAGAGCGTTTCACACTTCCTTGGGAGCATCCTCCTTCAGAAGCGTTCGACGCTACGCTACTAGAACATCTCTCCATGCCTTATTTCTCTTGTGCCTTATCCTTTGTCACGTCCGTTGTGCCTTGGGTCGTCGCCGTTTCGTTTCCGGTTTTTTGTGCTTGTTTTTTGTTAAGTTTTTCCATGTTATTCCCACGAGTGTGGTCGGTTATAAAGGTCCGTTCGGGTCTTCTTCCATACTGGGGTAAGGGGACTTATGTACACCCGCGAACCTGCCCCAACGGAACTAGGGAGGCCGTTTGCGACTACCACCGTTTCTTCCATCCAGGTAATCCCGCATCTGAGGCACAGGCACTTACACCCCGGAATTAGATGGAGTCCGACCTGGGCCAGTGACGCCGGACGACTCGTGAGGGACAGCGTCTTGAACAGAGTGCTGATCGATGCGAAGGTACCAGTAAGGCCCTTCAGCGTCCAGGTGTTTGAAGACGCTCCCGTCCACCAGCCGAACGTCAGCCGCGAAACCTTCTACTTTCCCTCTCCTGAGATGAAGAATAGAGCCCTTCTCCAACCCGAAGTCCATACCAACCGTCCGTGTGAACGTCGCTATGATGTTCAAGAGGAGCTTGACCCCCCCCCCCCCGTCCCCGCGAGCAAATTGCTTAAGGTCATCCATGTTGATAAGTCAATAATGAGACGCAAAACAGGAGAGGGATGGGACAATCTTCCCGGATAATCCTTTTCCTATACTGTACCACTCTAGTCGACACGTTGCTTTCACTCGTTTTAACTATGAAGGGCGCCTTCCCGAACGGCATGAGCGGTCAATCCACCCCACTATGTTAGGACTCACCACAAGGCCTTCGAATATGTGGATGATCGGTTTGTGACTGACAGTGCCAAATGCTTTACGGTAGTCTATCCAAGCGACTGAGAGGTTCCGCTTATGCTCGACCGCGTCTTGCGTGATGCTGCGGTCCACCATCAGGTTCTCCTTACAACCTCCCGGCCCCCTCTTGGATTCCCTTTGTTCCTGTATCTCCCGCTATGCAGGCTCGATCTCGCGCAGAACACGCTTATACAGTATCTTTGTGAAGATCTTGCAGAGCGCACTCAGTTACGTTATCGGGCGGTATTTCTCCGGACAAGACAGATCCCCTTTTTTGGGGAGTAACACTGTGCTTCCCTCTGTCAGCCACGCAGGGATTGGCACCGTTCCATCGATGAACAACAAGAAGATGCGGGCCAGATGTGTGTGGGTGCACGTGCATTTCCTCCACCAGAATATGTTAATTCCATCCGGAGCGGGAGCGGCGTGGTTCCTCATGTTACTCACCGCTTTCTCCACCTTACCCCGCGTGACTGGAAGACAGTCGCCACGCTGTCTAGGCTGTTGCCGGCAAAACGCCCCGAGCTGGAGTGCTTTTATCAAAATGACCCTCCTTGATATACAGTTTTTCCCAAAACATTGGGGGCATTGTCTAACGCCGGACCCAGCCGCCTCTCTAGGGATTGCTTCGCAACCCCCAGGTTCCGCACTTTTTCCACGTAGCGTTCCTTCACAGTAAGACGGTTAGCTGTGTTCAATGTGTGGTGACGGCATTTCAGTTCCGACCTGATTCTTCGGATCTTAGGGGTGAACGCCCTCCCCGCCGTAATGAAGTCTATCACACATTGAACGCGGGGTGCCTGCCTCCGCCCTTCATTGATCTTATTCTGGAGCTGGCAACGCGCCGCCGAGTATTAACCACGAACGCCGGCTTATCATTGCGTGTCCGAGGTTTCGCCTCAACAGCCGCGTGATACACAGCCCTGTTCACGCTGAGGAGATCAGCAGTCTCAGGAATTGCTGCTGCAAGGGACTCATTTGCCGCTTCGAGGCAACCAGGCTGAAGAGAACATTTCGCAGTGATTCTCTCCCTCCTTGTTCCATAGTCCTCTGTCAAATCGACACACCAACGGTGGGGTTCCGACTGCCGGGGGACTGATCTTGCGGCCGTCCGGCAGAGCTCCGCACCGAACGCGCGGAAGAGCGCCTGCCGGACAAGCTCTGGTGATAGTAACAAGCGATCGTAGCCTTATCGTCGCAAGCGCGCGGCCTGGTCTCGCAGATCTTGTTGCGAAAGGTGTACAAGCTCTGGGTGCACTTGGCTCTACAGGGCCTGCAACCTCGCCATATAGCCCTGCCGCGACGGTACGCTATCCCCCGAGCAGCGGATGACGTCCTCCTTAAGTTCCTCCGTCCACTCGAGGCACCGATTTCGAGCCGTGGTCGTTGCCGTGGATCCTATCCGGGTGCCCCTCCCAACTGATCTTTGGTCCCCATCCGAGAGGGACCGGTTGTGCGGGGTCTGATTAGGTGTAGTTGGAACCTAGTTTTCGGCGTGTTAGGTGGTTAGCCTGGCACGCCGGTGGCTATTGCGAAGGAGTTCTGCTCACCCGGGCGATGAGCACGCCAGCTTCTCCACGCCAATATTATTATTATTATTGCATTATTACATGATCACGACCGGAAAAATAATAATATTTAACTCGAGGATTTTTTCTTTTGCTGCGACGATCAATTTTTTAATTCGACGTTTTTTCTTTTTTTGCACAAAAGAGTTGCTGTAGCTTAGTAGCGCTCCCGTCGCTGCGGTCGCGGAGACGCTAGTCGCAACGACTTCTGACCGATGGAGTTCGTCAGGGAGATACCGTCGGAGTGCCTGTCTCTGGGCGAGGCGTCGGGCGTCTGGTCCGGATGGTCCAACCACGGTGACCGCGAGATTGTGCGCGAAGCCGCCGCGAAGGGCACCCACATCGAGCTGGCGCACAAGTGCCTCGCCTATCGGAGACGATGCATCGTTGCCGAGGCCAAAAAATACTTCGCCGACGAGCTCGAAATATGGATCGGCGAGATGCTGGAGAAGAGCCAAATTCACAGGGCCTCGCACATCCTGCGTAACGCGGTGAGCATTGTGCGAAATTCCATGACCGGAAGTTGAAGTTTTTTTCGTTCGAAAAATTCGAAACCTGCTATACCGGAGGAATTGAAAAAATGCAATTATTTTCTTTTAAGAAAACAAGCGACCGGTACATCGTTAAATATTGAATATTTAACAATAATATTGAATAAAGTTTCGAAAAGGTCCCCGCTCTGATCGGGCTGAAATTTTGCCCCGACACTCTTTTCAATATCTTAAGAAATCCCTCAAAGGATTTTTGGAGACGCGCCATAGTTTTCGAGATATCGAGTTTTGAAAGTTATTGTTTTTACTGTACTTCTACTATATAACTAACAGGCTCACGTCTAGTTATACATTTTTTTTGGGTAAATTTTTTTTGGCATCTAGTTTCTGATTTTTTTGGTTTCCTGATAGTTGTTAGTTTTTTGTATGATTTAGCATTTTTTTTTCGGATTTTGCATCGAAAAGGGGTTTTTATCGTCCAAAATCACCCACCATTCGCACAAAACGGAGAGCGCGGTAACGTATATAGGTTTAGCCAGAGGTGGGACTTCCGGTTCGTGCGGTGGCTAATATGCGGCAGGCGCGATGAGCTAATTCCGTAGAGTGAGAAGGGAAAAGTAGCTTAAAAATTGGCAATTGTGTAAATGGTAGCGGGAAGTGGGGCGCGTTGTGTGAAGAGAAAAAGTCGAGAAAACAACATGCAGTGGAAGTGGTTAGGTTAGAGATTGTCACCGAAAACCGGAAATTGAGAGGAGAATTCCGGACGATAGAGAAGCCGCGGTTGATACAGAAGGGAGTTCCGGTAAGGTAGACAGCGACGGTGTCATGCGACAACACGAACAAGGAGAGCGCCACTAGCGCTCGGCAGCAGAGCTCAGGCGTAGGTAGTACGCAGGCGCGGTCCAGGCCGGCCGAAAAAAGTGGCGACGGGAAAAGTGCGTTGGCGGAATGGACAAGTTCGTGACGAGGGGAAAAAGGAGAACCGTACGGTAGTGGAGTCTGCGGGACCGGTCTACTTGCCCGTCCCGATGGGCGCCAAGGAAATGGAACACGAGTTGGTAGAACGGAGAAGAAGGAAGCGGAATATTGCGGTGCAAGGGGTGAAAACGATGGGAAGTGGATTAGAAAAAGAAATTAAGAGACAACTTGGCGGTCGAGCCAAATATCCGAAGAATACAGAGGGCGCCGGGGCCAATAATGACCCTAGGATCCATGCACATAAAAAAGGCGGCGATGGTAAGAAAACGGGGACTCAGGGGCCTGAACATCTGGATCGACGACGACCTGATGACAAGGGAACAAGAGGTACAAGATTGGCTCGGGGAGGAGGCGTGCCGTAAAAGAGAGGAGAGTAGTCAGGAGCGGATCCAAAAAAATTAGGCTAGATGGAACGTAGTGGATTTGGAATAACAGGCAGGGTTTCTTGGAAAACAGGCCCTATCGTTGGTAAGGCCAGTTGGGGGACCAGTTAACATCATATTATGGAACGTAGCAGGGGTTAACAAGATCTGGGATACCTGGGATTTCCTAGCGCAATATGATGTATTTATCACGCAAGAAACCTGGCTGGAGAAGAGTAAGGACGAGAGAATCGTGAGTGAACTGAACAAGGACCGTTGGTGGGCAAAGGCGGCGGAGAGGAATAACGCGAAAGGAAGAGCTAAAGGAGGACAACTTCTGGGAATACGGGTGGCGATGGACAAGAATTGGCTTGTAACGAGTGGGCGTATGGGGTGATTGTGAAAATGCGGGAGGAAAATAAAGGGAAAGAACATTTGGTTATAGCAGTTTATAATAATGTTGATTTCACTAAGGTGGGAGCCGCACTAACAAGGGGAGGCTATCAATTGTCAAATTCAGATTCGATGCATGCTGTTCGAAATAAAAGCTCACGGCCAAAGGTGTTATGTGGCAAACCAGTAAGATAAGCTTCTTCGTCGTTCTCGAGAAAATCGGCATTGAAATATTCCGTTGCGTTCAAATACTTTCTACGTAAGGAAAATTCCAAATAGTGGGTGGCGCAGAGAGCAAGCTCTCTGCTCCCCGGTTCGAATCTCCCCGGTTCGAATCTCGCTGCTGGAAACTTTTTTTATTTATTTAAAATCAAATGTGTATACAGATAATTTCTGGTACTCAGTTTCAACACATATCCATATAATAAGTTTTTTGAATGCCGTTTGTTGTGGAAAAACCGACACTTTCGAATTTCATTGTGATGCTCGTAAACAAAGTTAAGTTTTATAGTCGTTCCGTGCAAATAACACTAGAAATAATGCGCAATATCACAAATATCATTCCAGTGCATATAACTTATTGAAAAATTCCGTACATACAGGGTGCGGCAACATAACGTCCTTTTTTAAAATGCGCGCCATTCAGACGGTTGATGTCGTAACGGAGCGCTAGTAGTCTCGTTCGAAAGGGGGGACTCAAAAGTTTTATCCCGACACAGTTCAATCACCATTATGCGTTGGAACAGTGAGGAGCGTGCTGTTGCCGTTGAGGCCCACTTTTCGAATGGATGTTCTGTGATCGCAACCAAGCGTGCCTTTCGGAATCGCTTTAATTTAGCCCCGTTGGCCCCTATCCCGGACCGGAAATCAATTGTTACGTGGGTCACTACGCTCAGACAAACTGCAAGTGCGACAAGACGAAGACCCTGCAGCCCCTCGGCCCATTAGATCATCTGATAACATTGACTCAGTGAGAGCTTCAATGTTGCGATCACCACGGCGTTCTGCGCACAAACATGTGTCTACCCTTGGACTTTCCGATCGTTCTGTGGGGAGAATTCTTCATGATAATTTTCATTTCCATCCTTACAAAATAGCGATTGCGCAGGAACAATGGCTGTTTTGAGGGAATACTTCCCAGAGCGCCTCATCTCAATTAGGGGCGATTTGGAGTGACCGGCCCGCTCTCCTGATTTGGCCCCTTGTGATTTTTTTCTATGGGGTTTTTTGAAATCCCGTATTTATGTGAACCGTCCAAGGACCCTACAAGAGCTGAAGACCAACATCCGGGAAAAAATTGCCAACATAACACCTGCTATGCTGGCAAGAGTCCTGACAAACGGCAGAAATCGGTTTACTCAATGTATGGAGAATGGGGGACGTCACCTATCTGATTTGATCTTCAAAACTGTGTAAAACAAAACTTTAGGCATGCGCCTACATTATAAAAAACAAATAAAAATGTTCTGATTCATACAATGGGTTTTATTAAGTTTTGAGAAAAAGAAGTTATGCTGCCGCACCCTGTACTTGTAGATAATTTACAATTAGTGAGATGAAGTAGCCGGAGTGTCGCGCGCATCAGAGTGATAGTTATCATAAAAACATGGAAAGCAAAAAACAGCATGACATCTAGCACATCTAATAAACGACGCGGTTTTACAAGAACAATTGTTTTTCAAATTATCTGTTGGAAAACACACCTGATTTACATTTAAAAAAATTGTTCTATCGTCCGTCAGGCGTGATATAAACCACGCGTATCGTATCACATCGGAACAAATCGGAGAAGACAACTGCTGAACGATCGATTGGATTTTTAAACAATCTTCTCTGGAATTGATCTCACGCTCTTGCTCGATTAAATAAGCACAATTTTGAAGGCGCTTGATCAGCTTTTTTACCTGCCTGTAAAAGTACACGTCACACGGTTGGAGGTTAGGAGTGGAGGAATGACCTTCGTAGTGCACGTTGGTAACTTTTGATCATCCTGAAACATCCCATCGTACAACTCCGGGTTCGTTTGCCCATCCCAAGAGTCGATTAGAAGGAAATTTTTGTCGTTTTGTACGTATGGTTTCAACGCATCATGCAAGAAGTCCTTGTACAAACCCGTTGTGAGTTTACGGGATTTGGAGGATGTAATAACAACGTTGGTATACTTCTTGGCGTACACGTTGACCGTCTTCTGAACTCTGGGTCGAAACGTACCTGTAGACTGTTGGAGGCATACGAAAACAAGAGGAAAAACTCGTCCAGACATGGTGAGAGAATATTGTGCCGTATACGAATGTGTCACCTTGTTCATGTCCTGTCGCTTTACTAGGACGGACCTTGCCCCTTTTTCGGCGAGAGTCCTATTAAACGTGGACTGGTACTGGCGCCCTGACAAACACAATCTAAAAGTACCGTTACTACTATGGCAGAATTTTGGGAAAGATATTTGTGTTTATCATATATCACATTATCATATTGTATCATGCCACATGAAATTTATGTACAGCTCTCCACGTACCTGTTTGATCCGTATTAATTATGAAATCTTTGTCGAAGTTGGGTATCATCGTTCGCGTCTGGATCCGAAATATGTCCGCTGCAGCCAAAGTTTCATGTAAGGTAGCCGTCTCTCTCCGGGAAACGAATTTTGTGATTTCCCGTTGCCGAATCCGAGGCTTTTTTTTTTATGAATTCGGTCACCCATGGTTTTGAAGCTTTGAATTTGAAATCTAGGATCTGATTTGTAGCGCCCAAAGCCCACTGCTGCAAATTTCTGGCCGCAATTTGCTGGTAGTTTCGTCGAGATTCTACGAAGCGATCATCTGTCCATGAATCGACGGTGCAATATTTATTAAATTTGCAACCGCCACTTTTAATTTGCTCTTCACATCTGGATAAATAGCGCATATTTTTTAAACGAGAGCATCCCTTTTTTGTAGATTATTGAGACTCCAGACTGGATGTTCTTTGGCCAGAGTGATAGCTCTAATTTTGTAATCCAGAGGAATGAAGTCGTACTCTTTTTTTATCTTCTCGTCCGGTTCGTATTCGTCTGATGTTGCGTTGGCGATGAGACTCGTTTTAACTTCTTCGTAGGCACCACTGTCGTCGATTTCATTTATGTCTATCAGTTTCTCATTAAGAACAAGGGTTTTTTCGGCGAGCATTTACAACGTTTTGTGGAGCATTTCTTCCCCTATTACCATGGCTTTTTCGTGGATTGATGGAGACGGTTCTGCTGCGATGAGGTTATTAGTACAGGGGAGGCTTTCAAAATACACCAACGCATCTTTTAACTGTTGTTTGGACACTTTATTGTGTTTTGAATCTTCTTCGATCACATCACCTTCATGCGAAGTACCGGGATCACTCTGGGATTTTCCAGCCTCCATTTTTTCGTTTTTACAAGTTGATTTCATTTTCGACGCTGTTACAAGTTGTGGTAGGGACCGCTTCTACCTTATTTCATACGTGCCGCTTCTACCTTTTCATATTTTTGAAATATAACTTTGTTTGCAAACAACATAATGAAGTTCGAAAGCTTTGGTTTTTCCACAACAAACGGCATTTAAAAAACTTATTATATGCATAATTGTTGAAACCGATAGAGGGGAATTATCTGTATACACATTTGAATTAAAAACCTTGCCAGCGGCGAGATTTGAATGGGGGCGTCACGCGCTCCTTGAAATTTTCTTTACGTAGAAAGTATTTGAACGCAACGGAATATTTCAATGCCGATTTTCTCGATAACGGCGAAGAAGCGCGTCTTACGGCTTTGTCACATAACACCTCTGGCCATGCGCTTTTATTACACGCAGGATGAATCGAATTTGAATTTGACAATTGAAAGCCTCCCTTTGTAAGAGAATGTGTAGAGGAAGGCCTGGCCATGGGGGTAGGAGTGTTAATAGTGGACGACCTCAATGCGCGAATTGGAATAGAACAGGGGATGGTGGATTGTGAGGGGACAGGAATAAAATGGGGAAACAGAAAGTCCCAGGTCAAGGTTTTGAACATGGAAGGAAGGAGGCTATTGGGCCTATGTGAAGAAATGGGCCTCGTCATCCTTAAGGGTCCACTTTGAAAATTTCACTTTGAAAATTTCAAAAAATCCAAAGTAAGCAAGACTTAAAGAAATCGACAATGATGAGCAATCAGAAGGGATTTTATACGGTTCAGGAAATGCCGATTGAGTTTAGGTAAGAGTTTTTCATAGTATAAACTTCAAACGCGTTTTTCTCGAAACAACGTTTTCAAAATCTAGCTCCATCGTACCTCTAAAACTAATAAACCGATTCTCTTGAAATTTGAATCACATATTGTAAGCATGATTCGCAACAAGATGACCCTCGATGGTTTCTAAATTTTGATTTTTACTCTTTTTTTTGCGAAACACTGCAAAAAAACGAGTTTTAAAATACTTTTTTTCGTTCTTCATCTGCCGTTTAAAAAAAAAATTTATAATACTTTATATACGCGGGTCATTTTGTAGCTGGTGTCATACTGCATCTAATGGACTTTGATTTTTTTGTTTCAGACAAGCCGTTGCCGAGTTGTGATGGAGCTACCTAGCCCACCTATTTTTGAGGCATTACGTTCAACTATAGTTTTTGCTCTTAAAATAAATAAAAATGAATTAAAATTAAAAAAAAATGTATTTCAAGACTTTATTCATCAAGCCCAACAACTTTTATATTCATATCTTTTATAAAATCCTCAAAAAATTCGCGAAAATAGCCTTTTCTCGTGGCTCAAAAGTGGACTGGCCCCTTAATGGAAGGATAAAGGGCGATGAAGAGAGGAAAATAACGTACGTTGGCGCGGGCGGCCGTTCGGTCCTGAACATAGTGATGCTTCTGACAGACGAAGGAAATAGCCTAGTGGAGAGTATGGAAATAATTCCACGAATTAAATCAGACCACTTACCTGTCAACCTGGCGTTGAAGGAGGGCCGAGGGAGAAGGGTTATGGAAAGTTGTGAAAATTTAACAAAAAGGGAAAAGGTCTTCTGGCATTTGGACAAGTGTGAAGCATATCAAGAAGAATTGAGAAGAGAGTGGGTAGAAGCAGAGGGGGCAGAAAATAGCCATAGAAGATAGAAGGCCATGAGGGAGGCGATCTAAGAAGTAGTAGGAAGGGCGGGTATGACAAAAAAAATAAGCTATAGATAAAGGGATAAAGGGTGGTTCAACGGAGAATGTAAGGAGTAAAGGAAGAGAGTATGGGAAAGCCTAAAAAATTCTTGAAAATCTTTGAAAATACGAAAAAGAGTCGAAAAAATAAAATAAAATGTAGAGAGGAAACATATGAGACAATTGTGTAAGCAAAGGAGTAAATAATGGATGGAGGAATGATGGAAGGAAGTAAATGAGAGTGGAATCATGTAGGAATGGTGGGATGCGGTAGGAAAGTTTAGACCGCGGAGGAAAACATGGGATAAGCGGGCAGGACTGGAGAGAACACCTCAAAGGCCTACTTGGAGCAAGCAAAAGTGCCGAATGTAACAAAGAGAAGTGTGGTGAAAGGGAGGAAAGGGAAATAGCAGAGGAGTAGCCCAGCTCTGTAAACGGGAGCCTGGATAAAATGATAGGAGAGGAAGGACTGATTAAGTCAACAGGAAAATAAAAAAATTACAAAGTACCAGGGGAAGATGGCCTGGTAATTGAAATGTTTAAGGGAATGTTTAAGGGAATGTTTAAGAAATGTTTAAGTGTAAACGCTGGAAATTTGGGTGATTATGGGGAATTTTTTGAAAGAAAAGTACCCAATTAAATGTTTGGGAAAATTAAGAATATATTTGGCCATATTTGACCTATATTACAGAATTTTTTCATAGAAAAATATTGAGATCCAAGCGACTTATACGCTGCCTCCGGAAGCGCAAAAAAAGTTCCTCCACTGCTGACATGATTCCGGCCGATTGAGTAGCTGAAACCGAAAAAGGAGAAAATGTCGTTAAACTGGAAGGTATTTCCTGTACAATGACGTAGGATTTTCGGAAAATATCAAAATCTAACAAAATGGCGTAGTTATGAAAAAAGTCTGTTTTCTTGCCTATAAAATGGTCGTTTTTTTCAATGCCAAATCGTCAATTTTCATCCAATCGAAAATATCCTACCCCATTGTAGAGTAAATATATTCAAGAGTACTCAGTTCAAATTTCAAGTCAATCGGATAATTGCTTTTTGAGTTACAATGTCAGCAAATCTCATTTCGAAAAAAACGCGTTTAAAGATTTAACTATTGATTTTTGCAAGATAAAATGATATTGATATAAATTATATAAATGATAATGATATTCTTGAAAGTATAAATTGTCGAAAAAGGAAAAATATAGATTTTTTGAAAGTGTCACACTGGTATAGCCCCTTAAAGGATTCCCGAAAGAGAGAATAAAAGATTTGCTAAAAACTTTAAACATAGTTTGGGAGTTGGTAAGGATATTTCCGCTCTATGAAGCAGGCAACGAATTGACGGTGTCAAACTACAGAGGGGCTTTCTTGTTAGACATCGGATATAAGATACTAACAAGCATAATGGTGAAAAGATTAAATACTTGGACTGAGAGGGAGGGAATCATCCGGGAGAGCCAGGCAGGATTTAGGGCCGGCAGGGAAACTAGGGACCATCTTTTATGTTAAACGCAATGATAAATAATCGAATTAAACATAGGAAAGGGAAGCTATATGTGGCATTTATTGATTTCAAGACAGCTTTCGATACTGTCAATAGAAAAATCCTACTACAAAAGTTGTGGAGGAAGGGGGTTAAGGGGAAGATGTACCAAATGATACGAGGTATATACAGGATGACGAAAACTGATATCATAATGGGGAATGGGATCACAGGAACCTTCAAGACGGCTAAGGGGGTCAGGCAGGGTTACCCAATTAGTCCAACGCTGTTTAAGGGGCTATACCAGTGTGACACTTTAAAAAAATCGACTTTTTTGCCTTTTTCGACAGTTTATACTTTTAAGGATATCATTATCATTTATATAATTTATATCAATATAATTTTATCTTGCAAAAATCGATAGTTAAATCTTTAAACGCGTTTTTCTCAAAAGTAGATTTTTTAAATTTGCTGACATTGTAACTTAAAGAGCCAATGAGTTTAAATTTGGCCAATTGAGTTTAAATTTGAACTGAGTACTCTTGAATATATTTACTCTACAATGACGTAGGATATTTTTGATTGGATGAAAATTGAAGATTTGGCATTGAAAAAAACGACCATTTTATAGGCAAGCAAATAGACTTTTTTCATAACTACGCCATTTTGTTAGATTTAGATATTTTCGAACATCCTACGTTATTGTACAGGAAATACCTTCCAGTTTAACGACATTTTTTCCTTTTTATGCGCGCCTCCGAAGGCAGCGCATAAGTCGCTTGGATCTCAATATTTTCTATGAAAAAATTATGTAATATAGGTCAAATATGGCCAAGTATATTCTTAATTCTCCGAAACATTTAATTGAGTACTTTAAAAAAAAATCCCGAAAATCACTCAAATTTTCAGCGTTCACACTAGTATAGCCCCTTAACAGTCAAGCTCGAGCGCTTTTTTCGATTGATTGGAAATGGTACAAAATAAACAACTTTTTATACATTACTCCAAAAATTGAAGAAACAGAAAAAGTCTTCAATTTTTTTATCGTTTTTTGAAGTGCTGTATCAGTGTTAAAAATGGCCGTATCAAGATGAAAAAAAAATTACGCTACAAGGTTCTAGTTTGAGATCTTTTGGAAAAATAATTTTGGGAGCTACGGTTATCGCGCAATCATAAGGAATAGCGACAGAATTTTTTTCCCAATTTTTTTTTTCAAGGGTCCATGGGCTCGGAATTTTTTTACAGTTAAATCAATGCATAGGTCCGTTAGCTCATTTATTCACCTTCAATTTGGTTTTTATTGGTCTCTCTACGTCAATTTTTTGCTGAGATATCCGAGTTTGAATGAAAAAGATCCTTTTGTCTTCGATCATCGATACCTCAGCAACCAATGATCGCACAGGAAATTAAAGGGCAGCTTTGAAAACTTGAATAAATTTCGTACAAGACTCTTTCGTTGATTTGTGAGAAAAAGCATTTTTTTTCACCATTAATATTAATTTTAAATAAGAACAAAAAAATTACATTTGATGGTTTTTCAGTAAATCTACTACTATATTACAAATATTGATGGAAAGACTAATATTGCCAGGTTTTTTTTCAGCTTAATGTACCCCCAATAGCTGTGTGAGTTTTCAAATTGATCCATCGAACCGTTTTTCCAGACCGATCGATCAAAGTTTGACAAAACAGTCAAAGGAACAAGTGTAATCATGATCAACGTGAAAAGACCCATTTTCTTCGACTATTTTTACAACTTTGTAGTAGTTGCTTGTTAAATTTAAGAAGAAAAAAATCGAGAAATAAAAAAAAACTATATAATTTTTATACAGTTTTTTTTTGTTATAGCCTTTGCGCACCATAATTTCACTCACCTTTAATTCCATTAATTAAAAGTTGATTCCCCAAGCTGTATTCACTAGTCGATTTGAGAACTTGTATGCGATTAATTTTCGATATTTTCAGCGAAGGTTATTAGGATTACAAAAAATACTCTTTTTCAAAGCTCATCTTTCGTTTGGAAGAAAAACCAATTAACAATTTTTTCCGAAACTAATCTGTTTTTGGGAATTTTTTCTACATTGTGGTAAAAAAAATTAATCTAAAGTTTTTGTAAACTTTCACTTCTTTTCAATTTTTGATCATGCCTAGTTTTAAAAAAACCTTTTTCCCGTAATCCTAATAACCTTCGTAGAAAATATCGAGAGTTAATCGCATAAATATTCTCAGATCGGATATTTGAATACAGCTTGGGGGTATCGACTTTTAATGTATGCAATTAAAGATGACTGAAATTATAGTGCGCAAAGGCCGACTCTTGCAAAAAAATGAGACTGTAAAGTTTCCTGAAATGTTTTACACATTAAAAAAAATATGGTTTTTTTTCAATTTCTCGAATTTTTTTCTTATATTTAACAAGCAACTAGTGCAAAGTTGTGAAAAAAGTCGAAGAAAATTGGTCTTTTCATTGTGATGATGATTGCACGATGTTTAGGAACAATACACTTGTTCCTTCAATTGTTTTGTAAAACTTTCATCAACTTTCGATGAAAAACGGTTCGATGGATAGATTTGAAAACTAACAGGGCTATTGGAGGTACATTGAGCTGAAAGAAACGCGGCAACATTAGTCTTTCCATCAATATTTGTAAAGTAGTTGTAGATTTACTGAAAATCCAGAAAAAGTCATTTTTTGTCTTGTCTCAGATTAAGGTTAAGAGGTTAATTAAGGAAATTTATTCAAGTTTTCAAAGCTGCCCTTTAATTTCCGTTGCGATCATTGGTTGCCGAGATATCGATAATCGAAGATAAAAGGATTTTTTTTCATTCAAAGTCGGATATCTCAGCAAAAATTTGACGTAGAGAGACCAAAAACCAAATTGAAGCTGAATAAACAAATTAACTGACCTATACATTACGTTAACTGAAACCAAATTCCCTAGTCCGTGGACCCCTGAAAGAAAAACAAATTTGGAATTTTTTTCTCCCGCCATTTCTTACGATTTCGCGATAACCGTAGATCACAACATTTTTTGCTAAAAGATCTCGAAACTAGAAACTTGAAGCTTCAAAAGGCTTTTTTTCATCTCGATGCGACCATTTTTCACATACATACAGCGCTTCAAAGAACGCTAAAAAAATGAAAAAATTTTCGGTTCTTTTACATTTTTGGAGTAACATATAAAAAGTATGGTCGAAAACACGAACTTTTTTTCGAGCTCGTCTCTTTTTATAGAATTATTTTTAATTCCCCCCCCCCCCCCCCCCCGTACTTGACTGCTAAAACTATCGTAATTAACGAAAATATTTCACTCTTAGTTCTAGGATTAATTTTACGATAGTTCTTCTGCGTTCCGCGGAGAGGGTATGAGGTTGAAGTTTGCATCGTTGGAACGCAAGGAAAATTAATATTTGTGAATTCCTTTCTTATATTTTGGCAACGTTTGCTTACAAAAATCCTCCAACCATTTTTCAAGATATGTATTTATTTAGCGATCTACTATATAAATCTTAAAAAAAGATTTTCAATAACAACAAAAATATGAAAACAAAATATAAACATGAGCTTTCGTTGCGTTTCAACGATGCAAACTTCAACAGCATGGAGAGGGTTGACTGAAAACCAGTAGTGCTATAGCGACTCGTGCATCGCAATTTTCTATTCTTTCAACAAATAAACTTGATGTCTCTGCTACGGCGAACGCTTTGCTCATTGTAGCTTCCATGTACGGGGTATTTCCCCTTATTACATTCCCCACCATTTTCTCCACTCCATATCCCCAATCGATCCACACCTTGCGGCCGCAGCCGAGTTCCCCCTCTGTATCGCATTCACCATGACATTTTCTGCCATGGGTACAGGGAAACTGCGGAAAACCTATACCAATACAGCCGGTCTCAAGTTCGCTTCCCAGCCTCGGAGCTAGTCGCGTTTCGTCGTAAAATAGCTCGCAGGCTACAGCCATACACACACGACACACACACGTACCGGTCCGTGTGCGCGACATCTGTGTAGAACTGGAGCTACGTCACGCCCGTGTTTTTATTTTGTCTCCGAAACTACGACACGGCGATTCGAACCCGCGACCTCCCGATGTGCTGATTTCAGAGGCAAGCACGCTGACCTCTAGACCAGCACATCGGTTTTTAACAAATACACTTTTTTACATACTTTAATATATACCTAATAAAGCCTAAAAGTTCTTTTGACCATGAATTTTATTGCTTTCTTTAAAAAGAATTCCAAAGATAACGATCGACAATGGGCACTGTCAGTGGTGTCCTCCTTCCTTTACACATTCGATCATTTTGACCCGGATGAATTTGAAATGAAATGCTCACTTTCCCAAAATTGAACGTTTTCAATAATTTTTTACAACAATTCCATTTTGGACTTTCCGAGTTGCATAAGACTTGCCCTGTGGATGGGTAGTGACATCTTAACATCCTTTGAAATAAATTAAAACAAATACCTCGAGTACTATTTATATAGACCTTGTCCACCGCTTGCCTCACAAAGGAATGCACAGTGCTGATGCATCAGACAACGAAGATTCAGCTTGGACAGTGTCTTATATTTCTCGAAAAGTTTCATCGGCAATATTTTGTCCATCTTCTACTAGTATAGGGCAACGGAGAAGAAACTGTGTTGCGTCGGGTACGACGTTGCTCGAGCTATAAAGACCATATTTTCCCATGGTCTTTCACAGGGCACATCCTCTGTCGCACTCCTTGCCATAGACACAATCGAGAACAATGTCAACAGCCTCGGGGGATATTTTCCTTACTTCCTTCCTGTACTCGCTTCTACGCTCGAGGAGATGATCAATCGTGCCGGGCGATTTGAGCTCATCGTATTTCGATGTGCTGCAAACACCAAAGATTGTGATGCTGTGGGCCGTCTTAGGCAATGAACGACTGCCTGGCCCACATCACCGACGGCGGTGTGGATCAGAAGAGTCTTGCCGGCGGTAATACATGAGAGCTTGAACAGTAGTATGCAAACGACGGCATAATTCGTGGTGATAATTGCCGCATCCAAGTACATATCTCGTTCCGGCTGGTAGGGCAGAAACCGAGTCAGCCGGAACCACAATGAGCTCCGACCAGGTTTTTTTGATCGGGCAGAGCGGCCTCGATATCACCAGTCCACTCGGAGCCCATGATGAACGGAGTTTTCGGTGGAGAATCGATGATTCCATTTTGTGTCATAAGAGCCTGGAAGTTGAGGCCACATGCTTCGACCCGGATGAACACTTCACCTTCGGCGAGTTGAGGCTCAGGTTTTTTCAGCGCCTTTACACCCGTGATATTCCCGAAGCCGTTGAGTACAATAGCACGCACGTAGCTTGACTTCCAGAGTTTTCCTCCTCGTCGTTCTCTTTCAGCTTCTCGCCGTCACTATTTTCCCCGATCTTCTTCTCCATGTAATCGACCACGGCGTTTTTTTCGTCAATTATTTTTTTGTCGGGATTTCTCGTCCGTGGTGTGAAAAAAACTCCAATCTTTCACACACTATTACACATCGTATGAAATATATTTCGAACTAATGTTCGAGGTTATAGCTCCTGTTTTCGACCTGTCAAAAAACAAACTGTTCCGGAAGGAGGCGAGCGTGGTCGGTAAAAACAGCACGATGCGAGCTGCGCGTCGCCAGTGAGAAAACAGATGAACTAAATTCTCGGTCCGGTACATAATATTTTGAACTTTGTTGGTACATTTTTGCTACATTTATGTAAAAATTTCAAATGACTTTTTTTCCGCCATTTGTTCGAGAAAACAGGTAAAACAAAGCTAAAATGTGTGCTTTTTCACTGTCAAGAGTATGGTTCTCGCCAACTTACCGAAAATACGATGCAATGATTAATAATTCACTATTTTTCGCATGGTAACCACAAACTGTAAAAAAAATCGAAATTTTGGAAAATGTCGAGAACCATGCTCTCGGCGCAAGCACTCTGCATACACACAACAAATTTCATTCCAATTGGTTTTTCTGTTTCGGAGAATTCCCATTTCAAAATTTCGAAGTGGTCGGAGGCGTGTAGCACATCGTCTTAATATTAACGCGAATTATTTTTTCTTAGTCGTAGAAATCTTGGAATGCAGAAATCTTGGTTTCTTCTCTTGCGAATATGACTTTTTCACGTCGATTTAGAAAAAATGTGTTTTATTAAGTACGAAAGTTTTTTTTTTTAACGCGGCTGGGCAGAATATAATCGTGACTGATCCTTACTCAGGGAAAGAATCCTCTGGAATTCATAAGAAACCGATGCGTAAAGTGCCGAGAGCCGAAGCTGCGAAGATACTTAGCTGATTACGTCCTGGCCCAGGAGGGCTTCGAGGCCAAGCACGAGGAAGCCTGGAACGTCATCAAGGGCGTTGCTCGCCTCGAGGAGAAACATGGGTACTCAGTTTCGAGATACAATAGAATGGACAAAAAAACTACTTTCCCCCAAATTTAAGCCATTATTTCTGTTGGCTAAAATAAAAAAAAAGTTTTTAGAAATAACCCAAACAAGCCAACTTTTAACAAGTAAGCCAAGAAATAAATGGAGAAAAAATTCCATCATGTCCACCAAAATTAGAGCTGTTATTTTTGTTGGCAAAAAAAAATTCCTTAGCTACAATATGGGTCGTTTTTTAAAGAGAAATTTTGATTTATTTTTTCGATCCGGGTTTTTAAGTTTAGAATTTTTTCACCTACGACTTTTTTTATTTATTGAAGAACTGATTTTTCTCATGTTTCCGTAAATAAAAGATCGAAAATCCGAGAAAGAAACAAATCCAAACTAATATGAGCTAATTTTTCTGTCTGCACGAAAAAAAAATACATTTTTAGGAAAGAATATCAATTTTTATATCTTCTTCACCAACTTACAAAAATGAAACAAATGAATTTGTTCTTCGTTATTTCCAAAAATATGAAGTCAGAAAAAAGTTGGGTGAAGTATTTGCACAATTTTCCGGAGATTTGAGAATTTATAATTAATTGAGTCTTTTTCCTCATGGTATACTCTGTCGCGCTTTTACCTTCCCCGGCTTTGTCCACCGTATTTGTCCCTATCCGCCTTATACTCTTCCCTCACCGCCTTATATCATCCCTACCCGTACCCTACCCGTTAAACCTAACCCCCATTGCGGCCACAGCCGACTTACGCTACACTATACCACATTCGCCGAGGGCACGGGGAAACTGTGGAAAACCCGTACCTGTATAGACGGCCCTGTATTCTTCTGATTCCATGGTGCACAGACTTTAACCTAAAGTCCATACACCACGGCCTCAGAAGAATCGGCCTTCCGCTCACTGGTCGATGCGCCAGCCAGAGCACGGCTAAGCGGTAACCACTCCCAGTGTCAGCCGCGCGTAGCGCCGCTTAACATTAGTGATCGCCCGAGCCGCACTCCCACCACCCATCCACCGGTATCGATTGATTTGAGAATTAATAATAGTTTATACTATTATCGTTCATTCAAAAGTAAACCTTTAGTAAATGATAATAAATTCAAATAAATACTATAAAATCCCAAAAATCTATTAAATATTTAAAATTGAAAAAAAAAATCCTCCCAAGATCTGACAAGGGCGCCAATCGGGTCCCACCGATTTCTCCCAAACTGCGTGGGTCGGAGGTGGGTCCCCACTTAACGTTCCTAAAATATTTCGCCTAAGTGGGCCTTAGGAAGGGGTGAAACGCTCTCCCAAGGTTTCCGAATAGAGCTTGAGGGATATTTTTTTAACCATTTCCAAGTCAGCGGCGTAGCACAGTGGTCAAGCGCATTGCCTGTCACCCCGATGGCTTCAGTTCGATTCTCGCTGCTACATTTTCCTCAAATTATAATTTTTTTAAATTTTGTCGCAATGTTCAACTATTTATTGTAGAATTTGAATATATTCAAGCAGTTAATTTATATAAATAGGTGAAGTTTTTAATGAAAATAAAAGTTCCGAAAATTCTTGCAATTAATTATGTACGCTGCTTTTTATTCATTATCAGAAATAATTTTACAATTTTTAGGGTGATATTTATCGTAGAAACATTTGAAACATACATATTTTTCATACCAGGCACATTTAATAAAAGCATTGCTTGAGCAGTTACATTTTTCCGAAACATACTTCATTGGAAAGCATACTTCATTTAAGAGTTGGAACGAAGGTTTTTTCTCTGTCAATTTGGTTGCAAACCAAGCGTACTGGATCATAGGGGTGAAAGCAGGACCACTGAATTGATGCTGTACGATCGAATTAACACAGGAAAGACCTTCGTTTCCTCAATAACGCTGTTAATCTTTAATCTTTTAAATTAAAATTTAGACGAAATAAGGTTATTGTATGTTTAAATACATACTCTTTTCCAAATCCCATACAAATCATCTAGTAGACAAAAAAAGTCAGAAAAACGACCTTTGTCGGCCCGTCACAGTGGTGACGGGCTTTCCCTTCATTGAACTAATTAACTTAACCAATGATTCAATTAATTGGTTGCATTATTTCAATCAATAACGCAATTCATTTAATTAATAATTTAATTAAGTCATAGAAAAATATGAAGTTAATAAATTAATAAAGTAATTAAAAAAATAGTTAAACGGCTACAAAAATAGACTTTGCAAACATGTGCGCGAAAATTAATTTTATTGTCTTTTTGGCTGTTTTTGTCCAATTCGCAGATCGAAGGAAAGTTTGATGGGTGATTGCAGTATCGAGGAAATCGGCCAACTTCCGGATGACGTCAGGTCCTCCCTTGTCGCCGATCTTCACTTCAACATCGCGTCGTGTTTTTCGGATAAACTGAATGGCGTCGTGCTCTGGGACTATTTATTGGCTAATAATAAAATCGATCGCATGGTTTTTTGGATCGGCGCTCATTGCCAGGACGACGCGGACCCCGCCGACGTCCAAGAGGTCGCGACTGACGGGGAAATTTCCTTGACATCGCGGGTTTTACAGCGATTGGCGATCGACGAAGACATAGTGGAGCTCGTGGCAACCTCGGGCGCATCGTATCCGGTGAAGGAATTGGTGCTCGATCGATTGTCTGGGTAAATTGACTTTGTTTGGGCTTGTCCCGGTCCGATGAGGAGCCATTCCATTTTTGAAAATGAGCAATGGGCGAGAACGATTTAATAGTAGTTTTCATAGTTGAGCGACTTTAATCGAAGTTGTATTACTTAATTGTGAATCAAGTACAATAGTAGTAGTTTATTTCAATAATAGTAGTGTACTTCCATAACAGTAGTTTTTGTATTTGAGCTACTATTATTGAGGTTGAATTGCTTATTAGTGATTCAAGTATGATAATAGTATTTTACATAACACAATAGTAATAACAGTAGTTCATGTCAGTAATAGTAGTTTTCATAATTGAATTACTATTACTGAAGTTGAATTAGTTAATAGTTATTTATTTACGGTAATAGTAGTTTATTTTAATAATAGTACGTGACATAATATAATAGTAATAATAGCAGTTTAGTTTAATGATAGTAATTTTCATAGTTGGGCTACTATTATTGAAGTCGAGTTACTTAATGGTGATTCAAGTACGACGATAATAGTATATTTAAATAACAGTAGTCTACTTCGAAGCCGGTGTGGCGGTCTAGTGGTTAACGTGCTTGGTTCTCAACCAGAACATCGTGAGGTCGCGGGTTCGAATCCCAGTTTCGTAGCCTCGGAGAAAAGTAAATACGGGCATGACGTGGTTCCAATTGTACGCGTATATCTTGCACATGGACCGATATGTGCGTCGTGTGTGTATGGCTGTAGCCCATGATTTATTTTTCCACGAATCGCGACTGGCTCCAAATCTAAGAAGCGACCCAGGAACCTGCTGTATTGCTATAGGCTTTCTGCAGTTTCCCTATACCCATGGCAGAATTGTCATGGTGAATGCTATACAGAGTGCTCCTCTCTAGGCTGCAGCCGCACGGTGGGTATGAAAAGTGGAATATGGTGGGAATGTAATACGAGGGAAGAACCCATAGAATGGAATTTACTATAAAATTTTTCTTTTCAATAGTTAACTTCGGTTATATTACGTTTCAAAGTTGGACTACTATTATTAATGTTGAATTACTTAATAATGATTCAAGTTCGGTAATCGTAGCTCACTTAATCACACAGTCCACACAATCTCCAGGCTACGCGGATGTCACGTACACGGACCGGTACGTGTGTGTGTCGTGTGTGTATGACTGTAGCCTGTGATTTATTTCTCGACGAAACGCGACTAGCTCTGAGACTGGGAAGCGAACTCGGGACCGGCTGTATTGCTATAGGTTTCCGCAGTTTACCTATACCCATGTCAGAAATGTCATGCTGAATGCGATACAGAGGGTGGAGTCAGCTGCGACCGCAAGGTGGGGACCGATTGGGAATGTGAAGTGGAATATGGTGGGAAATGTAATAAGGGAAAGTACGCTGTACAAATGGAAGCTATAGTGAAAAATTACAGTGGCGCTGAATATATGAAAGAATAGTACTTCCTACAGCAATAGTAGTTTTTGAATAGTTGAACAACCATTGTGTAATGGTGTACAAATTTGAATACTTATTTAACTATTCAAATGTTTAAACAATAGTTTTCCAACTATTTAATTTTCTATGCCATTACACAAAAGTCATTCAACTGGTCAAAGTATTGTGTAAAAATTCGAATAGTTGAAGAACTAATGTGCAATTCAATTGCAACTATGATCGTGAAGTGACAACTATTAAATTACCAATAGCAATTAGAATAGGTAAATTACTATTTTTACGGTATAATAACTATTGTGGAATTCCTCATCGAAATTTGAATAGATGACTCACTATCGTGTAGTTTAATTGTGGCCATTACCGTGAAATTACTACTATTAAAATATCAATAGTACTTAGAATATTTAAATTCGATGTTGTTCGATAGTTGATAGTTTCGCAGAGTTAGTGGAGGCTGGAGTCATGACGAAGATTTCGAAGTTAAAAGACATTTATTCGAAATAGTCATTGTTGCAGTTGTAAGCTCGTGGAGATTCGCTCTATAGTCGACGAATTCTGGGTAACAGTTCCAGTGGTGGAGTGTCCCTTCCGGCGACTTGCTGCGTCGGAGCGTTGATTCAAGTGGGAACCTCCCACTCGCTTGATGATGACCGTTGAGTCTCTGCGTATGCTTGGAGAGCAACTGGCTTCTGCTTGACTTTGTAGATGGTCTGGGTGCCTCGGTGGATACGAGGAGATCTTGATGGCTGCGTGCTCTTTTGTTATCTCCGTGCTGGGGAGTGGTGAAAAGTAGCGATGGGCAGGCAGGATGCCACTGAGGCGATATCCGTTGTCTCACCCGGACATCTCGCGTTGTGGGGTGTTGCCCAGGAGGTCTAGTTAGGCATTCTGGCAGTGAAGCAGTTGGCAGGTCTTTGTGAGAGATCGTTTCTGTGGATTTCCTTTGGTTTTACTCCGCCGCATGAGCGTGCAAAGCGTGGAGACCGCGAGAGAGTACTCGCTTTACTTGTCGAGCACGAGTGCAAAGACCCGAGTGTGGGTACTCGGGTTAGCTTGAACAAGCTGGTTCGATTTTAGTGATTCGGTGTCGCCTTTATATGTTGTCCAGACCCCCGCGAACGCTTGTGAGAAAGCCGTGGCGCTTGAGAGTGTCCTGCTTTCTCTTTCGCAGGGTGCTGGACGGGTGTCGTAGAGGTTGCATGACGACAGGTGCTCTTGCTTGGGCGACTAGTAGTGCAACTCGCTCACGGCCGGCGGTCTTGCTCGGCCGGCGGGTAGTGCGAGTTGCTTATGCTCGGGCGGTCTCGCTCGGGCGACGAGTGGCACGAATGGCTCGATCTGTGTTGCCCTTGTTCGAGCCGTGGGTAACGCATATTTCCATGAGCGATCTCGCTCGACTATTATTACAGTAAAATAAATATTGTTAAATTCCTCTAAGAATTTTTAATAGTTGAAGAACTATTGTATATTTCAATTGCAACGATTGCCGTGACCTGATTACTACTAAATTACCAATAGTAGTTGGAATAGTTAACTCACTATTATTATGATACAATGACTATTGTTGAATGCCTCATAAAAATTTGAATAGGAACATTTGAGGAATTATAGTGCAATAACTATTAGAGTAAATCTGCTATTAAAGAGTGAATAATTGTGATTGGAATAGTTGCGATTGTCATTTGAATGTGTTGACTCACCAATAGTATTTTGATAAAACAGTAGCGTAATTTTGACAGATACGGAATATTCACGCGTGAGGAGAGGCAGCACGCGAGATCGGTGCTCGCGCGCTTCTTCAGCAATCGCATGACACCGGAAGCATTCCGCTCAATACTATTGGGCTTCCGCTGCAGCGTAGATCCCGACGAGTTCGAAAAACAAGTCTTCTCCATTATTTACCATCGGGGCGCGAGTGACTGTCCGGCGTCCTGTGCAAATACAATGGAAACCGGAAGTCTGTTGGAACTGATGACCAAAATGGCCTCAAGACCGGAAGTGACATTGCTGGTGCGCGCGATAATCAAGAACATCGAAGTCTTTCACGGGGATCTCGAAACCCACATCCGGGATGATCCGATTCTTCTTCTCACACTGTTTTTTCTCGAACACCTGACTGGAAGTAGCCGCCAATTTACCAAATATGCCACATTTCGTGGCACTCCGAAAAACGATTTAAACCGCGGGCTGGAAGCGATTGCGTCCGAAACGATACAGCATTCGTTGGAAAAAATTCCGTATCTCGCGGCGGCGCTGGAAGGCTTCTCAAAGTCGAACGAGCCGACACTGTACGATTTGTTGAACGGTTACGAGGGCCTCGACCTGGCGAGGTCCTTCAAATGGCGCGACCGGAAGGACGTCCTGCCGAATTTCCGGAGCGAAAATCTCGCCAGAAACTTTGGCCGCGAGGAGAAACTGTCGTACGTCCATTATCTCAGGGAGTCACGCGCGAGCATGGCGGTACGGGCCTTGGAGAGGGAAAGTGAGGTCAATGTCCAGAGCAAGGTCAAGCCTCGTTGTGACGGGGTCAGTTGCGAGGCCGATGTCAATTGCACCGCCCACGAAAAAGTAAAGGTCAATGAGGGCATCGAGGTCGAGGTGGAACTCATGGACAGTGAGGGGTTCAAGTTTAACGACGAGGTTAACGAGATCAAGGCCAATGACGAGGCCAGGAGGTTCAACAACGAAATCGAGGAAGTCAAAAGCGAGACCTCTAAGGTGAAGGTCAATGATGAGGTCGAAGTCTATGATGAGGTCGAAGAGGCCAAGGTCGATCAGGTCAAGGTCCATGAAGACTTTGATGAGGTTAAGGTCAATGAGGAGGTCGATCGGTTCAAGGTTCATGAGGATCTCGATGGACGACAATCGATGTCGATCGATCGACCGTTGATGAACAAGGTCAACGAGATCAAGCTGAACAAAGATGCCATTAAGATCAATGTGATGATGAACGAAGTTGACAAGATCCGTAAGGTGAAAATTAGCGAAGAGGTTAATGAGGTCAAGACCAAGAAGGGGATGAAGGTCAATATCAGCGATGAGGTCAAGGTCAGCGAAGAGACCCGTCGGTCCAAGATCAGCGGAGAGTTCGATGAGGTCATAGCCAAGAAGGGGATGAAAGTGAAAAACAAGGTCAGGGTCCAGATCGGCGGCGATATAAAGGTCGAGATGAAGGTCGAGGCCGCCGCGTACGCTCGGGCCCTGGCCCTGGAGTCCGGCGAGGATGAGGTCACGTGCACCTGCGTCGCTTTCATCGAGCTCCTCGGTCTGAATTCCGAGTGCCTACGGGTGGGCGCGACTGCCTGGGCCTACGTGAACAAGTGTCTTGGCATTTCGATTCGCGACTCGCTGAGGTCGCTCAGCTCGTCCTCGTCGCCGCGTGACGTCGCGGCAATTCTGCGACTCCTTGAGCGTAGTTTTGAGGCTAACCTCGCTCGTGACAGGTCTGAGGACAGCAGCAAGGTCGACCTTAAGGGGGCTATCGCGGTGACTGACCGACCCGAAGTCATGGACACTCTCGAGGCGAATGACGAGATCGGCCTCAAGGAGATCCCCGGGGAGGACGAACTGAAAGTCGCCCTCGATGGGAACACCCAAGGCGTTCTCAATTGCGAGGGCAGGCCGTTCAATGTTAAGACCGTTCTTAAGAACACGCAAAGTTTTGTTGATGCCTCGAGAACTTGGGAGATGATCGTGGGCTTCGCGAGGATTCACGAGACCTCGGCGCCGAGGTCGTTCATTCGGTTGCTCGCCCTCCACGATCGTCGTCTTGAGTTTGTCCTTGTGGGTCAAATGTTCTCGTATCCGCTCGAAGCGATGCTCGAAAGCGCCCGTGAATTCGCGAATCCCCATGTCCGCGAGCACCTGTGCCTGGCGATGAGGAATACGCGACTCCTGGCGACGAGGAGTGATCACGAGACGCGAAAGTTTCGAGAATTTCCAGATGCGACGGGGTCCGAAGAGTTAGAGGATCTCTGGACGATCGTGTTGAGATGTCACGCAAGTCGGGATCCACCCGGGGCGTTCCTGGAAGCTTCGAGGATCTCGAGGTCACCGGTGCTGACGGTGTTGGCCGCATTTTACGAGCCGTCCGCGACTTCCGGCTTTTGTTACTCGTGGCTCGTCGTGTCAGTCGGCGTGGAGAAGCTTCTCCGAGAATACGAGATCCCGTTGCGCGAGGAGCTCTGGTCGGCACGGTCGGTACGCCTTCTTTTGAAGTCGTGCCTTGACCTTGGCTACGCCGGCACTCTTGCGCGCGCTTTCCTCATTTTCATGCCGGAACATCCGCTCGGACGACTCTTCCGCGCCTTTCTCGAGGATGCTAATCACCACGAGGCGACCTTGACCTTCCTGCGCGACTTCGTTGAGGCCTGCGCCAACCTTGGCTGCAATCCCGGTATCGACTGGGACAACACAAGCAACGAGGATTATCTGTGGAACTCGCGCTGGATCGCCCTCGTCGCCGTCGAGTGCTCGATGAGTTTCGTCGCCCGTTGCTCGTCCAGCCTCCATCTTGGCCTCGTCTTTCTTGAGCTTCACACTCGCGCGCGTTTCAACGAGGAGCTCTACGTTGCAACGCCAAATTTCGCCACGCTTCAACGCATCGTCGCTATCCTCGCAGATACCCCGGTGCAATTGCATTTTGACGCTATACAATTGGACGATCGAGGATCCAACGTCGACCGCGAGATTCAACGATGCGTCGATAAATTGCTCGATATCGAGGATTTTGAGAACGCACTCGCGTTGTCCAAAGTCGCTGGATTACGGTGCTCCAATATTATTCTCGCACAGGTAAGCGTTCCCTTCTTTTCTTTTTTTTTCGAACGTATTCCCGAGGCTCTAATAATATGATTAGTGATTACTGTATAAGTATAAAAAGATTAAAAAACGCTAAGTAATGAAAAATCCCTCACTATCGTTATTGCTCGTTTTACTATTAAAAAAATTCTGATTTATCTCAAATATCTCAAACTATACTTTTTATTTAAGTTAAAAAAATTGTTTTTATTATACTTCTTTAATGCAAATGTACAAAAAACGTGAAATAACTTTTATGAAATAGCCAAGCAAGTTTACTTGTCATGCTGTACAGTAAATTGTTAAAGGTTAGGAATAATATTTTTGAAAATATTTTATTTTAAAAAGTCATTTTACTATTATAAGAGAAAATTAATATCAGCATTAAATAAAAGAACAAATTAGGTAACACACAAGTACACTGGAAATGCTGTGCAACGACTTGGCGTGCATGGTTAGGAAAAAGCTCGGGAAGATACAGAATTTTCCGTTCCCACCACCTGCGAAAATAATTTTTGCGTCAATATATATTTATGTATATATATATATATATATACAGGGTGACAATTTTAATGTGGCCATGCTTTTTTTGAGGGCCTTGCGCGAAGATTTTGGGTCTGAAAAAAATATGATTTTGAATGGTTTTTCGAGCCTTTTTCGAAAAAAAATACGGCAGATTTTTGTCTTGAAAAATGTACGCCAGAAGAAATAAGGCATTGCGAAAAAAAAACGCAAAATACATTCCGAGCACATGAGATTGAAGTTTTTTAAATTCCGCATACAATGCACTCCGGAAAACTTGATTTGCGCCCGCCATCATGGTGGAAAAAATTGTTAAAAGTACGCCGTAAAGTGGCAATTTGCGTGAAACAAGCGATTTAAGTCAGACGCGATCGTGCTATGGGATGTCCTAGCTTGGTACGTTATAGCTGCAACTTCCGAATGTTCGGCTGTCACACGAAGGTGGTTGAGAATCCCTTGACCCGCGAATGAGCTAAGGGATCTGAATTTGTACCCATCCGAGTCCATTGCAGAGAATATGGTCAATTTCGAAAAAGTTCGAAAATTCCATGTACTGCAAATAATATTTTGAATAATTTGGAATTCGTTTCCAGCTCTTGGACACACCATTTTGAAAAAAAAACTTTAACACAGATTAGGGAAAATTTACAGACTTTTTCCCATTACGCGTATGATTTTTCCCACATTCATTACTGCGAGCATTGTGTGAGCGTGTGCGTGCATGAGGATGCACGAGTGCACACGCGCGTGTGCGTAATATGGACATTTGCCACGTTTCGAGCGCGCTCTGAACTCGGGTTCGGAGAGCACGCTACGCGGTTCGGTCCGAACGCATCGTCAAACGTCAAAACGCGTTATTTGACGTTTCGGATTAGTCAGCTGATATTGTCAGCTGATACCATCTTGGATATGCAGATTTAGCGCACACACGTCGAACTGTCGTCGAAAGGCCAAATTTGACGCGTGATTTGACGTTTCATCAATCGTCTGCTATTAATTTCTGACATCTTGGGCAAATGGGGAGCACGCGCGTTGAAGGTTTGCCGAAATGCACTGTTTGGCGCGTGATTTGATATTACGTGATATCGCCGGCCATGATTGTTTGCCATTTTGGATGTGCAAAATCATGATTCGAGACGGCGAGCGATTATCTCTAGAGTTATTTAACATTTCGATTCGAATAAAAATCTACAGTACGTGTCTTTGTCTTTTTTGCGTTCACAAGACGTAAATGAAAACACAACTACGTACTGGAAAAAGGTGATTTTAATGATTAATTGAAAAATACCGAACATCGGAACAAAAACAAGTTTGGTATTTTTTTCAGACAAGTTGACCGTGCCTCTACCTGGAGCGCCGATTCGATTTCTATCTACGCAATAAATAATTAATACATGTCTGCGATGGTTCTGAAGGCGTAAACCAGTTATTCCATAATGATGATTATGGTTCTGGGGGATGGGTTCGGAAATCCCCGATATGACTGTCCCGAGCTTATGTTCGCTTTTACCTTACTTTCGGTTATTTTGCGTCAAAGGGTATCGAGACGCTCCGTGGACGGTTTCAAGCACATTTGTTGATTGACAAAGGTAAAAGCAATGGTGATGGTGGTTCTGGGGAATTCGATACGCCACATGGACGACGATTATAAGCGCATTTATTAATAAAAATAAAAGCAATGATTGTGATGATTCTGGGGTACCTGATTGGACATGCCTGATATGACGGCATCGAGTTCTTCTCTGCTTTTACCTGTATTTCTATCATATCGCATCAAATACAATAACGAGGCTTTAAGGATCATTACGGGCGCATTTCTTAATAAACAAAGATAAAAGCAATGATTGTGCGGATTCTGGGGGACCCGAATGGACATTACTAATATGACGGCGTCGAGTTCTTCTCTGCTTTTACCTTTATTTCTGTCATATTGCTTCAAATACAATGACGACAATTTGAGGATGATTTCAGGCGCATTTGTTAATAAAAAAAGGTAAAAGCAATGATTGTGATGAATCTTGGGGATCCGAATGGATATTACTAATATGACGGCATCGAGTTCTTCTCTGCTTTTACCTTTCTTTCAGTCATACCGCATCGAATAAAATGACGAAGATTTGGGGATGATAACAGGCGCATTTGTTAATAAACAAAGGTAAAAGCAATGATTGTGCCGATTCTGCGGCACCCAATTGGACAGGCCTGATATGACGGCATCGAGTTCTTCTCTGCTTTTACCTTTCTTTCTGTCATATCGCATCAAATACACTGACGACGATTTGAAGACGATTACAGGCGCATTTTTTAATAAAAAAAGATAAAAGCAATAATTGTGCTCATTCTGGGGGACCCGAATGGACATTACTAACATGACGGCATCGAGTTCTTCTCTGCTTTTACCTTTATTTCTGTCATATTGCTTCAAATACAATGACGACGATTTGAGGATGATTTCAGGCGCATTTGTTAATAAAAAAGGTAAAAGCAATGACTGTGATGAATCTGGGGAACCCGAATGAATATTACTAATATGACGGCATCGAGTTCTTCTCTGCTTTTACCTTTGTTTCTGTCATATTGCTTCAAATACAATGACGACGATTTGATGATGATTTCAGGCGCATTTGTTAATAAAAAAAGGTAAAAGCAATAATTGTGATGAATCTAGGGGACCCGACTGGGCATTGCTAATATGACGGCATCGAGTTCTTCTCTGCTTTTACCTTTATTTCTATCATATCGCATCGAATAAAATGACGAAGATTTGGGGATGATAACAGGCGCATTTGTTAATAAACAAAGGTAAAAGCAATGGTTGTGTCGATTCTGGGGGTCCCAATTGGACAGGCCTGATATGACGGCATCGAGTTCTTCTCTGCTTTTACCTTTGTTTCTGTCATATCGCATCAAATACACTGACGACGATTTGAAAACGATTACAGGCGCATTTGTTAATAAAAAAAGATAAAATCAATAATTGTGCTCATTCTGGGGGACCCGAATGGACATTACTAACATGACGGCATCGAGTTCTTCTCAGCTTTAACCTTTATTTCTGTCATATTGCTTCAAATACAATGACGACGATTTGAGGATGATTCCAGGCGCATTTGTCAATAAAAAAAGGTAAAAGCAATGACTCTGATGAATCTGGGGAACCCGAATGACTATTACTAATATGACGGCATCGAATTCTTCTCTGCGTTTACCTTTGTTTTTGTCATATTGCTTCAAATACATTGACGACAATTTGAGTATGATTTCAGGCGCCTTTGTTAATAAAAAAAGGTAAAAGCAATAATTGTGATGAATCTAGGGGACCCGACTGGGCATTGCTAATATAACGGCATCAAGTTCTTTTCTGCTTTTACCTTTATTTCTGTCATATTGGATCAAATAAAATGACGACGATTTAAGGATGATTACAGGCGCATTTCTTAACAAACAAAGATAAAAGCAATGATTGTGCAAATTCTGGAAGACCCGAATGGACATTGCTTATATGACGGCATCGAGTTCTTCTCTGCTTTTACCTTTATTTCTGTCGTATCGTATCAAAGTATTTGAAGCAATATGACAGAAATAAAGGTAAAAGCAGAGAAGAACTCAATGAGGTCATAATAGTAATATCCATTCGGGTCCCCCAGATTCATCACAATCATTGCTTTTACCTTTTTTATTAACAAATGCGCCTGTAATCATCCTTAAATCGTCGTCATTTTATTTGATCCAATATGACAGAAATAAAGGTAAAAGCAGAGAAGAACTCGATGCCGTCATATTAGCAATGCCCAGTCGGGTCCCCTAGATTCATCACAATTATTGCTTTTACCTTTTTTTATTAATAAATGCGCCTGAAATCATCATCAAATCGTCGTCATTGTATTTGAAGCAATATGACAGAAACAAAGGAAAAAGCAGAGAAGAACTCGATGCCGTCATATTAGTAATATTCATTCGGGTTCCCCAGATTCATCAGAGTCATTGCTTTTACCTTTTTTTATTAACAAATGCGCCTGAAATCATCCTCAAATCGTCGTCATTGTATTTGAAGCAATATGACAGAAATAAAGGTAAAAGCAGAGAAGAACTCGATGCCGTCATATTAGTAATATCTATTCGGTTCCCCCAGATTCATCACAATCATTGCTTTTACCTTTTTTTATTAACAAATGCGCCTGAAATCATCCTCAAATTGTCGTCATTGTATTTGAAGCATTATGACAGAAATAAAGGTAAAAGCAGAGAAGAACTCGACGCCGTCATATTAGTAATGTCCATTCGGGTCCCCCAGAATCGGCACAATCATTGCTTTTATCTTTGTTTATTTAGAAATGTGCCCGTAATCACCCTTAAATCGTCGTTATTGTATTTGATACGATATGACAGAAATAAAGGTAAAAGCAGAGAAGAACTCGATGCCGTCATATTAGCAATGCCCATTCGGGTCCCCCAGAATGAGCACAATTATTGCTTTTACCTTTTTTTTATTAACAAATGCGCCTGAAATCATCCTCAAATCGTCGTCATAGTATTTGAAGCAATATGACAGAAATAAAGGTAAATGCAGAGAAGAACTCAATGAGGTCATAATAGTAATATCCATTCAGGTCCCCCAGATTCATCACAATCATTGCTTTTGCCTTTTTTTATTAACAAATGCGCCTGAAATCATCCTCAAATTGTCGTCATTGTATTTGAAGCAATATGACAGAAATAAAGGTAAAAGCAGAGAACTCGATGCCGTCATATTAGCAATGTCCATTCGGGTCCCCCAGATTCATCACAATCATTGCTTTTATCTTTGTTTATTAAGAAATGTGCCCGTAATCACCCTTAAATCGTCGTTATTGTATTTGATACGATATGACAGAAATAAAGGTAAAAGCAGAGAAGAACTCGATGCCGTCATATTAGCAATGCCTATTCGGGTCCCCCAGAATGAGCACAATTATTGCTTTTACCTTTTTTTTATTAACAAATGCGCCTGCAATCATCCTCAAATCGTCGTCATAGTATTTGAAGCAATATGACAGAAATAAAGGTAAAAGCAGAGAAGAACTCAATGAGGTCATAATAGTAATATCCATTCGGGTCCCCCAGATTCATCACAATCATTGCTTTTACCTTTTTTTATTAACAAATGCGCCTGGAATCATCCTCAAATCGTCGTCATTGTATTTGAAGCAATATGACAGAAATAAAGGTAAAAGCTGAGAAGAACTCGATTCCGTCATGTTATTAATGTCCATTCGGGTCCCCCAGAATGAGCACAATTATTGCTTTTATCTTTTTTTATTAACAAATGCGCCTGTAATCGTTTTCAAATCGTCGTCAGTGTATTTGATGCGATATGACAGAAAGAAAGGTAAAAGCAGAGAAGAACTCGGTGCCGTCATATCAGGCCTGTCCAATTGGGTCCCCCAGAATCGACACAACCATTGCTTTTACCTTTTTTTTTATTAACAAATGCGCCTAAAATCATCCTCAAATCGTCGTCATTGTATTTGAAGCAATATGACAGAAATAAAGGTAAAAGCAGAGAAGAACTCGATGCCGTCATGTTAGTAATGTCCATTCGGGTCCCCCAGGATGAGCACAATTATTGCTTTTATCTTTTTTTATTAACAAATGCGCCTGTAATCGTCTTCAAATCGTCGTCAGTGTATTTGATGCGATATGACAGAAAGAAAGGTAAAAGCAGAGAAGAACTCGATGCCGTCATGTTAGCAATGTCCATTCGGGTCCCCCAGAATGAGCACAATTATTGCTTTTATCTTTTTTATTAACAAATGCGCCTGTAATCATCTTCAAATCGTCGTCATTGTATTTGATGCGATACGACAGAAATAAAGGCAAAATCAGAGAAGAACTTGATGCCGTCATATTAGCAATGTCCATTCGGGTCCCACAGAATGAGCACAATTATTGCTTTTATCTTTTTTTATTAACAAATGCGCCTGTAATCATCCTCAAATCCTCGACGTTGTATTTGATGCGATACGACAGAAATAAAGGTAAAAGCAGAGAAGAACTCGATGCCGTCATATTAGCAATGTCCATTCGGGTCTTCCAGAATTTGCACAATCATTGCTTTTATCTTTGTTTGTTAAGAAATGCGCCTGTAATCATCCTTAAATCGTCGTCATTTTATTTGATCCAATATGACAGAAATAAAGGTAAAAGCAGAGAAGAACTTGATGCCGTTATATTAGCAATGCCCAGTCGGGTCCCCTAGATTCATCACAATTATTGCTTTTACCTTTTTTTATTAACAAAGGCGCCTGAAATCATACTCAAATTGTCGTCAATGTATTTGAAGCAATATGACAGAAACAAAGGTAAAAGCAGAGAAGAATTCGATGCCGTCATATTAGTAATAGTCATTCGGGTTCCCCAGATTCATCAGAGTCATTGCTTTTACCTTTTTTTATTAACAAATGCGCCTGGAATCATCCTCAAATCGTCGTCATTGTATTTGAAGCAATATGACAGAAATAAAGGTAAAAGCTGAGAAGAACTCGATGCCGTCATGTTAGTAATGTCCATTCGGGTCCCCCAGAATGAGCACAATTATTGCTTTTATCTTTTTTTATTAACAAATGCGCCTGTAATCGTTTTCAAATCGTCGTCAGTGTATTTGATGCAATATGACAGAAAGAAAGGGAAAAGCAGAGAAGAACTCGGTGCCGTCATATCAGGCCTGTCCAATTGGGTCCCCCAGAATCGACACAACCATTGCTTTTACCTTTTTTTATTAACAAATGCGCCTGAAATCATCCTCAAATCGTCGTCATTGTATTTGAAGCAATATGACAGAAATAAAGGTAAAAGCAGAGAAGAACTCGATGCCGTCATGTTAGTAATGTCCATTCGGGTCCCCAGGATGAGCACAATTATTGCTTTTATCTTTTTTTATTAACAAATGCGCCTGTAATCGTCTTCAAATCGTCGTCAGTGTATTTGATGCGATATGACAGAAAGAAAGGTAAAAGCAGAGAAGAACTCGATGCCGTCATGTTAGTAATGTCCATTCGGGTCCCCCAGAATGAGCACAATTATTGCTTTTATCTTTTTTTATTAACAAATGCGACTGTAATCGTCTTCAAATCGTCGTCAGTGTATTTGATGCGATATGACAGAAAGAAAGGTAAAAGCAGAGAAGAACTCGATGCCGTCATGTTAGCAATGTCCATTCGGGTCCCCCAAAATGAGCACAATTATTGCTTTTATCTTTTTTATTAACAAATGCGCCTGTAATCATCCTCAAATCGTCGTCATTGTATTTGATGCGATACGACAGAAATAAAGGCAAAATCAGAGAAGAACTTGATGCCGTCATATTAGCAATGTCCATTCGGGTCCCACAGAATGAGCACAATTATTGCTTTTATCTTTTTTTATTAACAAATGCGCCTGTAATCATCCTCAAATCCTCGACGTTGTATTTGATGCGATACGACAGAAACAAAGGTAAAAGCAGAGAAGAACTCGATGCCGTCATATTAGCAATGTCCATTCGGGTCTTCCAGAATTTGCACAATCATTGCTTTTATCTTTGTTTGTTAAGAAATGCGCCTGTAATCATCCTTAAATCGTCGTCATTTTATTTGATCCAATATGACAGAAATAAAGGTAAAAGCAGAGAAGAACTTGATGCCGTTATATTAGCAATGCCCAGTCGGGTCCCCTAGATTCATCACAATTATTGCTTTTACCTTTTTTTATTAACAAATGCGCCTGAAATCATCCTCAAATCGTCGTCATTGTATTTGAAGCAATATGACAGAAATAAAGGTAAAAGCAGAGAAGAACTCGATGCCGTCATGTTAGTAATGTCCATTCGGGTCCCCAGGATGAGCACAATTATTGCTTTTATCTTTTTTTATTAACAATCGCGCCTGTAATCGTCTTCAAATCGTCGTCAGTGTATTTGATGCGATATGACAGAAAGAAAGGTAAAAGCAGAGAAGAACTCGATGCCGTCATGTTAGTAATGTCCATTCGGGTCCCCCAGAATGAGCACAATTATTGCTTTTATCTTTTTTTATTAACAAATGCGACTGCAATCGTCTTCAAATCGTCGTCAGTGTATTTGATGCGATATGACAGAAAGAAAGGTAAAAGCAGAGAAGAACTCGATGCCGTCATATTAGCAATGTCCATTCGGGTCTTCCAGAATTTGCACAATCATTGCTTTTATCTTTGTTTGTTAAGAAATGCGCCTGTAATCATCCTTAAATCGTCGTCATTTTATTTGATCCAATATGACAGAAATAAAGGTAAAAGCAGAGAAGAACTTGATGCCGTTATATTAGCAATGCCCAGTCGGGTCCCCTAGATTCATCACAATTATTGCTTTTACCTTTTTTTTTATTAACAAAGGCGCCTGAAATCATACTCAAATTGTCGTCAATGTATTTGAAGCAATATGACAGAAACAAAGGTAAAAGCAGAGAAGAATTCGATGCCGTCATATTAGGAATAGTCATTCGGGTTCCCCAGATTCATCAGAGTCATTGCTTTTACCTTTTTTTATTAACAAATGCGCCTGTAATCGTTTTCAAATCGTCGTCAGTGTATTTGATGCAATATGACAGAAAGAAAGGTAAAAGCAGAGAAGAACTCGGTGCCGTCATATCAGGCCTGTCCAATTGGGTCCCCCAGAATCGACACAACCATTGCTTTTACCTTTTTTTATTAACAAATGCGCCTGAAATCATCCTCAAATCGTCGTCATTGTATTTGAAGCAATATGACAGAAATAAAGGTAAAAGCAGAGAAGAACTCGATGCCGTCATGTTAGTAATGTCCATTCGGGTCCCCAGGATGAGCACAATTATTGCTTTTATCTTTTTTTATTAACAAATGCGCCTGTAATCGTCTTCAAATCGTCGTCAGTGTATTTGATGCGATATGACAGAAAGAAAGGTAAAAGCAGAGAAGAACTCGATGCCGTCATGTTAGTAATGTCCATTCGGGTCCCCCAGAATGAGCACAATTATTGCTTTTATCTTTTTTTATTAACAAATGCGACTGTAATCGTCTTCAAATCGTCGTCAGTGTATTTGATGCGATATGACAGAAAGAAAGGTAAAAGCAGAGAAGAACTCGATGCCGTCATGTTAGCAATGTCCATTCGGGTCCCGCAAAATGAGTACAATTATTGCTTTTATCTTTTTTATTAACAAATGCGCCTGTAATCATCTTCAAATCGTCGTCATTGTATTTGATGCGATACGACAGAAATAAAGGCAAAATCAGAGAAGAACTTGATGCCGTCATATTAGCAATGTCCATCGGGTCCCACAGAATGAGCACAATTATTGCTTTTATCTTTTTTTATTAACAAATGCGCCTGTAATCATCCTCAAATCCTCGACGTTGTATTTGATGCGATACGACAGAAATAAAGGTAAAAGCAGAGAAGAACTCGATGCCGTCATATTAGCAATGTCCATTCGGGTCTTCCAGAATTTGCACAATCATTGCTTTTATCTTTGTTTGTTAAGAAATGCGCCTGTAATCATCCTTAAATCGTCGTCATTTTATTTGATCCAATATGACAGAAATAAAGGTAAAAGCAGAGAAGAACTTGATGCCGTTATATTAGCAATGCCCAGTCGGGTCCCCTAGATTCATCACAATTATTGCTTTTACCTTTTTTTTATTAACAAAGGCGCCTGAAATCATACTCAAATTGTCGTCAATGTATTTGAAGCAATATGACAGAAACAAAGGTAAAAGCAGAGAAGAATTCGATGCCGTCATATTAGGAATAGTCATTCGGGTTCCCCAGATTCATCAGAGTCATTGCTTTTACCTTTTTTTATTAACAAATGCGCCTGTAATCGTTTTCAAATCGTCGTCAGTGTATTTGATGCAATATGACAGAAAGAAAGGTAAAAGCAGAGAAGAACTCGGTGCCGTCATATTAGGCCTGTCCAATTGGGTCCCCCAGAATCGACACAACCATTGCTTTTACCTTTTTTTATTAACAAATGCGCCTGAAATCATCCTCAAATCGTCGTCATTGTATTTGAAGCAATATGACAGAAATAAAGGTAAAGGCAGAGAAGAACTCGATGCCGTCATGTTAGTAATGTCCATTCGGGTCCCCAGGATGAGCACAATTATTGCTTTTATCTTTTTTTATTAACAAATGCGCCTGTAATCGTCTTCAAATCGTCGTCAGTGTATTTGATGCGATATGACAGAAAGAAAGGTAAAAGCAGAGAAGAACTCGATGCCGTCATGTTAGTAATGTCCATTCGGGTCCCCCAGAATGAGCACAATTATTGCTTTTATCTTTTTTTATTAACAAATGCGACTGTAATCGTCTTCAAATCGTCGTCAGTGTATTTGATGCGATATGACAAAAAGAAAGGTAAAAGCAGAGAAGAACTCGATGCCGTCATGTTAGCAATGTCCATTCGGGTCCCGCAAAATGAGCACAATTATTGCTTTTATCTTTTTTATTAACAAATGCGCCTGTAATCATCCTCAAATCGTCGTCATTGTATTTGATGCGATACGACAGAAATAAAGGCAAAATCAGAGAAGAACTTGATGCCGTCATATTAGCAATGTCCATTCGGGTCCCACAGAATGAGCACAATTATTGCTTTTATCTTTTTTTATTAACAAATGCGCCTGTAATCATCCTCAAATCCTCGACGTTGTATTTGATGCGATACGACAGAAATAAAGGTAAAAGCAGAGAAGAACTCGATGCCGTCATATTAGCAATGTCCATTCGGGTCTTCCAGAATTTGCACAATCATTGCTTTTATCTTTGTTTGTTAAGAAATGCGCCTGTAATCATCCTTAAATCGTCGTCATTTTATTTGATCCAATATGACAGAAATAAAGGTAAAAGCAGAGAAGAACTTGATGCCGTTATATTAGCAATGCCCAGTCGGGTCCCCTAGATTCATCACAATTATTGCTTTTACCTTTTTTTTATTAACAAAGGCGCCTGAAATCATACTCAAATAGTCGTCAATGTATTTGAAGCAATATGACAGAAACAAAGGTAAAAGCAGAGAAGAATTCGATGCCGTCATATTAGTAATAGTCATTCGGGTTCCCCAGATTCATCAGAGTCATTGCTTTTACCTTTTTTTATTAACAAATGCGCCTGGAATCATCCTCAAATCGTCGTCATTGTATTTGAAGCAATATGACAGAAATAAAGGTAAGAGCTGAGAAGAACTCGATGCCGTCATGTTAGTAATGTCCATTCGGGTCCCCCAGAATGAGCACAATTATTGCTTTTATCTTTTTTTATTAACAAATGCGCCTGTAATCGGTTTCAAATCGTCGTCAGTGTATTTGATGCGATATGACAGAAAGAAAGGTAAAAGCAGAGAAGAACTCGGTGCCGTCATATCAGGCCTGTCCAATTGGGTCCCCCAGAATCGACACAACCATTGCTTTTACCTTTTTTTATTAACAAATGCGCCTGAAATCATCCTCAAATCGTCGTCATTGTATTTGAAGCAATATGACAGAAATAAAGGTAAAAGCAGAGAAGAACTCGATGCCGTCATGTTAGTAATGTCCATTCGGGTCCCCAGGATGAGCACAATTATTGCTTTTATCTTTTTTTATTAACAAATGCGCCTGTAATCGTCTTCAAATCGTCGTCAGTGTATTTGATGCGATATGACAGAAAGAAAGGTAAAAGCAGAGAAGAACTCGATGCCGTCATGTTAGTAATGTCCATTCGGGTCCCCCAGAATGAGCACAATTATTGCTTTTATCTTTTTTTATTAACAAATGCGCCTGTAATCGTCTTCAAATCGTCGTCAGTGTATTTGATGCGATATGACAGAAAGAAAGGTAAAAGCAGAGAAGAACTTGATGCCGTTATATTAGCAATGCCCAGTCGGGTCCCCTAGATTCATCACAATTATTGCTTTTACCTTTTTTTATTAACAAAGGCGCCTGAAATCATACTCAAATTGTCGTCAATATATTTGAAGCAATATGACAGAAACAAAGGTAAAAGCAGAGAAGAATTCGATGCCGTCATATTAGTAATAGTCATTCGGGTTCCCCAGATTCATCAGAGTCATTGCTTTTACCTTTTTTATTAACAAATGCGCCTGGAATCATCCTCAAATCGTCGTCATTGTATTTGAAGCAATATGACAGAAATAAAGGTAAAAGCTGAGAAGAACTCGAAGAACCCATCCCCCAGAACCATAATCATCATTATGGAATAACTGGTTTACGCCTTCAGAACCATCGCAGACATGCATTAATTATTTATTGCGTAGATAGAAATCGAATCGGCGCTCCAGGTAGAGGCACGGTCAACTTGTCTGAAAAAAATACCAAACTTGTTTTCGTTCCGATGTTCGGTATTTTTCAATTAATCATTAAAAACACCTTTTTCCAGTACGTAGTTGTGTTTTCATTTACGTCTTGTGAACGCAAAAAAGACAAAGACACGTACTGTAGACTTTTATTCGAATCGAAATATTAAATAACTCTAGAGATAATCGCTCGCCGTCTCGAATCATGATTTTGCACATCCAAAATGGCAAACAATCATGGCCGGCGATATCACGTAATATCAAATCACGCGCCAAACAGTGCATTTCGGCAAACCTTCAACGCGCGTGCTCCCCATTTGCCCAAGATGTCAGAAATTAATAGCAGACGATTGATGAAACGTCAAATCACGCGTCAAATTTGGCCTTTCGACGACAGTTCGACGTGTGTGCGCTAAATCTGCATATCCTAGATGGTATCAGCTGACAATATCAGCTGACTAATCCGAAACGTCAAATAACGCGTTTTGACGTTTGACGATGCGTTCGGACCGAACCGCGTAGCGTGCTCTCCGAACCCGAGTTCAGAGCGCGCTCGAAACGTGGCAAATGTCCATATTACGCACACGCGCGTGTGCACTCGTGCATCCTCATGCACGCACACGCTCACACAATGCTCGCAGTAATGAATGTGGGAAAAATCATACGCGTAATGGGAAAAAGTCTGTAAATTTTCCCTAATCTGTGTTAAAGTTTTTTTTTCAAAATGATGTGTCCAAGAGCTGGAAACGAATTCCAAATTATTCAAAATATTATTTGCAGTACGTGGAATTTTCGAACTTTTTCGAAATTGACCATATTCTCTGCAATGGACTCGGATGGGTACAAATTCAGATCCCTTAGCTCATTTGCGGGTCAAGGGATTCTCAACCACCTTCGTGTGACAGCCGAACATTCGGAAGTTGCAGCTGTAACGTACCAAGCTAGGACATCCCATAGCACGATCGCGTCTGACTTAAATCGCTTGTTTCACGCAAATTGCCACTTTACGGCGTACTTTTAACAATTTTTTCCACCATGATGGCGGGCGCAAATCAAGTTTTCCGGAGTGCATTGTATGCGGAATTTAAAAAACTTCAATCTCATGTGCTCGGAATGTATTTTGCGTTTTTTTCGCAATGCCTTATTTCTTTTGGCGTACATTTTTCAAGACAAAAATCTGCCGTATTTTTTTTCGAAAAAGGCTCGAAAAACCATTCAAAATCATATTTTTTTCAGACCCAAAATCTTCGCGCAAGGCCCTCAAAAAAAGCATGGCCACATTAAAATTGTCACCCTGTATATATACACACACACATAGTAATTTTACATTACAACGTGGCGTCGACTAACAGGGGTATTACGAACATTTCAAATTATAATGTCCCATCAGATACCCCAGGACTATTAGCAATAATATCTCCTAAAGCTTTATAGGTACGAAATTTCTCCTTCTACCAGCAGGAGGATAAAACAGCAATGCTAACCTTTAATCCATTACAACAAAGTCTATAAGATGCAATATATTTCATGAGATATGCGGTTATTGTGTTATAGAATAAAAGGTAAATACTTTTGTATACATTTTTTCGTATTATACAAATAAATTAACATTTCAAGTGCCGTGTGAGCGAAGTTATTTGATTCGTATTCCACATGAATCCATTTTTTTGATTCCCCTTATTTGACTCGTACTCCACTTGCCTGATTCGTACTCCACATGAATCTGGTTTTCACTTGCATAATGAATCGTGACAACTTATGTCTTGTTAACTCGACAGTTGATATGTTGAGATGAAATCCTTGGTCGAACTTTTTTTTAACCATGCACGCCAAGTCGTTGCATAGCATTTCCAGTGTACTTGTGTGTTATCTACTTTGTATTTTAATCTCATGGTGATATCATTTTTTTTTATAATAGTAATATGATCTTTTTTAAATGAAATATTTTCAAAAATATTATTCCTAAGCTTTAACAATTTAGTGTGCAACATGACTGGTAAACTTGCTGGGCTATTTCATAAAAGTGATTTCACGTTTTTTGTACATTTTCATTAAATGAGTATAATGAAACCGTTTTTTGAACTTAAATAAAAAGTATAGTTTGAGATATTTGAGATGAATCAGAATTTTTTATATAGATAAAACAAGCGATAACGATTTTGAGGGATTTTTATTATTTAGCGTTTTTTTTTCAACTTAAAAAGAGTTTTTAAAAGAGATTTCAGATCTTTTTAAAAGGGGAGTTTCCATATATCAGAACAAACTAAACGTCTGCAATTTCAAACTCGTTTAAACCATTGCTTTTTATTACTGCACATTTTTTTAAAGAAAATAGTACAACTCTTTTTTTCTTTTTACGATTTTTTTACAATAAAGGATTCACAATATGCGAATGTATGAGAAGATGAATTTCAAATTAATAAAAATATATGAAATACAGAGGGGTTACAACTTTTAACATCCATTTTTCCAACAAAAGAAAAGTTTAAAGAATGGAACTTTTTACTTTGAGAGGATATGTCTGTTATTATTCTATAAGAAATTGACAGACGAATAAAAGTAAATTCACGATTTCACGTTTTTTGTACATTTTCATTAAATGAGTATAATGAAACCATTTTTTGAACTTAAATACAAAGTATAGTTTGAGATATTTGAGATGAATCAGAATTTTTTATATAGATAAAACAAGCGATAACGATTTTGAGGGATTTTTATTATTTAGCGTTTTTTTTCAACTTAAAAAGAGTTTTTAAAAGGGATTTCAGATCTTTTTAAAAGGGGAGTTTCCATATATCAGAACAAACTAAACGTCTGCAATTTCAAACTCGTTTAAACCATTGCTTTTTATTACTGCACATTTTTTTAAAGAAAATAGTACAACTCTTTTTTTCTTTTTACGATTTTTTTACAATAAAGGATTCACAATATGCGAATGTATGAGAAGATGAATTTCAAATTAATAAAAATATATGAAATACAGAGGGGTTACAACTTTTAACATCCATTTTTCCAACAAAAGAAAAGTTTAAAGAATGGAACTTTTTACTTTGAGAGGATATGTCTGTTATTATTCTATAAGAAATTGACAGACGAATAAAAGTAAATTCCCTTTTCAAAAGAAAGAGAAATTTTTGTTTATTGAAAATAAGTTATTTTTTTTGCTTTGTACAAACTCTCACTTTACATGGGTGAAAATACTCGTAAATGTCGAAAAACTTTTTTTACTGAGTAAGCGAAATAACAGTGGCCTGAAACAATAATGGTTTTCCATCAATTGTTTTTTTACCAAATTCAAAACTTTCATCATTCGGACTAAAGGGAAAAAATTAGGACAACTTTACGCTCTCACATTCGGAAGGGATGAGAGCATAATATTTTCGTTTCCCTCTTTGTTGTCTACGCCTAGCGCAATAGCACGGGATGAGGGTAAAAAGAGGTAGTGCGTGGGAAAGAATAGAATTAAGGAATTGACGTGATATTTCGGTATTGAGAAATAATTCGACAGAATTGGTGTACGATTGACACTAAGTTATTTATCATAAGATTACTAGACGGGTTAAAGCGATCAGGTCTGCGATAAATGATACAGAAAAGAAAAAGGTATGGTTAGCTTACAGTGGTTGTGTTTGACACTCGGTCGCTCGGTCGCTCGCTTGCGTGGATGTTTGTTGTCGCTCGCGTTACAAGGGCCTTCGCTCTTGGGCTGCTGCGCTCGCTGGTACAATTGCTGGTAAGACGCTCGCAGGATTTTACGCTGGACGTGTGTATACTCGACGTGTTTACTACGATGGGCACTACGTGTAGATAGAAATATGAACGGTGCGCAAGGTCGACGAATTGAGATTGATATTCACGGACCGATGATAGAAATTATACAAGTGTAATGTGAAACTTTTGTGACTCGGAAAATGAAGACGGTTCGTATGAAGGATAATCGGAGATATTCGTTAGGCTTCTGGGTTAAGACTTGATATAAGGAGTGATTTGGTTGTCGGAAATATTGGTTGACGAAAGACTAAGTTCTGAATTTGATGAAGATTGTAGGGAGACTGGGATTGAGACTTGATAGAAGAACTTGAGTCGATGGTAGTTGACGTGAGACTGGGATTGAGACTCGATAGAAGAACTTGATGTGATGGTGGTTGACGGGAGACTGAGCTCTGAATTTGATGAAGATTGTCGGAAGACTGGGATTGAAACTCGATAGAAGAACTTGATTTGATGGTGGTTGACGGGAGACTGGGATTGACACTCGATAGAAGAACTTGATGTGATGGTGGTTGACGGGAGACTGACTTCAGGAAGGAAGTCTTTCTTGATATGAAAATTAGGAGGGGTTCAATAGTGGGAGACGGAACCTTAGGGAGAGTGTGTTCTTGGTCATCTAGTTCTTCGGGGATTGGTCCATTGGTCATGAATGTATCGGTCGATTAGTGTAATTGGTTGCGGTATGATGTGCGTGTAGGTTACATATTTCCTAGGCACGCGCGTGACCTTATTTCAGGGCACCGGTTCTGACTAATATGCGTGTGAAGGAAGGAGACCTTTGTCTCGTGTTTCGGCGAAAAAGCGCATGGAAAATACAGTTCGATATCTGAGACCTAAGCATGCGCATGGTTTGTGTTATGTAAATTTATAGCTATGGTGACTTCTCATATCAAGAAGTTTATATTTCGGACTGCGCTGCGAAACCGGATGTCTTATTTTTTAGTCAGAGGTATAAATTTGTCGGAACCGTCTAGTCTATGTTATGATTAAATAATCTAGGGTCGAGGCTTTCTTGATTCTCATGCGGTTGGGCCGGCGTAGGATTTTTGGAGTCTGTTGATCGAGCTGATGGTTGGTTTTTCGTTCGACAGCTCTTCTTGGAATATGCGCCTGCGATTTTGTTCTTGTTGACAGCCAATGGCATAGGAAATGTCGATAACTGACGGTGCTGCTATCGTGCGTATATCGCTGTGGGTTGAATATGCGTGCGAAACGTACGCACGTTCCTTTTTACGCGGTTATTCGTCTTATTCTTAGATTTATACATTTAATAATAAGCTTATAACGGCAAATGAGGATATTGGGAATAATCGAGAGAAGGCAAATTCGCTAGGATGTAACAACGCTTAGCATACTTTTTGTGGACACTATCAACTTGGACAAAATGCCTGAGCATAATATTCGCGATAGTTATCCGCAAACATGTCGCAACTTTTGTAGTTTAAAGAATAAACGGAATTTTTTACATGTTTTAACTGCACATCTCACAGAAAACAAATTGATTAAAATTGGATTTGTTCTTACCTTGAAGAGCATACTTTCAGCTTTTCAGAACTGTCTTTTAAATCCGTGTATGATGATTGGTCCATGAGTTATTGATTATTAAAGTCAAAAGCGTCATTTGACTTTGATCATGTAATTGATGTATACTTGTTTCAAAGTTCAAAATAGAAAGGGTGATCCAAGGAAAATACGTCTGATTGCGTCATTGATCAAACAAATTTTGCCTTGTCTGTACACCTTTTCGAAACAAAAATCGGACACGTTCAAGAAAAAGAGCAAATAATTCTTTTAAGTGGAAGCTTGAAATCTAGAGATTCTAACCTTTGAAATGCTTTTTAAATTTTTCTCCTACAATGATTTTTCGCGGAGATAGAGCAATTTGAAAATCACTGAAAAATTTTCATATTTTTTTCTTTTCTTAATCTTTCTGATCCCGACTCCATGACGCTGAAGTTTGCATCGTTGGAATGGAGCGAAAATGAATTCTTAAATGCTCAAACATTTTTGAAACGTAAATTAATTCTTCTTAAACGCTCAAACTTTTTTGGAACTAAAATGAATTCTTCTTAAATGCTCAAACTTTTTTTGGAACGACAATGAATTTTCCTTAAATGCTTAATTTTTTTTGGTCGGTGCAGGCTGTGAAAATGCTTTAACGTTTTTACACACTTTGTTAGAAATTCACGACCTCAATTTACAAAAAGAATACGCTCCTTAGCGTATTCTTATACGCTTATAGCGTATTCTTATACGCTACTAGCGTATAGAGAAATGGAAAATATAGATATATGCACCTCGATCTTACTTGAAATATTTTCTTAGTCAAGTTCAGGTCTCCCACTCTTATAGTCTCACAATCCAATTTTTGTTCAAATCATTCAAACCACTCAATAATTTCCCACCTTCTACAGCCAAACATTGCGGATGCATTACAGAACTATGTGAACAAGCTCGGCATCAGTTGTTCTATCAATATTCATTGTTTTGGAAAATTACATTTCCTGTTGTCCAGACAAATGGATTAACTTGAGGAGGCGCTTACAACTATGTGTATGGTGAGTGTGAAAGCTGCACTTTGCAGTCTTTCTGCGCTTTTCGAGAGACACAAGCTTTTTGCAGATACTCCTTAGCCGCACACAAATTTCTCTATCACGTATTCAAAAGAAACTTTGTTTGCATATTAAAATTGGGAAAATCTCACCTTTCGTTGTACTTGCAATATGCCCATGCGCAGAACTACAAGGGTTAAAAGCAATGATTTGTTAGACTTTGTCCACAGAACTGTCCACGAAAAAAACTCGGAGTAACATTTCTAACTTTCTTTAGAGGGATTCAGTGAATCATCATAACATATCTCTTGCCGCTGACCAAAATGACAAGTTTGACAAACAGTCGCGGAAGTTATTCGATTTGCCACAGCTTATGAAACTTGTCATTTCGTTCAGCGGCCAGACAAATCTTCTGATGATTCACTCAATCCCTCAAAAGAAAGTTATGAAATGTTAGTCAGAGTTTTTTACATGAACAGCACTGTGGAGAAAGTCTGACAAGACATTGGTTTCATCACTTGTAGTTTTTCGCATGGACACATGGATGGATTGTGGTGTTTCGCATGGATTGTGAGTACAGCGAGAGGTGAGGTTTTCCCAATTGTTATATCCGAACAAAGTTTTTTCGGTTGACATAGGGTAGAAATGTGTTTGCGACACAAAAGTATCCCAAAAGAGCTTTCGTCTCTTGCGAAACACAGAGAGCACACTGCTAAGTCCAGCTGCAATCGTCGTACACACAGTTAAAAGCACTGACGCAAGGCAATTCATTAACCTTCACGATACTATACAAAATTCTTTTGAGCAGTAATGAGCATTTATAGAAAAAACTGATGCCAAGCTTGTTCATGTTATTCTATGAAGCGTTAGGCAAAGTAATTGTCAAGGTCTGCGTGAATAAATTCTACAGAGTCGGATGCACTTTCTACAAAAAACTTCACCGATTATGATAAGACTCTGTTCAGAAAACGTGAATGGAACCAGGTAAATCCAAATTCGATTCAAACGACGTAAACTCAAGAAATCCAGACTTACGAACACACGAATTGGTAATGGCGTATAGAAGCAAGGAACAGATATTACATGGAACACCAGGGCCCGTGTTAATATTTGGCAGAAAAAATGTAGTTAGTATTTCTGCCGGTATAATGCGCGGCGATGTATCGGTGTGCCGCACACAATGATAGAGGTTCATGGCACGCCTCTCGCGGTTGTCTCTCTTTCGCGTATGCCTATCGCGCTATAGTGCTGTCTCGCTTGTATTAATGGCCGACTGACCGACCAAGCATTGGGTGGTTTGGAAAGAGATAGCGCATCGTTTAAACTCACGTTGAGATATTCCTGTCGCGGACGGCCGTATTTTGATGACGCTGAAGCTGGCAGACAGACCTAGCAGACGCGCGCCGCCCGAACCCAGTGCATTTTTAGCGTGGCTGTACGCGCTCGGGTCGTAGCGTAGCAAGGCAGCATAGGGCCTACCCCCACCACTTACCCGCTCGTGAATGAGCCGAATATTTCTGACTGGCGGAAATAATGTTTTTCTGTTGCTTAACAACAACCGTTACCGGGATAAATCATGAGTCGATCGTTTCGTCTATTCATATAGAGTAAGCATGTAAATGGTCAAGTCGTAATTGTCATGCGTGTTGACGGCAGTAGATATACAACATGGGTTCTGGATCAGTTTGACCTCATTTGACCCCGAGAACGCGTGGGAAATTCAAAACGTTCAGTCATCGCGGAGCATGGGTTCTCATAATCAGGGGCGAGGGGGTGGCGGAGGGGTGCTTGGACGAGGGGGCGGGGTGGGGGAGGAGAGGTGCCGGGTGTCGGGTTACCGAAGATAATAATAATAATAATATAATGCTAATAATGATGATGATGTCATCCTGCAAACTACGCAGTTGATTTAGTGGTTATGGAATGATAATAATAATAATAGTAATAAGTAGTATAGCTATGAGAGTTCTAACTCAGGTCCTCTGAGGGGGGTGCGGGGCGGGGGGTTCACGCGGGGAGGGGTATGACGTCACGCGGGGAGGGGGACTCGGCAGAGCGGCTGACGTCACGCGGGGAGGGGGGAGTCGTTGGAGCGACGGAGGGGGGTATACATCGATTATCGATTAATTGATTATTGATGATTGATTCTTAAACATTTAAAATTTATTGTTGATTTATTTTTATTTATTTTTGTCTTATATTGTTTATTTCATAGATTTTATTATTTAGCGCCTCTCGCCCGAGAGCCAAGTTGGTTGACCCGTGTCGCTGAGAGAAGCGATCGGATTACACGTATGCATGAGAGAGAGAGAGCGAGAATGAGAGATGGAGCGACCGCATCGCATGCATGTGAGGTAGAGCGAGATATACATTTAACTTTAGACATTCAACGACTAAAGCGGTTGGGTTTGTTTGGATGAAATCCCAAACAAACCCACGAACGTCTTCGAACATCTATTGAACGCTTTCGAACGTCTTACGAACGTCTCCGAACCTCTCTTGAACGTCTCACGAACGTCTCTCGAACGTCTCCGAACGTCTCACGAACGTCTCACGAACGTCTCCGAACATCTCCGAACGTCTCACGAACGTCTCCGAACGTCTCACGAACGTCTCCGAACGTCTCCGACCGTCTCATGAACGTCTCACGAACGTCTCCGAACGTCTCCGAACGTCTCTTGAACGTCTCCGAACGTCTCGCGAACGTCTCCGAACGTCTCTTGAACGTCTCACGAACGTTTCCGAACGTCTCCGAACGTCTCATGAACGTCTCACGAACGTCTCTTGAACGTTTCCGAACGTTTCACGAACGTCTCATGAACGTTCGAGAGCAATATTTTATACAACTGTGTAATCTCATAACAGATGATGTAACAAAGAAAGGGGTGAGGAGAATAAAAAAATCACATAATGTCACATTTCGTTTATTTGCATGAATCTTTATGAGTCATCCACCAATTAAACATTTTAAATACATTTTGTAATGCACAATTTTTTCATGCTTTTCGCATAGTAGAGTATAGCTTACACCTAATTTACTTAAGGTATCCATATCGCCAAAGTCCACGTCCAACGTTTCAATAACTAGATCATTTTTCATATTTAATATATCAGCTAACCATTCTCGTTTTTCATGGCCGTCAACATATACGATAGGATACATATCGTTTTCCGTTGGGCCCACAACTGCAGCCGTTATTAAACCTTGAGCCATGCTATATGGAACGTTTCCATAGGCCCACTTTGGACCATGATGATTCCGAATCAGCCATGACGCTTCGTATTTCTCAGATTTTGTGAGAAGTCTCCATGGTATGATACTCGCGAAAATGTAATGAGAGAGTACACATCCCGCTCTCCGAATCGCTACTTCCTTCACGACAAAGTTTCTCCCAACAATGAACCCTTGTAGATCGACAAATGTAGGTATAGACATAACGAAGATGTATTGGCTCGATCAAGTCGATAGCAAGGTCAATTGATGACTGACGTCAATATTTAAGAAACTCGTCTTTAAATTATTTATTCATTGAGCGGGGGTTACTTGCTGATCTATACAATTTTACGAACCATCTTTGTCAATGGACAATATTCAACAACGCGATCGTGCAAGATCAAACAATAGGCAGTAGTATTTGGTGGCAAATCTTCCTTACATTCAAACTTTATTCGCACGTTCACGGTAGCATTTTTCACAGACTCGTTCTGACGCGAGCAATCGATAACCGTGAGAGGGCCGTTATATTGAAACTTTGCGATAGTGAGCAAAGAATTATAACTATTGCAGCCATAATAAGATTTACGGAATCGAGAGTACATATTGAACAAAATGGCGAATCTGTTTTTGTCAAAGTCTAAATTCAAATCATCGTAAGGATAGGATTCCGAGTTGAGATAAAGTTTAACATTGGCGAGTTTGCAGTCGTCGAATAGTGTAATGTCCTTTGCCATAGAATTTTTTTCCCAGTCTGCAGCGCAAATATTACATATCTTGGTTTTTCTAGCTGGGAGGCAGCTTTCACAGTCCATGAGTGTTTCGTTGTGCTTTGAAGCAGTGAATACTCGTATAGATCCTAAGAGCGAAAGCTCATATTCACGTATCGCCCACTTTCCAATGTTCGAAGTAATGATAATTTAGTTATCTCGTTTAATATTACGTGAGGCATACGCCATTGTATCTTGAGCAATTCAACTTCTGCCTCTACTAATGGATGCTGACCGAATACGCAATTGTTATCATTGCGCGAACGTATCAGAATTATCTCATGACGAGCATTGATAACAACGCGCTAGTAATCTTCGCAGAATCCTAGCAATATGTTGAGAGGTACACAAAAATTGAAGTATTTTCCCCCATTATTATGTGCTACATCCCACGCAGCATTTTTCAAAGTATGACTCCTCTCAGGGCTTAGAGAGATGTAGTTTTTAATCGTGGTTGTTATTCCAACGTTTCGATTGCGATCAATCTGCACACCATCGAGCTCATAACGAACTTCATCAAACATGAATGCAACGCAATTGTTTCCCAATACTACTATTGCTTGATCATCAGGTTTTTTAAGCACCGTGAACTTTCCCTCAACGTAGAGAAAACTTTCAGATGGTAGGGTGTACACGGCTTGGTGTTTTATAGGAATTCGTATTTCATCGCTGTGTCGAAACGTTGAGTTGGCATACGGATTGTACGTATGAGTCTCAATTTTGATGATACGATCGTCAAAGATTGGCTCCCCACTGATATTCAAAACGTCAGTCATTCTTTTGCCTCAAGTATGTCGTACAATAAATCCCAGAGATTCTAAAAATTCACGATTCGCTGCACTGAGTTTCTTCTTTGCGGGTAATTTAACACTCAATGCCGCTTGTCTTATTGCAACAGTATTATCGTGTGGGATCGTATTATCTCGCGTAGAAATATTGTCTCTGGCGTATTCCGTGTCGTACAGAACGAGCATCACAAGCGTCGCTTTCGTATGTGCAATCTCACCATAATTTCTTCTCCTCGAAAATCGAGTAATTTTCCCTTTTGATCCACGATACGTATTATTAGATCCGTAATGCTCCGCACAACGATCGGAAGATAAATGATTTGCGCAGGCGTTTCCGATATCTTATATCCTGGTTGTTCGCTCGACGAAAATTCATGTATTGTGTGTACACGCTCGCCATTGCAGTACGCATCAGTGGTGACACTACATTCTATGTGGATAATGTTGACATTCATTATGTTTATCGGTACATCAGATTCCTGCCATTTTCAGGGATGCAGTATTCGATTTGATGAAAATCCCAACAGGGATCCTACGTTGGCAGGTTTGCTGAAATTTATTCTGTACGCACATTTGATTTCGCTCTTTAGTGTATTATGGTTAGCGCGTAGCACGATTGGGTATTCGCCATTTTCATCAAGGTCATCGTTATCAACCTTTCGAGGAACAATTTCATTTTCAGCATCATCACCGCTATCAACCCCTTTGAGTAAAATTGCACGATTCAGATACGCATTTATGGCTCTCAGTTCATACGATCCGTCAGGGATTATAATTTCCTTGTCATCATTGTCAAAGTAAAATTTGTTTGATGAATTCACATTTGGTATTGTGTGATAAGTTTCGAAATCCGTCAAACCGAGCTCATAACAGCCATCTTTGAAATCTATAGCGAGAAAATAATTTGCGGTTAGAAGGCTACTCTTGCCGGTCAACGTAAGCGTCAGTGACATGTTTCCCTCGAATACTGAGTTGATTGACACATTGTCACGGCTTTAATACATATTGATCATCGACATTTTGAAGAAATTGCAAGCACAATTGCCCGCAAATACTCTGATTATAATTCTGATAAGATGATCGATTGTATTGTATTTTTGTGGCATTTGGTCCAAAATATCGCACCAACTCCTTGGGCGGTCGAAGATTTCCAAAACTATCAAAATATATGATATGACTCCCCCTTTTGGCATAGGCTACCGAATGCGTACCGGGGCCATCGGCATCATCCAAATTTACTATACCGCTCTCATCTAGTTGCACGCCACCATAAACTGGTAAATTATTGCGCATGAAGACCCTCTCTGAAGAATGGTATGCGCATGCGCCTGGCTAAGCATTCCAATTGTACATTAGTTGTTACACCCATGGGCATTTTCCACATGGGCCACTTACGAGATAGAGCCCATAGCCTTCTATAGCTCGATTATGACGTTGTATTTCTTCAAGTTGACGTTGCGCCGCTTTGCTATCATTCACAGCCTTTGCTATCCTAGCTGCCCCACCAGCCAGTGAACCAAGAACTCCCAGCAATGGTAACATTGGCAAAATTCCGCCACGCTTTGATATCGGCAGTATTCTCTTCTTAACGGGTTTTTTTTTCTTTGTCGGTGAGTTCTTTGTCTTCATTCCCATGCCGAATTTCGTTTTTGCTTTCATAGCTGCCCAAACAGCGGTCGCTGCTGTTTTCTCGCCAAAAGTCGAATCTCTCGCAGTAATACGTTTTCGTGCCGTTGTTGCAAGTATATTATCCGCAACGTGTCTTACGCCTAAACGATTGCTTCCAGAATAGGCTTTATCGTGGTCGCGACAAGCGGCATCCAATGGATTTATACTACGATCACCCCGTGCCAATCTCTGCTCTAACTGAGTGCCTGGTCCACAAAATTGGTATACGGGAATATGTAACTCGATCGGAAGTGCATTTATTGCACGATTTAACAAACCGTTGCCTTTTCTCTTTGACATTCGGCACAATTATTTATAAACGGTGCTGGACCGTCAATGTGTATTAGCTGTCCTGGTAAATTCCAATGGCGCGTGCATCGGCGATATTGCTGTACTTCCGAATCAGCCTTTATATGTTCGGGAAGCCTCTCCCACAAAATGTCAACGAAGTGATGAAAATTTTGTAACAAAACAATTTTTGGAGTAAACTGTAATCAATGAGCCGTTAAGCGGAGAATACTGCAGTCGTCCGACAGGTACAAAAACATTCTCAATACTGAGCGAATTTGGCTCGGTACGCACCTATAAATACTTCTCACACGACGCATTTTGGGCGAATGTGTGTTTGGATTCGAGAGAGAAAACATGCGTTTCGTGCAGCAAGCGACGGTGATTCAAGTGCCCAATTTCGACCATAGAGTAATGGAGGGTCAACAAGTACGCAAGCATGGAGACATGCTGTCACTTACGATACGCAGCATTATTTGCGGTCCTTCAAATTGTGGGAAAACCAATGTTCTGTTACGTTTAATAGAAAGTCCAAATGGTGTACGAGGGTGGGGTGAAAACTTTCCGGCCTGACCAAGAGATGGTGCCACTAGGTCTAATTTTGGAGCGGCGTCCTACAGTACCATTCCTACTGAGCTTGTATGTACAGTTTCAGCCCAATCGCTACGTTAGTTTGCGTTTGAGAGCACATTGCGCGAGACGCTTCCGTTGTTTTCGTAAAAATGAAAAAATTGGAAAAACGTGCTGTCATCAAATACTTCCATTTGAAAGGTTTTACACCAAAACAAATAAAAGAAGAGATGGATTCAGCACTAGGAGACTCCTCCCCATCATATTCAACTATTAATCAGTGGGTTTCTGAATTTAAAATTGGTTGTGTGAGCACCTCTGACGAGCTTCGCTCAGGACGGCCCGTTGAAGTCACAACTTCAGAGATGATTGAAAAAATCCATAAAATAGTGTTGGAAGACCGCAGGTTGAAAGTGCATGAGATAGCTGAGACCTGTAGGATGTCAGCTGAACGTGTGCGAAATATTTTGCACAACCATTTGAACATGGAAAAGCTGTGTGCAAGGTGGATGCCGCGTTTGCTAACGCTCGACGAATCGAGCGTTTGCTAACGCTCGACGCTACCGACAATTTGGCGCTGTATAGACGTAATCCAAACGAATTTTTGCGTCGATTCATAACTGTTGATGAGACATGAGTCCACCACTACACTCCTGAAAGTAAAGAACAGTCAAAACAGTGGGTTGGAAAAGGGGAACCAACCCCAAAGATGGCAAAAACAATTTTATCGGCAAACAAGGTTATGGCTACTGTTTTTTGGGATGCGAGAGTTATGAGAAATGTATCAGTGTTGATGGAGATTATGTTGAAAAATAAAGAAAAAAAAAATTTTTAAATATCGTTTTTCTTGGTCAGGCCGGAAACTTTTCACCCCACCCTCGTACGTTTCGAAAACCTATATGTATACTCGAAATCGCTTCAACAGCCAAAATATCAATATTTGGAAAATCTGCTGACATCGATTAACGAAATTGGCTATTTTAAATTCTCAAATAATAGTGATGTTATCGCGCCGCACGAAGCGCTTCCGAACTCCATTTTTATTTTCGATGACGTAGCATGTGACAAGCAAGATACAGTACGAGAGTACTTTGCGATGGGCAGACACTTGAGCGTTGATTGTTTCTACCTTTGCCAAACATATGCCAAGGTTCCCAAGCATCTAATACGCGACAATGTGAATCTGCTTATTTTACTTAAACAAGATCGTACAAACTTTAAACATGTTTACAATGAACATGTAAATACGGACATGTCGTATGAAGATTTTCTGGTGTTATGTTAAAAATGTTGGCAACACAAATATGGCTTCATGGTGATTGACAAAGATAGCTCATTGTCCGGTGGTCGATATAGAAATGGATTTAACGAGTTTGCAATACCGTAATGTACTCAGTCGGCATTGAGACATCAGCTGTGCAACGACCGACAAATAATTTCATGTGAGCATGATGACGACAATTGATACTGATGAAAAGATTGCCAGGGAAATTCCGAAAACAAGCGACTCAATACGCAAAAAATATCAAGCTTTGAAGACTGGAAAAATGGAAGATTGGAGAAGAATGGAAGAATGGAACATTGGAGAGACACTTCAAGCCAATCACCGAACCTCTCAAGCAGATTGTTGAGCAATCAGCTGCTGTTGAATCTCTTGGGCCGGAAATTGAATCGTTGAGTATGTCGGAAGCAAAGGACCTAGAGAAGGATGTGAAACAAGGAACAAAGCGCACACGTTCGTTATTTCTAGATTCGCTGGTAACTTCTACACTGAATCAGTTGAAACGCAAGCGACGAAAGGAATCTCTAAATGATACGTCGATGGCTGCTGTACCCTTGCAACCAGCCACCATTGTTGAAGAAGACATTTTTGAGACTACGCCCGAATCATTCGTGTCTACAGTTCAACGTCAATTACAAACAGCTGAAGGTCAAAATACATTGCGCGAACATTTCGGTCCACTCGGTCAACAATATATTTCATTTATTCTTTCACAAGACAAAAATTCCAGCATGGATTACGTGTATGGCGTCAAATTTACCAATGAAGGAATGATGTTAGGCGATAAGCGTTTCGATGTGGATAATGATGATAATATATTCATCGATGGCATAAAATACTGGGGAACCCCTGGGCTCTATGAGCTAATCTTCAAGAGAATTCCTGACGATGCAATATACACCGAGGAAGACAAAAACAAATATAAAAGTATATTGTTGGCAACAAATGCACATCGACGTCGTAGCAATATACTCAATCCTGTATTGGGTAACAAAGGCTTTAAGTATAAATATATAATTGGACCATTGACTTTCGACCGAAAAACTGGAAGAGGTATAGAAATACCGCTCGCCATGACGTTAAATAATAATAAAATCGATTACGTGCATTGGAATGATCCCAATGAGTTGGTCGATCGTTTGCGCTTGTTGGAAGCTTCACGACACGCGGGTAACAACGCTCACGACAATGAGATAATGTCGATTATTGAGGAACTTCGCGAAGCGGGTCTCGTTATAAATTAACCTATGCATCGATGATAATGATCATTCCTTCGTCACTATTGATACTGAGATGTCGATCAATAAATTCGGATCATCGCTTGGAGCGCAGGATAATTCATACTATCAGTGGACTGGGCTAATAAAAAATTATACACGTGATAATGCTCTGTCTAACCTCTAGTGGCTCCGATGCAAGATCACGTAAAATACGAGGCGTAGCCCTACCTGAAGGGGATTACGATGCTGCTAATAAACGTTACGTGGAAATGAAAATCAAGCTGTTAACAGAACGCCTGGGTGAATTTGAGAAGAAATTCATTGCACTAGATGATACGCTTCGAATAACTATGAACGATACGTCCAAAACGATTCAGTATGTAACCGACGCTGTAGCTGACACAACGCAGGAAGATTTGTAAAAACGTCTGGTCAAACACGCGATATGCTCGGAGAAGAAAAACGTCTGAAGAAAAGACGTGGCATCGTACGTGGGTATGATGATTTGTGGCAGGCTGACGTAGTTGAAATGCGGCCGTATTCGCGTTTCAACAAAGGCTACAATTACATCCTCACTGTCATCGATGTGTTGAGCAAATATGCGCGGGCCGTAACCCTTGAAAAGTAAAACTGGCAACGAAATGGGTACAACGATCGCGAAAATCATACAAGATCATAACAGATATCCGAAAAATCTTCAGACCGACAAAGGAAGAGAATTTTACAATGTAAACGTGCAACGACTCATGGAGAAATGCAACATCAATCATTATTCGACGTATTCTATTATGAAGGCCTTGGTCGTCGAACGATTCAACCGCACTCTCAAAAATAATATGTGGAAAATGTTTACACTCAATGTTAATTACAAGTGGATCGATGCGTTACCGCAACTCGTTATGAAGTACAACGCTCGAAAGCATCGTACGATTGGCATGAGGCCCATCGACGTTACTCCTGCGATCACGGAGAAACTCTCAACCACCGTATACAGCAACGTAAAAATTGCGGTTCCTGCAAGATTCAAAGTCAATGATTTTGTGCGCGTAAGCAAATTCAAGACAATATTTGAAAAAGGTTTCACACCAAATTGGACCACTGAAGTGTTTAAAATCGTCAAGGTGCAACAAACTTATCCTGTAACGTACCTAGTCGAGGACTCAAGTGGAAATCCGATAGCCGGAGGATTCTACGAATACGAACTGCAACGTGTTGCCAATCCAAACATATATCTCGTGGAGAAGATAATACGCAAAAAGGGCAATGATGTTTATGTTAAATGGTTGAGAATGGATAAATCTCAAAACTCGTGGATACACAAAAATAACATATTGTAATAACTTTTATAAAGTATATGAAAAATTCAATAAAGTTTATTTACAATAGGCATACCATTTTATTTATGTATACATTCACCATTCCTTATGAAAATAAATTATTATATCCTGTAAACATTAACATACTCGCATTATATATAACATGAATATTTTCCCATATATATCAAATTTACATTACTACATTCATTATATCTATCCATTTTTATTTTATAACAATACATACAATGTAGCCTAACAAACACATTTACAATGCTATTTTATAATGACCCCAGGGTAGAGTGTCCGTACTTTTCGGCACGATATACCGCTTGTCATCGTGTGGACTTAGAGCAATTTTTGACTCTGAAATAGTGTAAACTTCGTGCAGCTTCGATCTTATGCAAGACTGCTGACGAGATATCTCAATTTCTTCCCGTAAACAGCGAGTGTAGTCATTGAAATTTATTGATCGCGCGACGACATTACTTTTCACACTTTTCACCTTTTTCGTGTTTTTTTTACCATCGACTCGCAAAGCGTACATTTTTGCTCTCAATCCCACAAATTCCGTCATTACCATACCGTTATTTTCATCTTTCATGAGACCGGGCACTTTCTTGTTGACTAACGGTAAACCGTACACGTTTTCCATCGGGTAATCGCTCGTATCAAATTTGTCAATGTTACGCTTCATATCGTCGTAAACATCGTCAGACTTGATGTGGTATATGAGACTGTCGGTGTCGGTATACATGATCTTGCAGTTTTGCTGATACAGCGGAATCATGAATTCGTGGGAAAACTCATATAAACATGTTTTCGAAATGTCGGGTATACACATACCCACATAAATCGGCTTGTTAAATTTTACCTCCAGATTTCGCAACTCGACGGCAATAAGATTTTCCGAAAAGATAATTCGACTGTGAAAATTTGGTTTAGCGATCATTGCCTCTGCCCCATACCGTCCCTCCCACTTTGTTACAAGTTTCACGTCTACACGGTTTCGCACGTTTTCCATCGTTTTGCCAAATACTGCATTGTTCATTAATTTGTACAAATTTTTCTCGAAATCATTTGTAGCACGTGTGCGAAACTGCGTGTTCAATTCGATGTATGAACGCAACCAGGGGGATTGAGTGAATTTCAAAATTCGGTGTATTTTCGCTACTTTAAGTCCATCGCGCATACACTGCTGCAAATTACAATAGTGTATCACGTAACGCTTCTTATCGCATACGGTTGCGAGCAATTTCTCTTGGCACTTGCCAGGTGGTTTGTCGCGTGTCGGACAAAACGGAAGGTCACTGTGCAAATCATGCAAACGTTGCGGATATTCGAGATCGACTTCGAGAACGTAGCCTACAGGCGAATCTAGCGCTATGGATAATACGTCAAATTCGATGTGTCGTCGATCCATTGAAAATCAGCATAAGGCAAAGGTTGACACATTGCCCATCCATACAAGTTGTTCACATCGAAGTACATCAGGTATGATGATGATTTCAATGGATCGTACGATTGCATGTACTTGTTATTAGCATGTGCATATCTGTTTGAACATTGGCTTAAATCTCCGCGTATACCTCGCTCGATGAATAAAATCATGTCGATGTCGGTCAATAATTCAAACGTAATGTGCGTATATTTCAACATGGCGTCCCAAGTATATCCGGGAAGAGTGTAATAATACGCCGGATCAAGCCCATAACTTTCAATACACGTATCACGGAAATTTTCGAAAATATCGGCTAATAACAAGACATCCGTCTTCAAATACAAATCGCTATATTCACCAAGCGTTTGAATGGAAAACCGCTCCCAGACATTCTCAGCGTGAACATACTCGCTCGTGCTGATCGTTTCCCCGGTCAAGGAACTGTAAAATGAGTCGCGCGGCGGCAAACACGTGTCTTCCAATCAGCTGACATGGTCAATGTATTCGTACAGGAAGACACCTTTTCGTGTTAATAATGTAAAATCATGCATCAGTAGGCCATCAAATTGTGAGCGTAAAATTTTCAGTTTGTCCGTCGTTAAAAATGATGCCAATTTCTCAAGACTTGTGGTTAGAAATTTGTATGAATCGATGAAGCGTAATTTAATTTGGTTTTTTGTTTCTTCGGTCATAGTTTGTACAGTTTTCGTGAACGAAATATATTTTTCTTTTGTTATTGGAAGCACGTAAGTTTTCCCTTCGAACGCGGTGGCCACTTCCATGATTATAAAATGCGAATGAAAAAAGATTGTTTGAAATTTAGATTGCAATTTGAATGGGCGGGGCCTCTGTAACGCCCAGTTAAATGACAATGATCGCGAACTCGTGTATCGGTTTGTGCAAAATCTTGTTCTCATATGTGACACTTAATCGCGCTTCGAAATTCAAGCTCCTCGTCGGATGTTAACTGTACCATGGGGATATTTGAAGATAAAATATCTTTTACATGCAATACAATTGCTACTATGGTGCGATTCATATCTGCATAACGATTGATCGTATGAACAATGCACGTAGTATACGATACTAGAAACCTCGTGGTGTTGGTACATGTTTTGTTCATTCGTTTTCGCAAGAACGCACTCAAGATCGGCGTATATTACGAATGGAAGTCGCTCCTTATGATTGAAGTTTTTAAAAGTGAGCCACTTGTTCGCATCGTTCGGTAGACGGATCGCACAGTCGTTGATCTGGCCACAGTCCACAGTGTGCCCTTGCAATTTTTGCTCCGAATGAAAGTAGTGTAGACATCTGCAAAAATAAACAAAAAATCAGTTTCGAACTAATTATTTTGATACATTAAATCACATCAAATCTACGTACCTATCACAGATATATTTCTGTCCATAGTGTTTAGTCAACTGTGAGCTGACGAGCCTTGATAAATTCTTGATCCACGCGAAATGTCCAACGATGTTTTGCTGCGGATCTTCCACGTAGAGCAAATTGAAATGCTTTTCTCTCTTTTGCTCACTCACGCGAATTGGAAGAGTACTATCGTTCTCAATGGTGTATACATTGATTGAAATGTCATTACGAATTTTAAATTTTTTAATTTGATTCAGAGTCATTGGAAACTCAATGTCTTGAACATTTAGCACTATCGAGTAGTGTGGGTATGAAGATTCACGCGCACTGTTACGTTGGGCTGGATGAAGAGCGGCAACTACGGACCATGCGAAACATGCTTGATCACTCGATTTCACATTAACAACTGCTCTTTTCAGCATTATCGACCGCGATAACATTATGTGGCATCCCGCACGCATTGGATTACATTTATTTATATTCATAGTCAAGTTATATATTTGTGACAATGCCCACCCGCTGTCGCGTTCTTGAAACTCTTCGAGTGATGTTGAAATGGGGTCAATAACTCTTCGATCGTACCACTCGCGTAAATCAGACGTATTGGAAAATTCATAGTTTTTAGTATTAATGCTTTTATTTGCACGCTTGTCACCCGCCACAAATTCGCCGTTAAACACGGTATTAATTTCCACACTATCATGATTGTTGATAATGGTTTGAATGCGTGAAAGCACGACATCACTAGCGTCTTTGAGAAATTGTTGAGGTTCGATGTGGTTGTGATTTATGACTATACCAGTCAAGATACGACCCTTGAATGCTGTATCAATTTCTCGCCATATGAATCCATGATTGTCATGTCCAGCACTCGTGTGTATGAAACGCTGACGCACCGAATTCTTGAAGCCTTCAGTCGCGCAATTTGGGCTACCAACGATTGACGATTTCCAATCGATAATCGCGGTCGTTTAATTCGACTTTGTTCTTCTAACGACTCGATATACTCGTCACATCGTTGTTCCCACACAATGTACTCTTCGACCGAACTAATTTGAGCCCCTTTCTCGCAAAGATTTTTTTTCAATATTATCCGTCATGTCTCTGCGCGAGGCACTCCGCGATTTCGGAAATTCAAACATTGACTGAAAGTGTGTACCTCTCAATCACGATTTATATTCCATTTCTATAACAACTGCATCCTTGGTGCCGTGTGCATTTTTTCGTTATATATTTTTCTGCAGACTTTAAGATTTTGTTGACATGAACTTCTTCGACGGGATTCACGAAGCGCTTGCAGAATTAATCGCATAATTTTATTCTTTCGTGAATATCTCAGGCATTTTGACCTTGAGATGACACGTGATGCTGAATCGACATTTTAACGGTGCTTTTTTCCTATGTACGCTGAAAGTGTGTACCTCTCAATCACGATTTATATTCCATTTCTATAACAGCTGCATCCTTGGTGCCGTGTGCATTTGTTCATTATATATTTTTCTACAGACTTAGATTTTTGTTGACATCAACTTTTTCGACGAGATCCGCAAAGCGCTTGCAATATCATTCGCATAATTTTATTCTTTTGCGAATGTCCCAGGCGTTTTGGCCTTGAGATTCAATAGATGTTCGAAGACGTGCACGGCGGTTTGTTTGGGATTTCACCCAAACAAACCCAATCGCTTTAATCGTTAAATGTCTAAAGTGTATCAAGAGACGCGGCAGCGTCTCGACGCCAAGTAATAAAAAAAACCGATTTGACGCCACTGGTCGACCCACCGATCTCGACGCCACTGACGGACTGACGACACGCCGCGACTCTTTATACAGTAAGATGGGCTTTAGCAGACGACGCTTTAACTTGGAATTCGAAATTACGCGAAAACACGGGGATAAATAAAAAATCTAATGACATTTTACCAATGAAATGTTATTTTTTCCTATCGATTTTGTTTGGGTTAATTTTCGATTCGTCTTCTCAGTCTTGAGATCTCATAATATTCGGCCGAATTTTCGGGCGATTTTTTACACGAAAATTCTTCCACACTTGTCGTTTGAGATTCGTTCGAGATTACACTTCATAGCATCACGTCAAAAAAAGTAACGTGTGAAGGGCAGCGTTTATCGGCTCTCGCCCCAGCTGACGCGTCGTCTGCTCGTGGATACGAGTTTTGCCGGCGGTAAATTCCACGTGGGGTTAGATCGTGACAGATCGTATATTTATTTATCTATTACTTCAAAAATTTATCTATTACTTCAAAAATATGTTTCGATTACTTCAAAAATATGCAACCATCACTTGCTGAAGAAGGGGATTATGCGTAATGTGTCATATGAGCCTTTCAATAGTTCTTCGATGCAATACTAGTGCGAATATTACTTGTCAAAAGAAGGCTTCATGCGTAGTGTGGCGCATGAGTCTTTCGACAGTTCTTCAATAGCAGTGTGCATGTCGCTTGTCAAAAAAAGGGATTATGCGTGCTGTGCTGTATCCATGCGCATTATGGCGTATGAGTCTTTCAACATCTTCGACAGCAGCGGTGTAAATGCTACTTGTCGAAGGAGGGTTTCATGCATATTGTGGCGCATGACTCTTTCGACAGATATTTTTAATAGTAGTGTGAATGTCGCTTGTTGAAGAAAGGCATTATGCATACTGTGGCATATAAACTTTGTAACAGTTCATCGATGCAGTACCAGTAGGAATGTCACTGGTTGAAGGAGGGTTCCATGCGTAATGTGGCGCATGAGTCTTTCGACATCTTTGATAACAGTAGTGTGAATGCCACTTGTCAAAGGAGGGTTTCATGCGTAGTGTGGTGTATGAGTCTTTCGGCCCTGTACGTGTGGGAATGGAACTCGTCAAAAAAGGGATTCATACACAGTTTGGTGTATAAGCTTTTTAATAGTTTCTTTGACGCAGTAGCAGTGTGAATGTTACTTGTCAAAGACGGGATTTATGTGCAGTTTGTGCAGTATGTGTCTTCTGTGTAGTATGAGTCTTTCAACAGTTCTTCGACACATTAGCGGTGTGAATGTTACTTGACAAAGAAGGGATTTGGGGAATAACACCCGGTAGTGACTGTCATCATTAAGGAACTGAAAAGAATAATCGACAAATATAATATTCCAATGTTCAACACAAGGACAGTGTTATTAGTAGAGAACACAAGGACAGTGTTATTAGTAGAGAACACAAGGACAGTGTTATTAGTAGAGAAAGTCGAATATATTTGTCGTCAGCGGAAAAATTTGAGGAAGGATTTGCGGGCCTGATGCTGATCGCTCAGGACATTGGATAAGTAACTGGTCCATCGCTTTTCAATCATTTTTCATATGGCACCAGTAATCATACAAAAAATTTATATTCGTGATCATGCGCTCTATTATTTCTGTGCCAAGAGTTCCTGTAAGATGGTGTGTACGCAGCTTTTCTGTATGATGGTAGATTTTCAACACAGTAGTGTTAATGTACTTGTTAGAGAAAGGACTCTGAGATAGTATGTGGTATTGACTGTGTGCGTCAACAAAAATGAAAAAAATAACCTACATATAGAATTTTTAAATGTTAAACACCACGACAGTTGCTGTTAAAAATAATTGTCGAACAATCCGAAAATAATCATATTAAAAAATAAAATAGTGATTAGAAAATAATTGTTAATAATTGAGTTCCTTGAGAATAATTTTTATATTAATCAAAATATAAATTTTAAAAACGTTACATTTTATGAATAAAGTCTTTAATATTTAATGTTGATGAAAATTATACATCACATGAGTATTTCAAATAAACGTTACCGACGGACTAAAATCTTTTGATTGCAAATTAGTCCACATGACCGGTGCTTTTTTTTCTATTACAATGCCTTCTTCGGAATCTCTCTGTACCCGGCATTAATAATTATGCCGGGTGAATCCAAGACCAAGTGAATCGACATCAAATAAGCGTCGCCGATTATGTGTGTTTCATACATGGCACACACATATTTGTTGAGGCTCATTTGTTCGCTCTTCGCTTGCTCTCCTTCGTTCGACTTACACCCGTAGGCCAGGCAATGGGTAGGTTCTGACTTACAAAAGGTCGAGGAGAGTTCTAATTTGGTAGATTCGTACAGTTTGGTGTCCTAATTAATATTTCGAGTCTGTGACCTCAAGTTATCGCCGCTCGCGTCGCCATATTGGAAAAATGGTAACGAAAACCCGTTTTCGAGAATATCTCCTCTTCAACCCTACCTAGGTAAAAATACCCAGATAGACGGATGTACCTCATATTGGCATCATATGGACATCATCACTGCGGCATAGAAAGTCTCACAGCTGTGTATCCCTTATGAGTGCTCCCGTTGAAGTCATATTTGCATCACATGATGATTCACAATAATACATCGAAATGAAGCAAAGTTGTTCTCACGCGAATATGCATGCAGTGAATTCATCAGACTAGCAAATTTGGCTCACGAATATCTAACAATAAGTGAGTGCATATGGGGCTCATATGGGTGTCACGGCGTGAAGAAACTGTAGTGCTCATACGGTGCTCATATTAGCGGCATGGCGTGACGGAACTATGCTGTGGTCATACGGAGCTCATATTAGCGACATGGCGTGACGTAAATATGCTGTACTCATACGGAGCTCATATTAGTGGCATGGCGTGACGTAAATATGCTGTACTCATACGGAGGTCATATTAGCGGCATGGCGTGACGTAACTATGCTGTGCTCATATGGAGCTCATTTGAGTGTCATAGCGTGAAAAATTTAAAAAAATCCAAAAATATTGCTAAAAAAAATCTGGTACGATTTGTATTATCCCCATACGCTTTATTGATGTTCCTGGCTATATGATAAATGGATTAAAAACGTATTCTGCCTAGTTAAATGTTGTACCTACCTACGGTTTGAACCACGTCTTCTAAATCGAGAGCCGAGCGCGCTACCTATCTAGCCATTCTAACACTTGTACAAATTTTCTTTGTGTCTGCTTATTTGTATCATTCTGGATTTGGATGAATATCGCCATCATATTGCGCTTATGGGATGTGTCACTGATAAATATACATATCGCCGTCTTATTGCGCTCGTTGAATGTATCACTTACAAGGAGACGGCAGAGCCTGGATGTCGCGAATCGGGTTCTCCTTTCGCCTGGTGAAAGTTGAAGACCTCCGAATTAACATCGTTTTTTATTTTTGTTCCAATTGGCCTTAGTTGCTGAGATATCGCGATTTGAAAATTTGGGAGTTTCGGCTCGCGCGTGGAGTACGTTGAGCGTTGACACTTGAGATAATAGCCACCGTAGCTAATACGGTAAGACGACGGACTGGTACTCTGAAAGTTCACGGTTCGCGTCCCCATGCCTTTTTTTGAATTTTATTTATTTTTTTTTAATAATCTTTCATAAGACTTTGCATGTGCAAGTAAAGACGTCAATTCGAAAATATTTATTACTAGTTTAATTCATCTATTATATTAAAATAACTAATCCAATAATGAAGTCACAATTACAAAGCAAAATAATATTGTATAACAAATAATTAATCTATTAATCACGTCACAATGAGAAAGCAAAATAATGTGGTATAAAAAATAAATAATTAATATAATTCACACTTGCAAATTTCGCGGCAGGTAATTATTCTGATTCTTCTTCTATCAGATCAGTATGTTGACAAATTGGAGGGTGGAAACCATCGTAAAAGCAAGGGTAGCACAAAGGCTTACGACACCACGAACATAAAATGAACGTAATACCACTGCAACCATATTTAACCTTATAAATTCTATCAGGAAAGCATATTTGAAGATATAGATCTTCAAATATGCTTTCCTGTGAATTAGATTAATTATTTATTTTTTATACCATATTATTTTGCTTTGTAATTGTGACTTCATTATTGGATTAATTATTTAAATATAATAGACAAATAAAACTAGTAAAACATATTTTCGAATTTTCTTATTTACCTGCACATGTAAAGTCTTATGAGAGATTATAAAATAAAAAAAAATTGAATTAAAAAAAAGCATAGGGACGCGAACCGTGAACTTTCAGAGTGCCGGTCTATCGTCTTACCGTATTAGCTACGGCCGCTCTTGTCTCAAGTGTCAACGCTCAACGTACTCTAGGCACGAGACGAAACTCCCAAATTTTCAAATCGCGATATCTCAGTAACTAAGGCTTATTGGAACAAAAATCAAAAGCGACGTTAATTCGGAGGTCTTCAACTTTCACCACGCGAAAGGCGAACCCGATTTGCGACATCCAGGCTCTGCCTTCTCCTTGTTAGAAATATGCATATCACCGTCATAGGATGGATAACAGAAACACGCATATCGCCGTCATATTGCGCTCATGGTATGTATCACTGAGAAATATGCATATCGCCGTCATATTGCGCTCACCGAATGTATCACTGAAAACATGCATATTGCCGTCATGGAATGTAATACTGAGAAACATGCATATCGCCATCATATTGTGCTCCTGGGATGTATCACTGACAAAATATACATATCGCCGTCATATTGCGCTCAACGAATGTATCACTTAGAAACATGCATATCACCGTCATAGGATGTATCACTAAGAAACATGCATATCGCCGTCATGTTGCGCCCACCGAATGTATCACTGACAAACATGCATATCGCCGTCATATTGCTTGCATGGCATGTCTACTACCAGTGCTAACCCAGTGAATTCATCAACACAGTCATTGGATGACTTCCATATGACGTAAAATTTGCAGATATTAATTGTGGACACTTGAGCACAGCGATATGAGTTCAACGTGCTTCAAACGTACGATGCATTTGTAAACGACATATTGAGATCAAAATGCTTTGTACATTCACTATACTAAATGAGTTCACAGCTTTGCATCATGACATGTAGTCAATATGCTGTAAAATTTGCTTCATCAATTGTATGCACGGCGTGATGATCACGATTATCTATCTGGGTAGCTATCACAAAAATTATAAAGCATGACATTTCTTGCAACTCTTGTAAAACACATTTTTCAATCATATGAATAGTCCACGAGTTACAGCGCAGTCAAGCTCAGGAAATTTCTACAATTCGCAAAATCGCTACATTTTTCGCGAAATTTCAGTTAATACTGACATCAGAAAATGCCGGAAGAGCACGAACAAGGTCCATTACCCTTTCACGTAAAGGGACTTGCGAATAATGATCATGTATCATGTTTTGCGAATGCTAGCATGCAGTGTCTTATACATTCTTCTTTGATTCGTGACGCTTTGATGCTTCACTCCAAAAAGGCAAATGTAGTGAAATCAGTCGTCGAAGCTTACATGACCGATCATGTATTTGTTGACATTTTGTCAGTTAGGAAATTTGTGGGTGATATGTTTATTATTTCGAAACAACAAGATGCGAGCAAATTCATAAGTTCGCTTTGCGAAAAAATTGAAACTATTAAATCTGCTGTACAAATCGACATAAGTACAGTAATTTCATGTAATTCTTGTGAAACAAACATAACTAATTGCAATCCTAATAACATTTTGCTATTGGTAGTACCTCCGGCCCGTAAAGTAGCTCTCACTCTACAAGATATTATTACATATAATTTAGGGAAATCGATGAGAATCGAGGAAGCTTGTTCACATTGCGCTTCGTTTTCATTGGTTCAGAAGGGAGACATTGTCTCAACTAAGAAAATATTGATTATTCACCTATTAATATTTGAAAGAACAAACTCTGGAATAGGTAAGAAAAAAACAAACATCAAAGCAGTGCCTATGACAATCGTTCGAATCAGTCAACACCGGTATAAAGTTGTAAGTGCCATGCCAGGGGGAGGGGGCGGGGGAGGGGGAGAGAGAGAGAGAGAGAGAGAGAGAGAGAGAGAGAGAGAGAGAGAGAGAGTGAGGGGGGGGGGGAGAGGGAGAGAGAGAGAGAGAGAGAGAGAGAGAGAGAGAGAGAGAGAGAGAGGAAATGGATCATCCGAAACAAAATAATCTAACCGTTTTAGATTCAGTATGTTAATGGCTACAGCGCATATCAAAAGATTTTTGAGACATGCAAAATAACTAAATGTCGGACATTTTTCGAAAAAAGAAAAAAAACGAGTTTTTCTCACCGTTTTTGGCAATAAAAATAGTAAATATGAAAATTAAAAAATCCTTCATATGCGCTATACCTTTAGTTGTAGAGAATATGTGGTTAAAATGTCACAAGCAGCGGTTTAGTAGTTTCGAAGATTTTATCAACAAGCCGTCGGAAAACGTCGTTTCGAGAAAAACGCGGTTAAAGTTTCTTTGGGTTACATAAATACATAACAAATTTTTTTAAATTTATTTCGAAAGTGTATTTATTGAGTGTAACAACTTTTATATCAATAACTATAATATAAACCTATGAAAAAATTAATGAAAATAGTCTTTTTTAGCGTCTGAAGTGAGAAGACCCCTTAATCAAATAATCACGGTCAAACGAATTCCAAAAGATTATAATGGAAAAAATTCGAAGTTATATGTGCGAATGAATTTTTTGGACCGAACAATGCTTAGAAATTGGTCAAACTTCATTTTTCTATTTTGCATTTAAGGTGATCAATCAGTTGCCCGGTCAGTAAAACTCCGGCTGCTCGTTTTGTTCGGAGAGGCTTTATATTGAAAGGAAAATTTAAGTTGTACTCCTTTCGTCAGAGAATGAGGTGCAACTCTAATTTTCCTCGAAATATCAAGGATGTCCAAGAAAAACGTGTATCTGCTTTTTGGTTATTTCCAAACCAACATTTCATTATATTAAATGAACATTTTCATCGATGTGTTTGTTAACTACAAATGATTCCGCATCCATTTATCCATCCATCCATCCATCCATTCATTTATATAGTACATCCATCCATGGATCCATCTATACATACATCATCTATCCATCCATCCATCCATCCATTCTTCCATCTATTCATCTATCCATCCTATCTATCTATTCATCCATCCATCTATACCTATCCATCCATCCATCTATCCATCTATCCATCGATCCATCCATTCATCTATCTGTCCATCCATCCATCCATCCATTCAGCTATCTATCTATCCATTCATCCATCTATCCATCCATCCATCCATCTATCCATTCATCTAGCCATCCATCCATCCAACCACCCACAACTCATCTATCTCCCTCCCTCCC